>VXBU01018853.1:706403-742341 GCA_013400315.1 Bombycilla garrulus | reverse complement strand
GGCGGGAGGGTGTCTCTGGTGGGAGGAGCAGGCAGCAAAACCCAAGCGCTCCCTCTCGCTCGCCCGCTCCAAACCGCTCGGGAGAGAAAATCCCTGGAACTGCCTCGAGGAGGGACGTCTGCTCAGGTTGCTTTTCAGGATGTTTGTGGAGGCTGCGGGCTCGGCGAGAGGCTGAGCCGGTCCCGAGCGCCTAAATTAGCGTGAACGTCATTAGGAGAAGACACCCCAGGAGGGAGGGCGGTTTATATGTAAGGAAGGGGCCCAAACTCCCACAGACTTTATAGATGCGAGTACATCTGCCGTCTGCACGAGCACGCGTACACATTTTTTTCCCCTGCCTACTTTTTTTTTTCTTTTTCTTTTTTTCTTTTAAGAAGTACGTATTAGACGAGACTGTCCGTGACAAAACCAACACCATTAAATAATTTAAAACGCGATGATGATATATCCACGTACACAGACACGTACGTACGTCTCTGTGCACAGAGCCCCGGGTCACTTTTTCCAGCTGGAGAGTTAATGGGGAAGGGTTAGAAATCCAAAGGAGGAGATATTCCCTAAGAATGGTAAAACCAGGAACATTCACTTGAAATGAAACTCTCTACCTGTGCACACGGGTGGTTCCTGCCATCCCATTACCCTGCACCCTTGCCTTCCCATTTCCTTCTGCTCCTGGTACATTTTTGGGATATTACCTTGATACTATATTACCTTACATTTGATATAATTACCTTATATTATATTACCTTAACTTGCTAGAGCAGGGACTTTCTTAACTCGGTGGGTGCAACACCTACAGTAATGGAGCCCCGGTCCCAACTGGCCCAGGCAGATGTCTGCTAGAACAGTAATTAATAACAATAATAATGATATCAGTTAACAAATGTAAACTTATGCTTCCCATATCTTAATTGGAAAGAAGGGGAAGCCAGAATGGTCAATTTGGGTCACTGAATCCACCCTGAGGTAACCTCAGAAACCATACATATATACATTGAGTTTATCCTGGCATTAAGATTCATTCCTTGGGCAAAGGAGGAAGAAGAGGGTGGAGGATAAAGGAGGTCAGTGGTTTTGGGGGTGTTTTTTGATAGGTTGTTCATCTAATATTTTCTGACGAGCAATGTCCAGTGGTATCCGGCTCCAGATCCTGCAACTCTTTTGGAAACCAATATTTAGCACTTCTTTTAATTTTCGTGTTTCAAATTTTGGCGTGACCAGCAGGTAGCCAGTCAAAACACTGCATGGGAATTGCGATGAATGATTTAATGTGCTTGTATGCGTGCATGTGTGCCTGTTAATAACAGGGAAACTGAGGCATCACGTAAAAATGACTCACAGCACAACTGAAATAGTGGTGAAACCAGCATTAAACCCTCAGCTCAGACCAAACACATGTTTAGGAACAGTTAGCACTCACTGGTGCTAATGGGGCCACTCAAAAATCCCCCCTGAGCCTTCCAAGTGCTCCACACCGATGGAAACAGCAGCGCAGTTGAATTTTGGCTGCCCAGGTAAGATCAAACTCTCCAGCATCTTTTGTACTTCCTGAGGAGCAGCACTAACCTGCTCTTCACCATGCACATATTTGCCTAAATTTCTTCCTTGCCGAGGGTGTGGTTTCTAGATCAATTTAAACTGATTTAAAGCCAGGCTCTCCCTGAGAAAGATCTTTGTTTTCTCATCCCACCCCAGCGTGGACCTTCAGCTGTGCAGCCCCACCCCTCTCAATGCCGGTACTGTTACATGCAGGTCAGGAAGCTGATTCTGTTTTTAAAGTAATTATTATTTTTTTAACCATTTGTGTGTTTGTTTTTTGCTGCAACGATTTTCTGCTGGATCAGCTCCTTGTTCTGGCTGGCTCCATGTGGTGGGGGAAGGAGGGGAGGCCACAGGAATGCACAGCTGAGGGCGAGGAGAAGGTGTCTGGGTCGGGCTGCTGTAGGAAGGGCAGAGAGATGATTTGGGATCTCTCTGCTCTCCTTTTCAGCTGCAGACAACTTGATTTCTCTTCCTTTTTCATTCCCTGTAGTCTGTTTTTCCAGAGTTGTGAGTGTGGCCTCTCAAGCAGCAGTAGGACAAGGAGCCTTGCCTTTGGTATGGATATGAGATTAAAAAGTCTGCAAGGAAGGAGCAGTGGGCTGGAGAGCAGGTGTCTCTGCTGCCTAAATTACTTGTACTTGAATTGTTAGTGGCTCCCATTTAAAAACTGACTAAACTTCAGGTCAGTGTTGTGTTCTGGAACGCTCTGAGAGAAAGAAAAGGAAAAGTGTGGGAGGTTTCTCTGCTCACTCATTAACACCTTAGGTGACTGCTCTTGGAGCTGTAGGTGTCACTGGAGAGAGAGCAAAGGACAAAAACTAAACCCTGAAACCCTTGATTTGATGAATTTCTTGAAAAAATAATGTTTGAAACTATTTCCTTCTTGTTTTGTCTAAGTGGTCTGAGTTAGGCCACATTCAGCTATATTCTGATTTAATGCAGATATACTCTAAAAGAGGGGCAATGTTGCAACTGTATCCTGTGCTTTTATAGGAACAGCTGGGAAAGTTTTCTCTTTTATACAGCTATAATTTAATCAAATTTGCAATTTATACAGTATTTTCTATGATCCTGCTGCACCTGTACACCTTTTAATAAATGTATGATAGTTTGCAATGGGGTTACTTAAAACAGCATAACAAAACCACGCCAGCAGCATGGGATGAGAAAGAGAATTCACTAAAGAATAACTTTTTGATGTGAAGTCCTCAGCTCTTGCCTTCATCCTGCTTTGGGACGCAACAAAGGGCAGCATTTATTCTGTGGGTACAATAAAGGATGATGCAGCTCAAGCTGCAGTGGTTCAGCCCTCAGATCTGAGCTTGAATTTCAAATTCCTTTCAAACAGAAAGGCAATCCAGTTTGTACCTTTTCTCATGGACAACGTCTTTCTCTTCCCTCCTTTCCTGCCTGCTGTGTAAACCCAATCCTGCTTCCTATAGGATCAGTTCCACACAGGTTGCTGAAATATTGGCACCTTCATGTCACTGTCTTTTTCCTCCTCCTTCCTGGATCAATTAAGAAACCAGTTTTTCCTCTTAGCATTCTCTACTTCTTTTGTGTATCCTCCTCTTCCTGAGGAGGAAAACCGAATGCTTGTGATGAAGTAATCCCTGTTTGTTGGCACTTGCTGCTTTAGATAATTTCTGTTAAAACAAACTTCCAGTGTTTTTGGGGTTCTGCACAAGCCACATTAACCAGCTGAGTAATTTTTGGTCTCTGTGAGCTCTGTGTGCCTGCTCTTACCCGAGTTTAGTACCAACTACCAACATTTTTTTGTTTGTGTGGAAGTCACTGTATTTGGAAGTATGTACGTAGGAGATAAAGGAAGGGGCTGGTTTGAAAACATGAAATGTACAAGAAATGTGCATGTTTGTGCTTGGTGAATTTGTCATTTTCATGTACCCATCTGAGGCATATGCCAGGGGCAGAATTTGGCCATTTGCATTCAGCTTTACCAAATGGGCAGTAAAAAGTGTGGGTTCTGCTCAGAAACTCATTTAATGACTTCTCAGAAATTAGACACAAAGCATTTTGTCCTCTTTTCTGCTGATTCAGTTTCAAGCTCCTTGTCTTCCTACTTTGATGTCCTCTTTTTAACTTCAACCATGGTTCTTTTCCATTCTGTTTTGCATCTTCTCTCATTTGTCTTGAACAAAGTGCAAGTCCTAAATTATAGCAAACTTTTTTCTCCTTCCAAATAGTCCCACTGAAGTAGCATGTGTTTGGGGAATTTTGAACTGTTTGTCTGTGCCCTTTGCATGAAAAACATTTATACAGTAAAAATAATAGCATTATTATTTGTATAAGAATGGATAATTAGCTCACGTAATTTTTTACGCTGTATTGGATCATTTTTATCAAAAGTTTCTAGTCATCTCTGCAGCATTATTACTGAGAACATATTCACCAATGTGAAGTTAATCACATTATGGCTAAAGCCCTTATATTAGCTCTAATCCAGGAATTTGAACAGATCTGGGCTGAGCTGTGCTCTGTTGGACAATACTGATCATGTTATAAAAATTAAGTGGTGATTCTCACGGCTGCTGATCAGAGGAGAGTCAGAAATGAAACCTGTGTTTTGGGGTGTGAAAAAGGCATTATCACTTCTGAGGATGCCAGTGAAAGCTGAAGTGGAATTTTAGGATTTATGAAATGGAGCTATGGCACTGAATTTAATGTTCATCGGCTGAGGAAGGTGGACAGGGTTCAGTCCTTCACGGTTCAGCCCTTCACTTCATAAAACTGGGTCTCCACGGGGATCCTTTTATTGCTGTTGACTTCAGAGAACATTAGAAATGAGTTCAAGTCACTGAAACTTTTGCAGTGTTACATTTATCATACATTTATATATAATTTGAACATTGGCCTGTGCCATATTTCTATCTAAGTTTATATATTGGTATTATCATGCATACATACACCGGTGTACTTCAAAAATCTCTTTAAACTTTATGTAACTAATATATTTCTGCAGCGTGGACACAAGCACGGGAGTATTGGAGTATTGTTTAATGTGGACTCCAGTATTGCCAAAGCAGCTTGAAGAGAACTGAATTTAATTTTGTACTATTAAATTATTGTGTGCACACTCGATTTGGTTGACGCTTTTGGCACCAGCCCAGGTATTTCCTTCACTGGTAACATTATAATCTGAACGTCTGAGATCTCAGGCTTGTATTTGCGAAAAGCTATGCTGGGCACGAGCTCGGACGTCACTGTTGGGAGAGGATTTGAGTCGTGCTGCAGCACTTTGGAAATGTGCCTCTGAAAATCTGCTTAGTTGTTAGGTTTTCTTACAAGAAGTGGTGATCTTTGCTCCTACTGACATTCAGGATTCTTCTTATTAACATATATTTATGCCTTTTTCAGTTTTCTGCTGTTTGCATTCACTAAAGGCAGAGATGTTTGCTATTTTTATACTGAGCAAAAAAGCATAAAAAACATACTCTTTTTTTTTCAAAGGGAGCAAAATAACTGATCCTGACCTGTGAATGCAATGGGATGAATTTGGATGGCTTTACTTTTTCTCTCCAGGCAGGTGCAGAGCAATACCTCAAAAGAACCATTATTTTGTGCCTTTATTCCAATGTGTACATAAATGCTTGCATAACCCTTGCACAGCTGCTGTACAAACTCATGCCACAAGTATTAGTAATCCTAACAGGGGAGGTTGCATGGAAAATTGGGGTGTGTATGCTAAACCATATGTACCGTGCCCCTGAATCATAAAACTCGTGTTGCTGGAGCAGAGAGATCTTTGGAGACTGCTGGTTTTACAGGTCTGTAGGAAGCAGGATTATATACAACAGCTGCACCCCGCAGCTTCTCTCCTGTTGAGGCTTATCTCGTGCATTTCAATAAGCAGGAAACAGAATTTGGTCCAACATTATCTTATATGGTCTCAGCTCCTACTTTTATTTATATTTCATTTCCATAGGAACAATTCTTTTCACAGTTTATTTTGAATCCACGTTAGAGCCACTCCAATTGGAAGTTTTGGGCTGCCAATTCCAAGCTGCATGGGGCGGCAGAGACACAATGTGCATTTTTTTTTGTCTCTGGTTCTGCCTCTAAAATAACTTTCTTTATATCTGCGGTGATTTATAGCAGCGTTTCTGAAGGAAGATGGAAGCTGGAGAATCATTTGACTCTCTAAAGCCCTGGCCACAAAAATCCCCTCCCAAGTAGAGCAGGGTAGCAGGGCTTGGCCTCAGCTCTCGGGGCTGGGGGAGGAGGTTTGCCACATTACAAGTGGCTGCGTGAAGCAATCTCCCAGACCTTTAGCAGCACAAAATCATGCATCAGGAGGATTTTAAAATAACCCGAAGAGCCAATTTCCTCTGCTGGTTGCAGCATTGTGTGAACAGATGGAGGTGTGCGTGTTTGCTCCCACCCAGGAGCTCCCCGAGGCTGATGAGGAGTGCTCGGTGTCACCCTTTTGTGGAGGGGCCTTTAGCCCTAAGTGCAGGGCTGTACGAGTTTATCTTCCCGAGACTGGCACTTCTAAGTTTTCAGTCAGAAAAAAGGCGCTTCCTAAAGGGTGCTCAGCGTGCACTGAGTTGGCTTTGTCAAGTGCATCTTTTCAGCATTCATCCAAAGCCCTTTCTGCAGTTGTCTGAGCCCCATAGGCGAGTATATACTGTTAGACTATTAAGATAATTTTTCAGTTAAGACATCGTCAAACTGCAAGCGGGACAATAGAAACAAAACCCCTTTTGTTCTGACTAAACTGTTCCTAATGACCCCCTCTATAAACAGTGGCACCAGCGGAGGTCTCAACAAGGCTCTTCATTGAGCCCCCTTTCAAAAGGACAAGCAGAGCAGAACATGGGGCAGAAACTCTCAGAGTTACTGCACTTTACTCCGCTCTGGTGGTCTGACCGCAAGAGAGAATCTGTTGTTTTTGTTGTTCGAGGCACCCAAAAAGCGTAATTTAAAAGCATGGATTTCCACAGTTTGCATTCTATAAAGAGTACCAAATATTTAGATTGTCGGGTAAAGAGCAGAAGGAAACAGTTTGTATGTTTGTTTATTTGTTTGTTTAAATCAAGGAGCTATAAAATAGACTATTCAGAGTTCCATACAAAAATTTAACTTATTTCCTTGGGATGAGTTGCTGTCTGTTAAGCTCATGAAGATGTAAAATCCAGAGAAGTTAAGATTTTTACATTCCAGAAAGATCCTCACATTAGTTTTGGGGGTAAAAACCATCTTCGTGAATAACATGTTTATCATGAGCAGTTAATGGGAGTTACGGTGATAAACTGAAACCACACAGGACCAAACTCCTGCTCTTCCAGCTGAGTAACTGCAGGGTATGTGCAGCACAGGCAGCGTGTCCTCACTCAGAGGAGGGCAGTGGAGATTTTGAATCACTTCCTGATTATTCCTGTCCCTATTTCCATGTCCTGAAAACATGAGGAGAGCAGCACAGGAGACCTTCCACTTCAACAAAAACCTGTTTACGGAGCATCTTACTGTCTGCAGCTGGGAAATGATGACAAGTCAGACAGCAGAAGTCCCTAATTTGGGCGATTTGGGAATTACACTGGCTACATTTGTGAATGGAAATACCAGTTTCTGGTGAAAGAGGTTGGGGATTTTTGTTCTAATACCAGATTTAATAAGGGTATTCCTGACTGAAAGCACAGGCTACTGCTTTATTTGGAAACAGGGAGAGAGCAAGGAAGGAGAAGAGAGAAGAACATCCATGAAGACAGGAGGTACATATTGAGTAAATAATGGAGAAAAGCAACAATATTCAGAACATCTTAAACATTCCACGATGTGATGGGGGTCTGAGGGCACTCTGCCATTTTTGGAGGAGCTCGGCAGCTCAAAGCACTAAAGTTTTGTTTTTTGGTTAGGGACAGTGCCTACACTCTTCCTTTGTAAAAAGAGCGGGATGGAAGGTTTCAGTGGGATAGAAGGTTTCCTTTTTCTTCTTGGAAAAAGGAAGGATTTGGGTAAGTCCCAGGATGAAGGTCCAGCTCTCTGTGACAGCATACTGAGAGAAAGAGGTCAAAGAAATCTTTAAGAGATTTTCAGTAGAAACAAAAGAATCTTTGTGAAAGATACTGTTAGCAAGTCTAATGGAAGGAATGGGGACGCAAAGCGAATTGAGAGGATTTGCAAGTTGTTTCTAAGCCTTGAGGCAAGAACAAAAAGCTGAGCATTTGCTGTTTACTATATTTGGTAGGTGTGGAAGAGCACTTTGGCCATCAAGAGAGCTCATAAACTGCAGAGCCTCATTGTCTCTTGAGGCGTTGTGCTGGGGGTAGAGAAAACTCTCTGGTAAGGGCCAGTTCTGAGAAAGAGCAGCTGAGACTTGGCCCTGCCTGTTGTGAAAATGCTGTTTTCACAGCAGCACGGCCGAGATCCATGAGCACATGGCCGCGTTTCCATGAATCTGATTTTATTTTTCTTATTTGCGTGCATGTAGGCATGATCCAGAGTGTGGCAGCTCCAGTTTTCAGGGTTAAATATGGTAACTGCAGTATGAAGGTACAGCATTCATTTTGCCACATCTCTTCTCAAAAATAGACATTTGAAGACAGTTTTTACTGAAAATTTCTAGGAACAGGATATTAACTGTGTCTGACTAAAATTTGCTGCCTCAGACAAGCCAAAGTGGATAGACAAAAGAAAAAAAACATATTTTTTGAATCTAGCTAAACAAGTTTATTGGAATTAATTAACCAATCAGAAGACAAATTAAATGGGTTTTTAACTGTTTAATGCCATGTAAAGCAGATTTTATTCAGTGTTTTGATTAGCCACTCTCATGCTTACGGATCACATTAGAGATGTGTTAACTTTTAATCAGGAAAAACAGGTGTGTCAAATGATAATTTTCTCCAGTTTTCATATGGATACATGAGGAAAAAGTAACAACATGAACTTTATATTAACTTTGACTGCTGTAAAATTGCTTTCTCTTGAAAGTGATGGATTTGGTTACACATGCATCTCCTGAGCCAAAGTATTCTTCTTACTCTCTTCCAAAAAATGTTGTGATTCACTTAGTTTTTAATAAAGTTAATAGTTTTTTTTTAATCCCAGTGCAAATAAAATCTTATTGCAAGCTTTCAGCCTATACTAACAGCAGCAGGACACAGGTATATTTGTACAAAGCAGTGATCCTTAATGTTTTCTAATTTGCAGACTTTGGTGGCAGCCAATTCTTTATGTCATGCCAGAGCAATGTGTCTTATTTACCTTTTCGGATCCCTGTAAAAGCAGCTCATGGGCCCCAAAGGCCTGTGAAGTAATTTTAAAAATCAGTGATAAAGGACAATGCAGAGTGCACAAATCAAATTGATTTTCCCTAAGCAAAAGCTAAGTGTCTCTCACTCTTCTAAAAGCCAGCAAGTTGGATCAAATCATAAAAGAAGGAATAAATTGAAGAGTTAAGGGTGGTGCACTGAGAATCAGAGTTGTCTAGAAACAGGGAAAAAAAATCTAGTGTTTAAAAAAATTAACGGTTTTGACATTTGTTTTAGATTTGTCACAGAATGATTTAAAAAACAAAACATGAATAGAAAGAATGAGACATCCCAGAATAGCCAACATCCAGTGGCTAGGGTATTTACTTGGGCCCTGTCCAAGGAGTGCTTTATGGGATTTGGAGCAGACATTTGACATAATGTTTTCAACATTATTTTTGTCAGACTGAAATCTGGGCTCTGTAGTGGGTTGAAAAAGAGCTTGCGCTTCGTAGGTGAGACTTAGTCACCAGCTGTTTCATCAGGCAGTTTCTCCTCAGCCTGGGGAATTTAATTTATTTATTTTTTTTAAATAAAATTAAGTGGCTGTGTGGAGAATAGACAGTTATTCTGTTGTGTTTGGTAGGGTGCTAGCACATTTTTGGGTTTAATTCTGACTCTGGGATTCTAATAAATCACCCCCCGCGTTTCTGCTCCATTCTCATTCAGGACAGATTTTTCTCATGGAAATATCTGAGCCTACCTAACTGTATTTCCATGGAAATCAGCAAAAAATACAAATTTTTTTTGCAAGTTAGCATTTTTTTGATGGAAAAAAAGCACTTTGTCTAAAAATTCTCAACCAGGTTTTCTGAGGTGAGATCCTTCTCTGTATTTGACAAATGTGAGGTTCTTACCTTCAGTAATTTTGTGGATTGAAGAAGAGATCATATGTGAAGTGCAGTCTGGGGTGATGAAATCTGGTGGGTAAATTTGTGGAAACTTTGTAAGGAATATCTAAAGCAAAATACAACAAGATGTTGGTGACTCTCAGCTGTTACAGAAATTAGGTTAAATTCAGAATGTGAGGGGAAAAAATCAGAAAAAGCACTGAAAGGCTGAAGTTTCAGCCCCTCTCCTTTGCTTAGCAAACACAGATCCTTCAATCCAATCCTTTCATCCTTGTTCCCACTCTGAATCTCATCAAGGCACTGGGTACACATGTTCAGCCTCTCTTTCTGGTTTAGCCTGTGCTCCTGCCAGCCTCCCACTGTTTTGTATTCCTTCTTTCCTTCCTGCGTCTGTCTGACACCCAGGCTGATCCTCCCACAGAGGCTCTTCCCCAGCGCTGGGCACCCCTGGGCATTATTGACTAAGAACTGGGACTTGCGAGTGTCCCAGGGGACTCCAGAGGCGTTTGCAGAGGTGGGGAGCAGGAGTTTCAACAGCACACAGCTCCACGCCTCTGCACTCTCCGTTCATTCATCAGCAGAGCTCGTCTGGAAGATGTTTACCACGTCTGAGACTGGTTTTTGGATTATTAGGTTAGTGGCCCTGCTTGGAAACAGTTATCCCATTTCTGCAGAGGAGGTTGGTGCAGTACAGGACGCTTTGACATAAAGCCTGGTCACAGATGATGAATGCAGTCTGTGCCTTGTCCTAGAAGAATCAAGGGGAAATATATTTGGCATCAGATATTAATTGTTGCTTGCCCTACTCCCCAAGAATATTGAACAGTACTGGGGGGAAGCTGTGTCTGATGTGTTTGATGTCACATGTGTCCCTCAACTCCATTCCCTTGTCCAGATTCAGTATCTGTAGTGTTTCACTTTAACTAAAGTATCTAGTAGTGAAAATTCATGCCAGGCAGGGACAGCAAATCTGTCTCAGTCATCTCCAGCCCAGGATTTGGTGTAGCTGTGCTAATTTGCTGACTGAGAAATAAAGCAGGGTAATTATCTACTGAGAGGCAGAATTTATTAGGTCTGGTGCAAGTGTCTTGTTGTGCTTCTAGAACCTGGTCCAGCTTGTTTTTGAGACCATGCAAGTAGTCTGGACAGGTGCTGCACACACTGTAAACAAGATTCTACTGACTTCTGGTCAGTGCAGATCCTATCACACCTCTTAGTCTGGTTCCCTAGGGAAATCACTTACACAATCTAATTATTTGTCTGACCCAGTTTCCAAGATGCTGACACATTTGTCACAGGTTATGTAGATGATCTGGAGACACTTACCAGTTGTCCTTACCAGTTTTGCAAGAATTAGCATCTAAGGAGAGGAAGGAATCCTTATTAATTCTCTCACTGAGGGAAAAGGGAGAGTTCAGCAATTGTTCATTGTGTTTGACAGCAGCAAGACTCTCGACTGATTTGCACATTGCTCTGATATTCCTTGGTGAAAACACTGCTTCATTCAGCTGCCAAATCAAAAACAAAAGTCAAGGAATGGCTGGGAGAAGATGCCAAGGCATGCTACGGTATTCCCCGGGGAATAAGGGAGCCTGCACATGTTCTTGCAGGGGGAGGTGAGGGAAGAAGGGGGCTGGAGGGATTGCAGTGGGATATGCTGGAGGACAACTGGGCTTATTTCAAGTGGGAGATGTAAGAGCTGCAGCATAAACCCATGAAGAACCAAGCTTCATTAACTCCACTTTCAGGGAATAATTTGTTAGGAAAACACTGAAGACTTTATTTTGCCGTTTTGGATATATTTACACGCTGATTTTACCCTGCTACAATTCCTGTGGCAGTCGGGGCTGGTACACCGCCTTGCTGTTACCCAGCAGGCATCTGCTGTTATTTGACCTGAAAAGATCATTATAGGAGCTTTATTTGGTGTGCATTTAATAAAGCTGTAGCTGTTGTGACTATAACTCATGGCTCCCATGTCATTCCGCAGTGGTGCAACCAGCGATTCAGCATTCCAGGCCCATCAGTTCAAAGGGAAGTGTGAGGGACTCGAATGTATGCCAGAGCATTGGGACTTTTATTGCTCCCCTCCTCTGTTGGGAAGATACATTCTCGAGGAACTGAGAAGTACAAAGCATCCTCAGACCTTGTAGTGCAAAATGTAAAAAGTGATGTTATCTGCAGAAAGTGGACTTTAGATTCTATCAGCGCACATTTAGCATAAAGCATTTCCTATGGTAATGCCTCTCACTTTCCCAGACTTTTAAAGGCTCCAAGTGGCACACAGGCTGCAGACCTCTTTGTAATGTTAATGAATCATCTTAATGGACTGTTTTAGCAGAAACATTCATCACCTTTTGTCCCACAATGATTTTTTTTTTTGTTATACTTAAATGGTTAAGTAGGCAATAAATGCCTATCAGACCAACCACTATGCTCTAGTAATCCACCTCACTATAAATCACCAGTGGATTATTATTGTCCTGTTTAATTAACACTCTTAAGGGATTCTATCGTTGGATAGACTTTCACCTTGCACTAAGAAGGCATTAACATTTGAAATAAGAAGTGTGTTTATGTGAAAAGCATTAATCAGCACGACCTGGAAGTGGTAGTGGTGGGTTGGATGAAATATGTGCCTGTGTCCATGGGTGAGGGTTCCTTACACCAGTTTTCAGTGGAAGCTAAAGTCAGACCTATGCAATACTTACTGAAGTCACAGCAAGTGCCAGTTGCAGAGTCATTTGTAATTAGGTCTAAAAGATATTTGGCTATGTTTGGTTGAAAATAGCAAGTTTTATTTTTTTTGTTTTATTCCAGTAGTTAAGAAGACAATGGTTTTGTGAGTGTAATGGGTTTGTTTGTGGTTCAGTTCAGTTTTTAGAGGACCAGATGAAATCCTTTTCTTTTTCTGCAACAAAAGGTGAGAGGGGGATTCTGATCCTGTTGCTCCTGTGTGAGCTCTTTTCAGATTTCCCAGCCACAAAGAGTAAACCAAGCAGCCAGAGCTCCCGGGAAGGGCAGGAGGGTCCGGAGGCTCGGATGCTCTCTGCAGAACAATCCCAGCAGCTTTTTTGCAGACAAAATTCCCACACTGGGACACAAACCTGACACAGGATCACTCTCAACATACAAACATTTTTGTACCTAGTACGGCTCGATGCTGGTTTTCTCCTCCTGGCAGAATATAAAGGTGGGAGCTTGGGTTTTTTTTCCCCTCATACAATACAATTTAATGCATTTACAAGTAATTTCTCCATCTTTTGTCGGGAGAGGAAGACATTTTAAAAAGGCTCTTGTAAAGGCAGTGTTTCCCATCTGTGAAATCTTATCCCGCCCTCTTTGATTTTGTTACATTAGTAATACCAGAAGTGCATTTACCAACTGCTCCTTCTTTGGATTGCAGCACTAACAGCAGTCTTGTGAGATAACTCGCTGCTGAATTTCATTTTACTGACAGAGAACTGACATGTGCAGAGATTTTCTGAGGTCTTTAAGAGTCAAAACTAGTAGCAGAGCTAAGAGCTCCTGGTTCTTGTCTGCACACAGACCTGGTATGCACATCCCTTTCCTCTTGGCATTTTCATTCAATTATTTCCCAGTATGGACTCCTGCAAATTAAAGAACAAATAAAACTGCTAAGTGGAACACAAACACACTAAATCTTTTTAATTAAGAGATTGAATCTCTTAGTATAAATTCATTTCCTGAAACAAAACTCCAATTATGTAAGATTAATTCTTTCCTCTGAGATTGCAGGGATTTATTGACTAACAAAATCTTCTATTGCGTAAATGGAAATGTGCTTTTTAATGCAGTCTGCTGCTCAGAGGCAAAACCATAGCATTAGCCTTTTCACTGGGCATTTTTGTTTTAGTTGCATGCTAATCTGCCAGGTTTCTTTTTATTTGTAATAGGAAAGAGGTGAAATGGTTCACAGCTGAACATGTGGTAAATAATACAAAACACTAAAGAAGTTTAAACAAGATGAGAAATTAAACTAAGCTCCTAAAAAGCTTGGTGTGATTGCAGGAAGAGTTGTACTGACAGAAATAAGAATATTATATGTGCAGGGCAGTGTTGTGAGGAGGTGTGTGTGTGTCATTGATCACACAATAGTTTTTTCAAATCATTTCACACAGATGCACAAACTCCACACAGTTTCAAGTGCAGGCACGTCCTGAGAAGAATCTCCTTCATTCCCTCCAGACACACCCAGCTCATTAAATCCATCACTGCCTCGCAGAAAGCCCCAGGGTTCAATCTTTTCTAGAGCACTATCCAACCTTTTAGCTCATGGAGTGGGCAGCCAAGATTTCATGTCTATGCATATAGTAGGACTCATAGCCAATATTTCCTCCAGTTTCCTCCTCTCCATCCCAATCTGGATATATATAAAATAGTTTGGTTATATTGTTGGGACTTTTTTTGAGCATTTTTGGGGGGTTGTTTATTGTTGGGTATTTTGGGAGTCTTTTTGGATAGGTAAAACTTCAACTTTGTTTTTAGATTACTTTCTGATATCCTATTGCAATGACCTGTAAGAGGGTGGCGAGTTAAAAGGTAATAAAATCAGGAATCTGTGCTCCGTGTAAGTAGCTGGCCATGAGAAACTGCAGCAGGGATGGATATTGAATGACTTCAATAGTCCAGCCAGGTTTTATCAGAACAGGTCATCAATCTGTAGGCTGCCTAAACCTGTTCCACTGCTTCCCCATTGATTAAATATCTGGAAGCATTTACACGTATATCAAATTCTCCATAATCTATTTTATCTTAATGACACCCAAGTTCTTTGTCAAGCTAGGGCAAAAATGTTCCCTCCAGTGGTGAGAGAAGATGGTGTATCTCCTTAGTACACTTCAGTACACTGAATTTCCTTGAAGACAAACTATGATCTCAGGTTCTCATGGGCTGAAATATTAGTGGGACTGCAGGGATAGAAAGGAGGTAAAACCTGCCTGTGTACACCCAGACACCAAGGAATTTAAAACTGGATTTCTTTTCATTTGACTGCAGACCTGACAAATGTGGAGGAAAGGAAGGAATAGAGAGAATGTGTAGCTTCCAGCCAAGTTCTGATGGCCAGAATTCCTTCTGAATCTCGATATCTGTATCACCAAAACAAGACAAAGGGTTTTGCCTGAGATTGTCACCTGTTCCTGTCATTTGGGGATTTCCACTCTCCTTCCTCTGTGTTTGGGCCCAGCTTATTTTCCTTCTCTCACTCTGTCCTAGACAGAGCTGCAAAAAACCTGAGCTTGCATTCCCTCCCTCTTGCTTCATGCTCCTAAATCATTCTGTCTTTTTTCCCATTTTCACTCTCTTTTCTTCCTTTTTTTCTTTTCTTTCTTTCCTAGTCCATGACTATAGGAGTCAGGGGAAGCACGGTGGAAATATGTTAAAACTCTGGAAAAAAACCACCAAAACCTCAACCTAGTGGCATGGAAAAGGTGCACAAAGGCTGATTATTCACTGTCTTGTTCAACATCATAAGTGAGGAGCATCATAATTAATTAGGAGATGGCAGGTTCAAGAACATACATCTTTGAGAATGAGTAGTTAATCTGTGGAACTCCATGTCACAGATTATGTTATGTTAAAAATATAACATATCTTTATTGAAAAAAACCTGATGAATACAAAACACCACCAGAAATCCTTGGATAATAAGTCCCACTAAGTATTCCAGAAGTCTTTGAGTCATAAATTGGGGTGAATAATCAAAACATTATTGAAATAATCTAATATAAATGAAATAATCAATAAATGTTGGGAATACATCCCTAAACACTAGTTTTGTACTCTTCTCATGATGCCCAGTATTTCTTGCTGTCAGAAGGAGAATATTAGTCTAGGTGGACTTTGGATTAACAAGTATAATAGGTCTTATGCTTTTTATTAAGAATAGAAGGCAGGATGCAATTCATCCCTTAGTTGTCAAACAGGACTACAAAGTGTTGTGGTGTTTGCTCTCCTTTTACTTTTTCATCCCTTAATCCAATCCAGTGAAGTAGATGTTTCTTATATTTTGTTGCCAAGTGTTTTAAGAAGTTCATACAAAAGCTTCTCTCAACAAAAAAATTTATGTGAGGGCTCATGAGTCCTTGCAGCAGTAAGTTGAAGCACAGAGACATTGTTAAATCAGATCCAAACTGATGGACTCAGTACAACAGAAGTAAAATCTCAGGAATGGGTTTAAAAAAGGAAAAGATTCAAACACTAGTCAGTGTAATAAAGCATAAATCTATATTTATATATCTCTAGACATTATCTTTACCGTTACAAATTTTCTGTGGGGAAAGCCTTAGTTTGCCTTGGGTTTTAGCACTGTAGAGATAATTATGTCACCCATGTTGTAAACATTTTGTGTTTCTTGAATTGAGAGTCTGTATTGAAAATACTAACCACTGGTCTGTGGAAACTGAAAAATTGCAGAGGAAAGGAAACCAGTTTTCTCAGTGGGTACTGAACAGCTGGATGGTTGGAGATGTGTTTGGGAAGCACTAAAATTGGTATCAGCCATCTGAAAAGTGCTAGTGGATTTAAAATCCTGAGGGAAAGGTGAAAACTCGCTGGTGTCACAAAGTGCCTTAAGTGGAATATCTGCAACTGGAGTGATCAAAATTAACCCCTTTACTCTCACACACACGTGGGGTTCTAAACCAATGCTTAGATAAATATCACAGCTGATGTAACAAATACCTGAAAGTGCAGTAATAAATGCAAGAAAAAACCTGTCTTGATTATTCAAGTAACTGCTTCCAGTTAATTAGCATGCTCATGGTTTTTGGGCCAATGGAGTTTTGCAGTTTCCTTTCGATTGAGTTTTTTTCCAACTTTTCTTTTTAATCCCATTGGACACAGTGATGCAATAGTGCCCCAACAATTGGATGAATTCATTGTGACGGACTAATTTTTGATTCAGAGATGATAGTCAATATTGTATTGCAAATTATGCACTATTGGGGTTTGCTTGTAGAAAAAGAATTCATTCCTCAACAAAAAATGGCATTCTGTCAACTACTAATTGCATATAAAGAAATTTGAACAAAACCAGGTAACATATGTATGCAACATGCCTGTATGATTAAATGTGTGTAATACTGTAATTTATGTAATATTAAAGGTAGGAGATATCTGAAACAATAAGAAACCAGGGAATGGCAGATTTTTGTTTTCTATTGTTTTTTTCAGCTGTACTCATACTTGGGTGTTGTTTTCATAGTTTTTGAGGGGGGTTTGTTTTTGCTATTAAAAGAATGCCTGAAAAATGAGTAACATTTTTTCCTAATTTCTAGCTGAACCTCCCACACTGTGATTTATGTTCATTGCTCCTTGTGTTATGACACTACCTACCCTGAACTTGGCTGTCATCTCTGGAGCTGCTGTGCAGGCAGAGACCAGTCCCTGGCCTCTGCTCTGCCAGGACAAGCAAGCCCAGCACCTTCAGCCCCTCCATTTCCATTCTCTCCTCTCGACCCAGAGTATCCCAGCACCTTCTGCTGAGCCTCCTGTCGATTCTCTTGGATTGGGGAGCCAAAACTGGGCACAGCATCAGCAGCCCCATCTACCTGAGTTTGTCCAACTTCTCTGCCAGGTCCCTGCTCTGCTCTGTCATTGCCTTTTTCCTTGCCAAACGGGTACACAGAGGTGTCTGGGAGCTGCTTGTGCCTGTTCAAATCAGTGTAAAAGAGGGTTTGAGAACTTCAGCCTTTTTCTCTTTGTAATCTTTAGGTCACCATCCCAGCTATTGGCAAAGCCATGTTTTTCTGTTGTGCTTGGCTTTGGAGACATTTGCTTCTGTGCAGGACACACCAGAGGCAGAAACTCCATCCCTCTGTTACCACATAGATAGAGGCATGACTAGAAAAAATCGAGAGTATGACAGGTTTTTCCATGGTTGAATAACTTCTGTGCCCTGGGGACTGTAAATAGCTGGTATAAATCAATGCAAATTGGCTATTACTAATCTTGCCAGTAATGAAGTGAGAATGAATGGAGTACAAAGATGAACTTTACATATCATTAGCACCAATCTGCCTCGCTGCATTTATGGGCAAGGCTCTACCTAGGAGGTCAGTTGGCAAAACTTACAGGTTTGGGTTTTTTTTAATTATTCATTTGTGCTGCACATAAATGTCTCTCAAAGGTCAAGTCCATTTGGGGATTTTACAGTTATGAAAACTTGAAAACAATTGCTTCATAATTTCTCAAGCACTCAGCAGCAAGTACTTTTATTAAGTGCTTTAGCATCACAGTATATAATTTAATATGTTTATAACAAGCGTGTGATATAAAACACTGAAGAGTGTCATTTCAGAGTAAAAGTTCACTTTCAGTTTAGCTCTCAAACAGAAAATGGAATGCTCTGCAACACAGAAAAAAAAAACCCAAGACTGTTGTTGTTACCCCATAACAGCAAAAAATTAACATGAATGAGGATAATGACTGGATATTCTGCAAGAACATTTCTCATAAAGCAGAGATAGAGGTTATAAATAGAGGTTATAAAAAGAGAACTTTTCCACTAGGACTGGAAATCAGTTTAAATCTACATAAACGTTGGGTTTTGCATAATTTTAAAATATTTGTTCTAAATATTTATTTTCATTCTATTTGTTTAAAATATTTGCTCTCTCCTGCTTGAATCTTTCAGAGGGAAGAGCCAATATGGTGTAAGAGCAGCTGTTCAGCAACACCTATTATTGGCTTACATTTCATGACTAACATGAGGCACCCCGTCATTAAAATGAGAGTTAGAAATTGGCTCTCCTGATTTGCTTCCTAGCATTCCATAATTTTGCTGAGGATATGATCTCATCCAGCTCTCCACACCACCTAAGAATCTGGACTGGTTGATGAGCATGTTAATTTTCCTTCTGATGAAGTATCAAACTTCACCAAATGGCTCAAAGATAACCTTCAGTTGATTTTATAAAGAAAGCTTTAGATATTCTTTTCTGAGGACTAATGGATGGTATCTTCAGCAATGTCATTTCTATATTTTTTATTTCTTCTTGACTTGTTGGGGTCCCAGTCTTGCAGTCCTGGCACTCAAAGCTCCTCATGAGTGGATCCACACATGGAAGCATTCCAGTGCAACGCATGAGAGACCCTGTAACATTACAGAGTAGAGGACATGCAGAAAAATGTAGAAATAATAAATTAGCATCAGGTTTTTAGAAAGGCATTCTGCTAATGAGTGCTGTTGTCATCAATCTGCTCCTAAGGCACCAACAAGAATTTTTAACATATCAAAGGCACTGCTGGCAGCAGCAAATGGCTATTTCTTGTTCATTTATTGTTTATCAAAATGAATGTGCTAACACCAAAAAAATTCTGTATTTTGCAGAAGCACAGAACTGTTGTATATTTCTTTCTAACAAGGTGTATGATGTTACCACAAGGCTGATGGCTGAGATGTGAGTTCCAGCAATCAGAGACTACAGTAAGTAATTTTGTTAATATTTTTGCACTGACTTAATTAGAAATGAGGGTTTTTTTTAATGATTTAGTTAAACTGATGCAACATCCTGTAATGGACATAACCTTGCAGATGTAGATATGTTCTTAGTAAGTAAGTAATCATAGTAAATTATAATAATATATCTTGTATTAGTAAATTAAATAAAGGATCTTAATCAATTGCATCATGATCATATTCAAAATTCCCTTTCTGCTTTCCCATTTTGCCATATGTTATATATCAGACAGAAAGTATTTTTCTGTAAGAAATAAACCAAGCTTACTACAGCTATGCATGGACACTGTGCATTTCTCTGTGTGGGAAAAGTGATCAAAATAGTTATTTCTGAATAAACTATCCATAATAGCTCCCTGTGTGGATATTCTAGTCTGGAAAAGTCATGGGTCAAGTAAGTCATTGTAGAATAGCTGATCCTGCAATAGCAATTCCAGTCCACTTTCCAGTGTAGAAATGTCCTTAGTCAACAGCTCCAAATTCCTGTTCCTGCCAGAAGATTTTTCTCTTTAGAGAATAATATAAATTTGTTCTATTCAATTCTTTAAGGCCCAAATTCTGCACTGAACTCCCTTTGGGAGCAGTACTCGAGATCACTCAGAGAGAACTTTATATTTTTGGGTTTGTATTTATGTGCACAGACTCCACGGTTTTATTACACAGACATTTCATTAACACCTTCCTGTGGCTGTGAGCTGTACACACCTTTGGCTCTGGAACATCTGGGTGATTCCTCTGTTCCAGTACCTCCTAGATCCCTCGAGCAGAAAGTTGTCTGGAAGAAGGTCCATCAAACCAAACCCAAAGGTGTTTGGTGGCTGTGCTGGCCAGCAGCTGCGGGATGAGGCAAAACGTCACCCCTTCCTCCCTGCCCGAGCACAGGGGATGGGTCACAGCAGTGACAGCCAGCTGACACTTCTGAGCTTGCTCTGAGGACAGAAAAAAACTGGTCTGTGCATTGAAAAAATGTTTGAATGGGCTAAAATTGGGTCCTGAAAAAGCAGCACAGTCTCCAATGAAGACTGCCCAGAGATCTCACTGCATTCAGAACTGCTTGTGCAACAGCTCGGTGAGACATGTTTTGGGCTGCATTCATGTTTATATTTGAATCATGTTTTTTCTCTTCTCCAGAAGGGAAAGAAAAAAAAAAAAGAAAAACCAAGATAAGACATCCGTGCTAATTTTTTTTTCATTTTATATATTTTTTTACTGAGCCTTAAGACCCTCAAAAGCAAAGGTTGCCATTTATCCATAATTACATCACAGTGCCCCTGACATTTTTGTGGTGTGGACCAATTAACATTAGTAGCTTAATTAAAATCACCAAATGCATTTTAAAGAATGACATAAGGTTGATTTTAATCTGGACTTCCAAAAATGAAGTAGAATGTTAATCAGCTGCCCCACCCATCATTTATATGGCCCACAGTACTCAGTGTCAGAACTCCTACATCATCCTCTGACTTCACTTTCCCCAGGGAATATTAAATAGTTAATAACAACTGTCTGAAGTCCACCACAAGTTTTACCTGCTGGCAGAAATCTGGGGTCGTGACACCACTAGTGTAGCATTCCCATAAATGCAGCAGATTTAGGTTCAAATAGTTTAATGTACAGCAGGTGGCATTTTTGTGTTTGAGGGGTAAAACCACACCTGAGTGTTCATGCTTTCTAGGATTTTGCCAACAAAAGCAAAACAGAAAATAAGACATTTCACTTTTTGAAAGCCAGAAGAAATGGTGCAGCTGTTTTCAAGACCGCTATTTTCAAGCTGTCATATGAGCATGGAATAGAAGTCATTCTAGCTTTCCAGTTATATTTTTGTACAAATATCTTTCATTTGTTTGTTTCAACATATTTTCCCTTCAACAGGTTTTTTTAATCAGAATTTTTCCTAATAGGCTGGAGGAGTGTCCTATCTTAGTGTGAGACCAGTTCAGGAGAGAGTGAGGAATAGTGACTAAGATAGTACTGGGCAAGCTCAAACTTCTCAGCATGTAAAAATTATGTGTTCAAATGTTCAGTCATACAATGCTGCCTGTTTGTAGCTTAATTATTATGAGTGCATGCGGAATTTATGCTAAATTATTCAAAAGTAATGTTTAATTTAATTTACTTTGTGTTTCTTTGTATCAGATACCTGTTTTGCCCTGCCACAAAAAATACCTTAGTATCCCTAAAAGCATTAGAAAATGTGGATCTCAGAATTGACAGAGGTTAGATGAAAGGTACTTTTCCTTTTAAGAATGGTCTGTAGAGTTTATTTCTGGCTGAAAGATAAAATACCAAAAGAGGGGATGGCAACAAAACCCCACTTCCTCTTACAGTGATTTGGCTCACCGCAGAATAAATATTTTGCACGTGTTTCTCACTCTGGAGCCAGGTAGACTGCACACATGCATGTTTTGGGTTATTCTTTTTAACCGCCAATGTTATTTGGAAGAAGATATCCCATTTGAAGCTGTGAGCAGTGGATGACATTTCATCTCCTGTTTCTCTGGGCTTTGCTCATTAGAAATACATCAATAACTTTTCATGTAATTGGCAGGTGATGGATGCTGCTCCCGTTCCATCACAGTGTTAAATTTAACAGTTTCTGAGTGGTAACACTTTCTCTGGCACCTGTGGTGCCATCTACTGCACAGCTTGGTAGAAGCAGGACGAGAGAACTGCATCCCTCCACTGCTGCCTTCACTTCCTCCTTCCCACTTCAACATTTAAAAATGGTTCCTCATTTGCTTTCCTAGTAATTTTCCTTTATATATATATATATATATAAATGTATATAAATACACATTAGAGTATATATTTATACACATTTATCTTTAAATAGATATATATATTTCTATGTTTTTTAAACATATGCAATTGATATTTGGAATTCCATTTTGGTGGGTTTTTGACAAGAAGATTTTAAAAGGGAAATAAATAAAGAAAAAGGACTCTAAGAAAATAATCTGCTAGTCAATTTATTGATTGATTTACTTATTGATTCACTTATTGATTTACTTATTCATTTACTGATTCATTTACTCATCATATTCTGGATACAAATTTATTTGGTTAGATATATTTATATTTACATATATGTGTGCAGTATTAAGTTAAAAGCATGGAAGTTTTTGTTATTGTAACTTGGTTTTATTAACTCAGGTATAAACACTAAGTATTTTAGTTGGGGTTTTTTATGATTGCTGTTCGATGCTGCGAAGAAGAAGGAAGTCATTAAATTGGCTTCTCATAAGTTGGTGTATTTAGTTTTGTTTGTAATCTGTTGCCAGGGGCACGGTGTAATTTTGATAGTTCCATATCAAACAAAAATCTGTTGATTTTGATGTCGAGCTGCTGGAAAGAGCTACAGAGATTTTACATAAATATTTCCGGAGTGATCTCAAGATACCTAAAGGCCAAAGACTTAAGATGAAAGACCTGAAAATTTTAATTTATTAATTCCCCTTTATTTGGCTTCCTTCTTTTAATTGAAGCACCTTGTGCTCACATCATCATAGCCTGAGGTTTTCCTTGAATAAATCAATGCATGAAGTTTTTAATTACCTACCCTGGCTGGATTTGGATTGCTCACTCATACAAGTACCAAAGAATAGAGGTTCAGTGGCAGTTGCTAATGGAACAACTTTTTAAAAACTACATCATCTAACTTGCTAACAAGTCTAAGCATCACTTTGTTTGAAATGCTGTTGGCTGTGAGCTGGATTGAGCACAGCTTCCCGTACTGCTGACTGCTGTGCACTAAACATGATGTTATCAACACTGAGTTTTGAAAACTTTTCCCTAGAAAGGACAAGCCTTTAGATATTTATCTCCTAAGTAACTTCTAACACCCTCAGAGAGACCTCTGATGAGGAATCAACTATGATGACATAGTTAGGAGTTGAAAATACACCTTGGCATATGATAACTGCAAAGGTAAGAACAGATTAAGTTTGTAATATTTGGGGTTTTTTGCTGTGGAGCTGATGGTGCAGGAGCTCTGATCTCTGCACACAGAAACACTGCAGAACCAGAGAATGCAAAGGAGTGCTGGGGGATGCTCCTCTGGCCCACACCAGGATTTCCAGGAGTGCTGCATTTTCTATTTGCAATCACCATGAATTTAAACATTCTGAAGTGAAAGACTGGATTTTTTTGTGGGAAAAGCTGAATGCCTAAAGACGAAATGCACCAAAATACTCATAATGTGCTGGATTTCTTCCCAAATCACCATCTATGTCCATCTGTGTCACCCATTGTGCAGCGCTGTCCTCTGGCCAGGGATGCCACATGAATAACAACAATCCCAGTTCAGCCATAACCCTTACAATTTAGCATTCTTTTCTTAAATTTCAGCTTCTCTGGAAGCCAGTGATTCATGACTCTTAGAATTGGGGTTTATTGTTTATTCAGAATACAAGACTTTAACAGCACATTGAGAAAGATTTGACAACATATTGCAAGACTGTCGTAAACCTTTGGAATGCTGAATGCAAATGATAAAAAGTAGCACTAAATCTTTAATCTCTGTAGAAGCTGAATTCCACTTTGGGAAGGACATGGATTTTTCAACAGCTGGAGCTGCACGGAGTTCCATCTCCCTCAGCTTCACGCCAGTCAGGAACAGACATTTGAGACTGCGGGAAGAGGAAAATGGCGGGACGAGAAAAGTACTGATCAGCTGTTTGGCCGTCTCCCAGTCGGCCTGGTTGGGTTTATCCCAGAAACCTGGGTGCTGTGGAGTTTGTGGGCAGACATCACCCCACGGACGGGCCTGAGGGTCAGCGTCAGCGCAGGCCATGGCCCCTCAGCGTGGGCGGGGCCACCAGCTGTCTGTCAGAAAAAGGCGGGAAAAGCCCTCAGGCATCAGAACCAGCAGGAGTCGCCCTTGGTCAGTCAGGACAGGTGGGAAAAGCCCTGGGCAGGTCAGGAAGGGTGGGAAAAGCCCTTGTTCGGTTAAGAAGAGTGGGAAAATCTCTTAGTTTGCCAGTCAGGATAGGAAAAGCCCTCAGCTGGTCAGGAAGGGTGGGAAAAGGCTCAGCTGGGCAGGAAGGCCAGAAAAAGCCCTTGGTTATTCTGGAATGGCAGGAAAAGCCCTTGGTCAATTAAGAAGAATGGGAGAATCCCTTGGTTGGTCAGGAAGAGCAGGAGAAGCCCTTGGTTGGTCTTGAAGGGTGGGAGAAGGTCTAAGTTGGTCAGGGTGGTCAGGAAAAGCCCTCAGATGGTCAGGATAGGCTGTACTAGCTCCTGCTCACCATAAAGGCAGGGACAAGCCCTCAGTTGGTCAGGAAGGGTGGAAAAACCTTGACTTTGGTTTCTACAGCAAATTTTTTGCCTTTTCTCTGTGACTCTGTGGTTTGAGCTCAGGTCATGAGTTTTACATCCAGCAAACCGAAGAGCCATTTCTAATTTCTGTGATAACCTCTTTTTGTCTCTTTTTAACTCCGCTTTTTCCCTGTCCAGAGAAGCTGGACTGACCTGCAGCAGCCTTAATGGAGGAGCACGGTCTGTGTGAAATGCCAGCTGGGAACAAGGCCAGCTTCAGGGAAACAAGTCTATCTGGTCAGGAGAGCCACGTCTCCAGGTAAAAAATGTAAAAAAAAATAGCACCTCTACTCTCTTTCTGTGGTAATACTGAAGTAGGTAGGACACTATTGCACCAAACTGGCTCATGCTAAATCAAAATCATAATCCAGTACAAAAATAAATGGGGTCTTGGGTTGCAAACAGCATTTTCATTCTCTCAGACCTCTCCAAAAAGTCTGTGGCTACAGAAATATAGAAAACTGTGACAAAATGAGCATATTGAATTACCCAACAGAAAACTCTCCTTGATTTTTAAAAATCCTTCTTGCTGATTTGAGATAATTCATTTTGTGTGGCATGCACTGGTATTGACTCATCTTTTCTCTTTATATAACTTAATGACAGAATTGGACTTTTGCTGATTAAACTTTGAGCTAAAAAAGTTCCATGAATTCTTTAATTTCTACCTAGACTTAGGACAGTGCAGGGTACACTTGTAATTTTAAGGACAGCTGAAATGCTGGAGTCAGATTGCTTACGAAAATAGAAAGCATCTGTCATAACACTCAAACCAGCCTGGAGTTTTGCTGTAAGAGATCTGCTGCAAGGCTACTTTGTCTTTTTAGGTGAAAGATACAGATTTGATTCTTTCCATGGTCTGTTGAGACTGAGCCTTCATGTAATTAAAATCCTTAACAGTTTGTTCAGGGCAACAGATCAAAAGGTTAATGTGCAATGGTACAACAGGAAGTATTTGTACTCTTGAACACTTTTTAAATTTATAGCATTTAAAAACAACTTTGCCAAAATCATGGCCAAAGCCAATATTACCTCATTTATAGTAAAACATTAATCATTAGTCACAAACCAGCCAGTTGGTCTAGAAGTTCAGCTGGTGAAAAATTTGATGGTTATAGGATTGAATAGAAATATACTTTAAATTGTGTCCTCTAGTCATGCATTTGCAATGGAAAGGCAAAGGTTTAGGGAAACTGAGCAAAATAAAGCTAAAAACCAAATGTTGCTCCACATTACAGAAACTAGTGTATGCTGTAAGCAGTTTTGGATCACATGATTTTTGTGAGAGTGGAGACAGTTGATAAAACTTAAAGTAGAATTAGATTTTATCATATGATCTCTGCCAATAATTCTTTGTTCCAGTTCTGAGGTTCTTGAAGCAATAGAAAATGTTATCCAAGGTGTACTTCAAAGCCTGGCCCAAAAAAAAGCACCTGTTCTCACAGTGGCTAACAGAACAGACTGGAGGAACATAGAGTAAGTAGTAAATATTAAAGTCCTGCCTTCTATTAATATAAGTGCCATGAATATGATTTAAATTATATAACTCCCAGAAAAGTTAATCATATATAACTATTCAATAAGCTTAGAACCAAGAAATAATTTTAAAAAGTAATGGACAAATAAAAAGCAATGGTTAGTAACCACTCTGAACAGGCATCATGTATTAAGTAATAGCAGACCATGGCACAAAGGGAAATGTAAAACTACTGTAATAAGGGTTGGAAAGGAAAGGGAGGTCCTATAAACAATCCTTTTCTGGAAGCAGTAGAAACCAGAAATTATAGGTTGTGTTAGAGTGAAAAAACCTGGTTTAGGCTGGAAGAAATCACTGGCAATTCTGTCCTTCAAATGCTTTGAGTTCTTCCTCTTTCCTTTTTTTCTGCTGTTCCTCATGGTATCATATTTCTTAAAATGATGGTGACAAACTGATCCTTTTACTCTTCAGAGAAGATGCATCTCACCTCTCCCTGCTGTGTTTCTTACCTGTGTGCTGTTCTAAGCTCATTACCAGCAAAATAAAACCAACCAAGTTTCCAGTACATTGTCTAAATTTTAGATCTTCTGCCAGCTGACCTAGACAGGATCAGAGAAAAAGAAACCTGTCCTCCTTCATAGTGCATTCTGTGATTTGTAGAAGTTGCTCGTGCAACAGTATTTTTCCAAGGAGTTCATTTAAACTGAAAATCATCAAACCTGAGAGATCAGCTGATTTCTACAACACATAAGCAAAAGAATAAAGGAAGACACAAATCTGTCTCTGGCCTTGTAAGAGCTTTGGACATCAGTGGGTTAAAGGATATTCAGACTGATGAGATTGCAGAGGTGCTTGTAAATGGACACATTACAAACATTCAGGGTTGAGGAAGCACAGCAAACTTTCCAGGCGTAACACTCTGGTGGAATACTCATTTAATGAGAACAATAAACTTCTGCCAATCAAAAAACCTGAGGGGCCTGAAGGTAATCAGTTAACTGAAAGGCTTGCAGGTTCCACGGAATTTAATGGTTTGTGTCTTGATAGTTTGACAAAAATATTTCACTCAGATGTCTGTAAAATTAAAATACTCTTACAAAGTTTTGCAATTTTTGGCAGTCTTTGGGGAAATGGCATTCCATGCTAGAAAAACAAATGTGAGCTGCTAGTTACCATCTGAACACATACGGGGGAAAACGTTGAAATTAAAACGAGCTAAAATCACAGTACGTTATAAATAAGAGTCATCAATCACATCAAAAAGAGCAGAACCATTATTTCTGGTGGAGAAGTGTAATCTCAGGTGTTACAGAAAACTGCTCTGCTGGAGGAGGCACCATCCTGGGAAGAATGTAGCGATCCAGGCTCAACCTGAGAGTAACTCAGGGGACTCTTGATTACACTTTTCCTCCTTTTCAGTTGTAGTGTTGGGAGCAGGCAAGAGAAGAGCCCAAATAACTTTAAAATGTTGCAACACAAATGCAATAAAGTTACTTTAAAGCTGGCTGGCAGATGCTACATCGGGCTGTCCCTGCAGATTAGAGCAGCGGGAGCGCTCTGCCACCCAAAGGATGCACGGAGCACAGCCTTGCAGGAATGAATTTGGAAACGGTGTAGTTTGGGATAAAATCATAGCCATTAAACCACCAGCACTTTTTAAATGTACATTGAAACTCTGACATGAATGCTTTAGAGGCAGGATCATAAGGCACCAAATTAATTTTAAGTAAAATAAGGAAGTGTCCTTTAAGAAAAGAACTGATTCTTTTGGTGAAATGTGCACCTTTAGATGTGAAATGGTGAAATATGAAATAGTGGAGCTCATTTAGGTTGAGCAACTGTTTGGAGAGCAGGATGCACCCCCTTTTTTTTTTCCAATACTTAATAACAGAATACAACTAAGTTATCCTGGTAATAATTTAAGGGCATAATTTAGATAATATTATTGTATTCTGAAATAGTAACACTTTTTAATACAGTCCACATCAGGAAGTCACTTGTGTCAGATAATTTTTATTTTAATAATGATACAGATTTTTTCCTCTCATTTATTCCTTTGTTTTCATACTAAGTAATTACTAATACTGATATATTAACAGCTCTAAACGTGTATTAAATACTTTTCTTGCCTCTATTTTTGTCTGGAAACTTATCTGCTTTATACTTTAAATCAGTCTGGAAAGCATCTTCTTGAGAAACTTTTCTGCTTTTTTCCTTTGGCCACCCCAAAGCTGATGGTTTCTGCACTGAGTCTGAAAACAGCACTGCTGTATTTGATCATAGGAAAGGGGTTTTTGATTCTGAGTTACCTTGCAGAGAACAATTTACCTGCACTCAGGCAATTTTTTTGCAGTTTACTATGTTTGTTTGCACTATGTCAGATTTAAAGATTCTGTAGGTCTGCAGATGATACCAGGTTCTACTGCAAAACAAATAAGAAGTGACTGCCCTCAATCAGCAAGAAGATTTGGTAAGTTAGAAAACAGTCCAAAGCTGAGTTCTTGGGCTTTTATTTTATTTTCTTAGTTCCCAAGTTCATAAAAACATATCATGCACTACAAATTGGAAATGTGTGGCTGATATAACCTGATACTATGATCAGCCTCTCAGCTTTTGTCTTTTTTCCTCTATTAAATTATAGTGAGTGACAGTGAAATAGTACAATATTCTTAAGAGTTTCTCCCCTCCCTTAATGGATAACAACTAAAGGCATATTCAGTAAGTCTTGATGTAAAAACATCACCCTTCTTCAAAAAGCTGGCCAGGAAAGGAATCTTGGAATACAGACAATAAGCTCATTTCTTTTTCTAACTCAGTCATTTCATTTCTTGGCCTGGACATCAGAGCATACATTCACTCACTTAACTCCCCCATATTTTTTCTCCTTGTGATAGAAATTAATGAGTCTATTGAATAGTACAAGCTCTCTGTATTTTCACAGTACATTTCAAACTTTTATTTATGGGACACAGATATGGTCTTATATTAAAAGAAATTATTGTACACACATTTCTGAAAATGGATAGAATATTTTGTAAAATGTATTTTTTCAGCTCTGATGCTCAAAATATTATCAATGATCTATAAGATGGTGCAGAGCAACACTTATGCAACTAAAAGGTAATGGAGACAATTTCTGCATTTTTAAATAAAGCTGTGTTTTAAGTATATTTTTGTGAAAATCAACCTGCAGGATTCCTGTAGATAGAATTCTTTAGGTTTATCTAGTTAACCACATGCTTTATAAAATTCTCATGAGCCTGCAGCTGTTTCAGTATTATAATTACAAATACAATATTTTGTCTTGATAGAGATATATATTATTCAGATACTCTGCTGTTTGGTAGCCAAAGTATTGTGGATGAAATAATCAATGACATTTCTTGCATGCTGAAGATACCTCGGAGAAGTCTACATGTAGTGAGTGGCTTCTTACCAATATTTGTGTCATTATTTCCAAATCTTATTAAACTGAAAGGGGAAATATCACAAAAAGTTGTCAGCAAGAATTAAATAGTTAAAATAAAAAGTCTCATTGGTGCTAATGAAACCTAGTTAGGATTCAATAGGTCTTTTCTTCACAGAAAATTCACTGAGTTTGTTTTTTCCAGAGAGTTTGGGACAAACTGCCAGCTAAAATCACAGGGGCTTTTGGTATCATCTAGTGAAGGCTATGCTTAAACTTCAGAGTGCAAGACACCTGTTTACAAGTTTCTACTCAAGTGAATTGATAATTTGGGGGTTAAATGAAAACTTAAAGTACATCAGAAATGTAATTACCTGTCAAATTGACTCAAATCTCATGTCTTAGAAGGGTTCCTCCATACAAAAAATTATTTATTGTAAGTAAATCTTTATGTCCATGGGGACCAAACGTTGCTCAGTGTTTAAAAGGCTGATGGCAGTGAATCACTGCTTAGCACCAGTCAGTATTTTTTTCAGAGATTTCTTGCTTTGTCTGTGCAATGTAGTAACTTCCCATTTACTCTGTGCAACTTACTATTTTTTCCAGCTGTCTACAACTAAAGGTTTTGTTGCTGGTAATTTAAGTTACACTGAGGAAGATGGTACAAAAGTGAATTGTACCTGCAGTGCAACAGTATGTATTATAAACCACAAACACAATCCATAGCATCTGCCTGTACAAGGTATCCTGCATTCCTCATAGCTCAGGTTACAGTGGACATTTATTACACAAACCTCTGCCTGTGGCAAATTGAGGCATCACAGCGTGGGTGAATAAAACAGATGAAAATGTTGCTTGACTGTATCACAATTCTGAAGCTTAGCTCTAGACTCAGCAGGAATAAATCTTTGAATATGGTTTTTAGCACTACCTTCTGCCATGGGATCCTTGCAGAGGAAGGTGTATATATTATATATCTTGGGTTTATAGTGCAGTGTTCTGTCAAATGAGTGCTCTTGAAGCAAAGAATCCTGGGCACTCTGAGCATAAAGCATTTGTCTCAGATTGAATTCTGGGAGAGAGAGAAAACAACCCAAATTTGTTTTAGGGGATGAGATTCAACTGGCCTAGCCCTGAAAGAATTTCTACAGCAGTGCTGAGTATGAAAGCAGAAATAAAACTCAGACTTTCTGACTGCTGTCACAATTTTCTGAAAATTGTGTTCATTGTAAGCCCTAGTCAATCATTTCAAAACTGAAAGGTAATCTCAGCTGCACATTACACTTTGTTTGTAAGCATTAAGGCCCCTGTTACTGATGTCCATATTTGTATTTGCTGAGTTGTTCCACCCTGGCACTGGGGGTGATTTACAGTCAGGAGTTAAAACAGACCACACACTTCCATACATACATTCTCTTTGACCAAGCTCTTCCCCCAGTTCTTCCTGTTTTCTCATCCATATGCTTGCCAGATTCAGCCAATCCTAATTGAAGATGTAAAATAAACATCACCACATCTTCAAGTTGTTCCAAAATACTCATAAAATCAGGTTAGAGGTCAGTAAAAGAATGAGTTTAATGGTCTTACAAAAAGAATGTTTAAATGTTTTAAGTCTGTATTAAATTTACAATCTTCACACCAATTAGACTTTTTTTTTTTTCTGGCTAAGACAGATAAAACATTAATCAGGGTATTACTATCTCCATCATGCCCATAGATGAACAATTTTCTGCAACAGTGGCACAAATATTTTTGAAAAGCATCTTGTTATGACAGGAGGACTCTTAAACCACTGCACAATAATGCACATGAATGGTTGAATACACTTGTGAAGAGGTCAAAATGTCAGAACTGATCTTGCATATAGAGGAGGAATGGTGGCTTCAGGATGAAATCGTGTCCTTCATTACCTAATGTTGTTATTTTAAAATATATCATTTTCTCTATTTAAAATGATTAATCTCGTTTTTGTTGTTTTAGGCAGTCACTGTGCCATCTAATGTTCAAGGAATTAAAAGTATCCTTTGAGCAAGAACTCTAATCATAGATGGAAAAATAGAAAGTCAAAACAAGGAATATTCCAAGTTAAACAACGTCCTGGTAATTTTTGCTTTCCTTGTTGGCTCTGAAATTGAGTCATGCTCACTGCTCTTGGCTCCAGAACAGGTATTTTGGAGCAGTTGGTTTTAATTGATTGGTGTGATGGATCACTTTACACACAGCTGGCCTTAACACAAAAGATTTAACCTCACATGCCAAATTTATATTAATTGTAGAAAAAGATGCAACTTTCCAGAGACTCCTGGATGATGACTTCTTCAGTAAAGTGTCCCCATGTATCATGATCACGGTATGCACCTTGTATTTCATATCCTCCAGCTACCCCTAATTTAAGGAATACTTTAGCATTGTATAGCTGCTCAAACTTGGGCAAAAGGCCATCATAAAATTAATATGAAACATATTTAACAATAATGTTTAAAATTTAATTATCCTCATAGAAATATGAAATTAATGTTCTAAAGACTTATTTCCTCCAAACATCTCCTTAGAGCTTGGTAGCTTATCAGCTTCCTGTGCTGCTGCAAAGTTGCTGCTCAGTCTCAGAAAGGCTCAGCTGCTGAGTGACCTTTTGTCCTTCAGGACCTGAGGTTTTGCAAAACCAAATGAAACAGAATTGGTTGATTTTGGATTGTACTGAAAGAGCTACAGAGCCAGGGGAATTAACAGGAATGTGTAAATGAAATATGTGTACAACAAGGAAAAAAACATTTCACCATTCCTAAGAGAGATAAGCACTTCTACTGTCCTGTGCCACAAATGGTCCAGCTTCAGTCAGTCATAGCAAGAACGTGTTTTATATTGTTCCATTAGTCACATAAATATTTTTTAAGATAAAAAAGTGGCCTTCTTCCACCAGCCTATGCAGACACCAGGGTACATCTATATATCAGCTCCCAGACCTTACAAATTAACTCCTTGAGCAGAGGAATGTCTGATGCTTCTGCAGTGTCCATAATCCAGAACACCTGCCCAGCTGCTCCCAGCCTGGCCCTCCCCCTGCACAAAGCCAAAATAGGAGTGTAGAACTTTCCCTGCAAAACAGCTGCTGGAGAAATATTTCTGCCAGCATTTTGTTTCTTTGCTTGCATTTAAATGGCAAATGTAAACACACATGGAGCCAGACGTTGTTTCAGTTGATTTAAAACCATCTGCTTTTCTTTTATTTCTTTAGGGAAGAGGCATACCAGATCTTAATACACGACTTTTGGTCAGGAAGCTGTGGGATTCTTTTCAAATTCCTGTTTTCACCCTTATGGATGCAGATCCACATGGTAAATCTGTAGAGGTTCAAAGGCATAAAGGGAAAGCAAATTTTGTTTAGAATGTCCTTTCTCACTCTTATGGGAAGGTTCTGAGAGCTCAGAAATCCAACACAATCAGAAGGTGATGTATTTACATTTATCCCACTTGAAATTAGGGAGATTACTACAAAGTGAGAAGCAGCTGCTCAAAGAAATAGTATTAAGAGATATGAATTGCACATACACAGCGTAGAGAAAGACACTTTTAATAAGAGATGTTGAACAATGTGTAAAAGAGCTGATTATCCTTGGGTTTGAATTGATTGCACACCGGTAGTGTGAACCATTTAACTATATGAAGGTGACATGCTGAGATTTTGGTTCTTTTGACCTAATCTAAAAATATATGTGAACCATAAGAACCTCACTAATCATAAAGCCATAACTGTTGTGCCATAAAACTGATTTTTTAAACAGTCTCCTTAAACATGCCAACTGGGCAGACAAACAGACACTTGACTTTTGCTATTCTGCAACCCAGGTGTAGAAATAATGTGCGTCTACAAATACGGATCTGTGGTGAGTATGTTTTTTTCCACTTCAAATACACTGTTTTGTAGCCCAGCCTGGAAGCTGGAATGCATGAAATGTACAGCCTTTGTCACAATGGGTGCTGCCTTTTACCATTTTGTTTCAGCAAAAATGGTGTTTTTTAGGCCTTGTGTGTCTGCAGAAACAGCTTCTTCCTGCAACAAAAAGAAACTGGATAGCAATGCCAAGTGTTCATTTAACCACGTTTCACAGTTTTTCTCTGCTGCACAGGCAGTTTTCAGACAGTCCAAATAGAAAAGGGTTCACCATTTAGATCTGTTTCTGTCTTAGAAGAGGAACAAAGGCTGGAGGGACCCTGGGAGGAGAACCTGATTGTGAGATGGGTGATTCTCCACAAAGTAATGTTGTGTTGGTAAAGATTTTATTCTGGTGTGAGGATTTGCTTAGGGATACTTGTGTTAGTGTGGAACATTATGGAAGAAGAGGCAAAAGGAACAAGAAAGTATTATCATGTTACATGGCTATAGACAAGGTACAGAAATACAACATGGGAGGCAGAGGGCAGGAGCAGAAGGGTGAACTGTTCAGTAGGGAATTGGAAAAAGAAAATCCCAAATTAAACTAAAGATCACTGAATGTTATAGCTGATCTTTCTTATTTTAGTCAATGTCCTTTGAGGCCCATCATCTCACTGTTCCCTCTGTCAAATGGCTTGGTCTCCTCCCATCTGACCTTGAGAGGTGAGTTATTTCCTGAGAAGAAGAGGAAATGTCCTTCTGCTTTACAGACAGGACATGCAGTCTGACTTATTACACAAAAATCCATTTAAATCCATTATTCTATTCATTCATTATTTTGGCTTATTATAAGGAAATAACAAGGACAAATATATTTTGAAGTGAGTGAGAAAATGGGAGAATTTTATTTTCTTTGCAGATTAAACATATGCAAAGATGCCTTGATTCCATTCACAAAGCAGGATGAAAATAAGTTAGCAAGTATTCAAAAGAGACCTTACATTGCTTGTCAGCCACTGTGGAAAAAAGAGGTTTGTATAAAATACTGTTTTCTATTCCTTACCCCCCACAGGACAAATCCTGTCTGACAAGCTCTTAGGATAGCAGAACCTAAGGTTTTGTAGCCCTAAAAGAAGGCAAGATTGAGAAAGCCTGGACTGTCTCTGAATCACTTTACAGCTCTGCATGCACATACGAGGAGTGGTTGGAATTTTCTTACTTGACTTCCTACACACATTAATTTTTCCTATTTTTTCTCCTCTTTTAGCTGGAAATTATGGCAGCAACTAAGCTGAAGGCTGAAATTCAAGTTTTAACTTCTCTCTCATCAGATTACCTGTCCAGAGTCTATTTACCAAACAAACTGCAGTTTGGTGGATGGCTATAAATGCTGCTCTGCAAATGAAATATTCTTATATAGATTGATTTAATTTGACTACACTTAAGAAAAAAAAATATGCAGACACAAAGGAGTATCTATCAGTTTATTGTTCAGTTTCTTTATCCCTGGACCTAGAGCATAATTTTCTCTTTTTCTTTGTTGAAACTATAAGAGTAATTATGATTTTACTGCTACTTCCATTCTGTGGTTTCTGCTATGAAACAGTGCCAAATGCAATAGTACACATAGAAAAGATAATGAAATATGTTCTTTCTGGCCAGAAAAATGTGAAGTTCAAAAATATATCCAGGAATTGTTTTGCCTTCTGTCTTAAAGCACAGCATGATGCTGTACCAAGCATTTTATATTTGAAGGGAGTGAAAGACTTGCTCAAGAATTTATTGTATGTGCCTCTTTTTGGAAATTATTTTAAGTACAGCATTGTGGGGTTTTGTGTTCACTGTAAATTTGGACCTAAAAGCCAGAAATAATTCCTTATTACTGCATGTCTCAAGCAGCTATAAATCTTCCAGCAATCAAATTACTAATTGTCTTCAATGAATAAGAAAGCAGATGTAACTGATTAAGAATTTAATAAACAATCCTGTTAATAATGCACACCATTATAGAATCCTTTGTTCATTTTATTTATTTAGTTGGCCGTAAAACAGTAAAGAGAAGCAAAAAAACCTGTGGTGATTAAAATGTACATTAATTTTTATATGAGGGAATCAGACCGCCTGCACAGAAAATACCTCCAAAACTGATCTCCACAGCCATCAGCATGGATCTTACAGACAAAATGTTCAGTAGATTTATTTAGTTGGGTTTTTTTAAAAACTTGAATTAAATGTCCTTTTTATTTACAGTACAGTGCCAGAGTCACAACAGGCACTGTAACCCCAGGGAACACAGGGCTGGTCCAAGCAGCTGCTGTTCCACAGGAGGCTCGAATCACCTGCGGCTCAGGGACATCCCTAAAAACACAACGAACCCGTGACATCCCCTGCCCTTCTGGGAGAGAAAATGCGACACTCCCTTTCGCTCTGCCGGGCGGGGCGGGGCAGGGCCCGGCCAGAACCGCCCTCACGGCACCGCCCTCACGGAACCTTCCTCAAAGAACCGCCCTCACGGAACCTTCCCCAGTGCCCCGCCCTCACGGCACCGCCCTCACGGAATCGCGGCCCCTCCCCGCNTACCGGCCGGGGAGAGAGAGCCCCGCGGAGCGGCGTCCTCGGGGGTGGGCGGAGAGCCCCGCCTGGGGTGTGTGCCGGAGGGGCAGCACCACCGGCCGCGCTCGGGTTTGAGCGTCCCGGGGTGCCCGTAAGGGGAGTGG
>VXBU01018853.1:686809-706358 GCA_013400315.1 Bombycilla garrulus | reverse complement strand
GCACTACCCGAGAGGGGCCCGCGGCAGCATGGGCAGCCGGGAGGTGTGGGGGATCCAACAGCAGCGAGAAGTGTCTTTTTTAAAAGTTTATTTATGTTACTATAATTTCGTGTATTTGTATCTCCCTGGGTGCCTCCCAGGGCCGTGCTCGTGCGGTGGCTGCGGTGAGACGTCCCGGGCACACCTGGGGGCTTTGCAGGGCTCAAGCTTTGGCTCGTTCGCAGGGCAAGGATGAGTCTGTTCGGATCCACATCCGGGTTTGGTACCGGAGGTACCAGCATGTTCGGCAGCACCACAGCAGACAACCACAACCCCATGAAGGTACGTGTGTCAGCCCCCTGTGCTGCTCTGGGTGTTAATTTGTCACAGCAGGACCTACTGCCTCATGCTGTAGAAGTAATAAGAGCTTAGTTCGCTGTTTTCAAAAGTTTTTCTGTCTCCTGTCCTTCATAGGATATTGAAGTAACATCTCCACCTGATGACAGCATCTCTTGTTTAGCATTTAGTCCCCCAACGCTGCCGGGTAATTTCCTGATTGCAGGATCCTGGGCAAATGATGTAAGTATTCTCACTTAGACATGCAGATTGATAAAGTGCCTAAACTGCAAAATGGGATCCTAAAAGCTTGTGCAGGGCACCTGAACACTTAACTTGTTGAAGAACTGCAAAATTTATGTCTGGTTCCGAGGCACTAAGTTTAACATAGTTGATAAATCATCCAGTTTGACAGCACAAAGCCAAAAAGATTAAGTTATTGATTAAGTTATCATAACAGGTTTTTTTGCTTTGAAGGATGAGATGCCAGCTGGCTCATAGAGTTTTGGCTCTACAGGTGAGAGGAACATAAGCAGAAAAAATAAGGTTTCACTAGTTCTGAAAAAACTCAGAGTTTGGTATTTATAACCATATATTTTATTGGATAAACTAAGGCTAGGGTCTTCAAGACAAGTCTTTTCAAGTTCCTGTTAATTTGGTTTCTCTGCATTTGCTTCTCCTGTTCCAGGTTCGCTGCTGGGAAGTTCAGGATAATGGACAGACAATTCCAAAGGCTCAGCAGATGCACACAGGGCCTGTTCTGGATGCCTGCTGGAGTGATGTATGTTGTTATTTAAAAACAAATGCACATTTTTTACCAAAAATGTATGTAAATTGCTGTGTGGTTTGCAGGCAGATGAGTGTCACATGAAGCTGCAGCCCATGGTTATTGCACAGATTTAAATTGCTGTAAATGTGTGCTAAGTGTGTGGGATGGGCTGGCATGGATGTAAGAAGACTAAAAGTGAGTTTAAAAGTTAGGAGTGTATTAAAAGCTAGATAAAACTAGCACAGTTTGTTCTTTTATGACACAGTTATACATGTATTTGGGTTTGTGTTTCTTCTTTGTCTTGCAATCCCTGTACATGTTACATTGATGTTACACTGTTACCAGGGGAGAATAAGGCTTGACAGTTTTCCCATGGAGCTCATTAATATCTCGGTTTTATTCTTGCTTTTTAGGATGGGAGTAAAGTATTTACTGCTTCCTGTGATAAAACTGCCAAAATGTGGGATCTCAACAGTAATCAAGCAATTCAGATTGCACAAGTAAGTAAAGCCCAAAGTATTAATTTTTTTTCTTGTTCTGTTTTTATTAAAAGCTACCTTTCTAATTTTTATATTTTTTGAGATAGTGCAGTGCACCTGAGCAGGTGATGAAACTGATTTAAAAACCCCATCACCTCTTTCCTCTGTTTTACTTAAGAGAGCTCTTTCCACTGCTGCAGTGACCTCACTAAGTCACCCTGCTGCCTTAGAGGGGAAAATTTTTTTTTAAGAAATCATTCCCTTCACAGATACCAGCTTTCTACTATAAATTTCAATTTGTATTTTCAAATGAGAAGCTAATGTCTGCTTGTAGAATATATAATTATGGTGACTAAAATTAGTTGCCAGTTATAATTTAAGGAGAGTTAGTCCCTTTAATGATTGCTTTAATGTGTGCTTGTCCTTTCTTTCTTCAGCACGATGCTCCTGTAAAGACTATCCATTGGATTAAAGCCCCAAATTACAGCTGTGTGATGACAGGAAGCTGGGACAAAACTTTGAAGGTGTGATTTTTTTACCTGAACAAATGGACACAAAGTGTGCAAGTAATTTGTGTATAACAACATTTATGTCAAGTGAAAATATTTTATTGAGCTGTAATAATTAATGGAATAGGCTCACATCACAGAGAGTTGCACTATTGTGACTATAACAAGAATGAAACAGTTACATTCTCTCTCCTGGAGTAATTTGAGGTGTATCCTGAGCTCCAGGTGTAAGTTTAATTTCTCTGTTCCCATCAGTTCTGGGATACCCGTTCCCCAACACCTATGATGACGCTGCAGCTCCCTGAAAGATGTTACTGTGCAGATGTGGTAAGTCAGGATATGTGCTGAGCTGGTGCCAGGTGGGTGACTGGCAGCAGGAATAAGTTTTGGGGGCTCCTGTAGGACAGGACTTGAATCACTCACTCTGTGAATCACTAGGTCTGACTAATTCTGTTAGTGTTTGATGTCTGTGTGATTGCAGTACTAGAACATAATCTGATCTTCTTGATCAGGCCCTGCAAAATAGGGATTTTCATCATACAAAACACACTTGGTGTCCTGTTAAGATCACAAAAATCAGCGTGAGGACTGACCTACCCTTAGTTCTGGGCAAGTTTGTGAGCCACCATTGCACTTCACACTGGAAAAATTAGTTCATACTTAGAAGATTTTTGTTGTGTTTAATTTCTCAGTGGCAGAGAAAAACTGCCTTGTAGTGTTTGAAGATGTGTGAATAAATGAACTCTTTTCTTTATTGCTTCCTATTTCCCTCCCTCTCATTCCTTTAAGTTCTTCAGGGTGTTATGCCATGCAATTAACACAAGTGTCTCTCTCCAACCTGTTTTCCAACCTTATCCAGGTTCATCCTATGGCAGCTGTGGCCACTGCAGAAAGGGGTTTAATAGTTTATCAGTTAGAGAACCAACCTTCTGAATTCAGAAGAATAGAATCTCCTCTGAAACACCAGGTAAATAACGATATTTGCATTTCTACAGATCATTGACGTTCTGGGATTGACATTTTTTGTAAAAAGATGTTTCAAAACTAAGTTATCTTAGCATGGCAGTGACCTGGTTTTCCATTGATCTGTTGCTGATCTTCACAAGGATATAGAAATTTAAATACAGTTGCCCAAATTCTCAGCAGAATTTGAGCTATCTCTTGACCTTGCTAGTGGCTTTGCTTTACCTTGCATTGATGACTTTTGAAGTTTTGTGTCCCTGTGGAAAAGATGTCTCTGTCTAAAACTCCTTTGTATCTTTCTCGATTTCAGCATCGCTGTGTTGCTATTTTCAAAGACAAAGTGAACAAACCAACTGGATTTGCCCTTGGAAGTATTGAAGGCAGAGTAGCTATTCATTACATCAACCCTCCCAACCCGTAAGTATTCAATAAAACATCCTCTCTCTATTGCTCAGTTCACAGTGATGAAAATAAAAATCCTTTTTTAAAATTTTTTAAAATTTTCTTTCCAGTGCAAAAGATAATTTCACTTTTAAATGCCATCGCTCCAATGGAACAAACACATCAGCACCTCAGGACATCTATGCTGTGAGTATCCAACAATCATCAAATACACTCTGCATACTCCTGATATAAAACTGGTTCTGAATTGTTTGTTCTCCTTCACCTTTTATTTTGCCTAAGGCTGTCTTGGACACATTTAAACACCTGTCATAGTCATTCTTTAAGAGGAAAGGCAAGTTTTTATAGTTCCCATAAAACAAGCACTAGATCAGCCTTTCATTGAATCTGCCTGTCAGCAAGGAGAGTTGACACTTGTTAATTTTGCAGATACTGAAACACTAGTTGTGAAATGGCATTATGCATTGAATTATTGGTACTAGGCCAAAAAGATGGTGTTTTTCTTGTTGCTTTGATGGTTTTTCTTTGGTTGTTTTGTTTTTTTCCTCAAAAACTATTAAAAAATTAAGAGCAGTATCTAATTGAAATGCAGTGTATTTACTCTTGTAGACTTCAGCACATGCTCTGTGGTGTTCCCATCACCTATTGCTGTGTGTGGTGTTTATCTGGTGTTGTTTTGGCTCTGCAGGTCAATGGGATTGCATTCCACCCTGTGCATGGTACTCTGGCCACAGTGGGCTCTGATGGGAGATTCAGCTTTTGGGATAAAGATGCACGGACAAAGCTAAAAACCTCTGAGCAGCTGGACCAGCCAATATCTGCTTGTTGTTTCAACCACAATGGCAATATATTTGCTTATGCTTCCAGCTATGATTGGTCAAAGGTAAGAAGGGTTTAGACTCACGTTCATTCCTTCAGTTGACAACTAAGACTCTTCTTGTGAGGCTTTTGCTGGTTTTTATAAGTAGTAGGTGAATCTTTTTGATTTCTAAGAGAACTCAAAATGGCCATTTTGGCCACGTGATGAAGTTTAGCATTGAAGCTGTGAATCTGTGGTGTTTCACCTTCAGCTGGACAAGATTGCTAAAGGATGCTGGTTTGCAAATGTGGATGAGCAAAATGTAAATTGCCAGACTCAGGTCGCTGTGGTTGCTCATACTCATTGTGCCATGGGCAGTGTCACAGGACAGTGTGGCACCCTAACAGCTTCCCACAGAGCACATGAAATGCACATCCCTGCTTCTTGTGCAGGGGAAAAAAGCTGTGGCTGTGATTATAAACACTTATCCCAGTGTTTAATGCTCTGGATTAAATTTTCACTGCCACTCAGCAAGGCTTTTGATGGTGCTTATTTATCTATTTCTCTTCCACACTTAACAATACAGATGCAGCAGAACCACAGCAAGCTGTGATCTGTAGAAAATCAATACTTCCTCATAGTTTAAGGAGAGGGCAGCAAGCTTGAAATGTAACTAATTTTCATGCAGGATAATGTTCCTTGTGGTTTTGAGTGAAATGAACGCAGAAATCACATAGATGAACTCAACTGCATGCCACACAGAGCTAAATTTTAATTCACTGCATTGTATTTAGTCCTCTAGCCACATTAAAATATTTATTGGTGCCCAGGCAGATGAATTCTTCAGAATTCAGGCTGCAGTTCTTGGATTAAAACCCAGCTCTGTAGAGATGGGGCAACTGAGAGGCGTTTTAAGAGATTTTATTCCATTATCAGTCTCACAGATGGGTGAGACTCAGAAGATGTTACATTATAAATGTTTCACCCTCCATTCCTCACATGCATTGGTACCTGTCAATCTGCAAACTGGTATTAAGTAGTAAAACCAGTTGGTGCTAAGTTCTGACCTTCCTTCCCAGAACCATTTTGTGTCCATAGCGTTGGTAATTTCCAACAGTACCTTTATTAGTGTTTACTCTCCCTGATTTGGATACTTGGGTATTAATTTGGTAATGAGCATGCAAATGATATACAAAGCAGGACATTTGCATCTGCAGCTGGGGAACAGAAAGCTCTGCAGTTGTCTGCAGAACTTGGGCTTCAATTTGAGAAAATGTGACCTTATGTCATTTGAATGATAGGAAGTATAAAGTGCAGCTGGGTGGCCATTAGAGGTTTAGTTTTTTTCTCTGCCTTGTATGACATTTAAAAGTAATCATATTGAGTTCTTAGGCTGCATCTGTGAAGTGGAACTTAGAGATATGTGGTTATTTTTTAATTAAAGATATTTAATACTTTAAAAATGGATAAAAGTCTCTTAAACTTTACTTTATATGTATAGTTCTTGTAATTGCTTGTTCAAATAAGCTGTTTCTAATCCACCAGTGTGGTCCAATATCTGGTCTTTAAATCTTAATAAACCAAACTAATGAAACATTCATGTTCTTACATTTTAAGTAATGCTGATTTTTTTTCTTTGAAGAGAGTAAATGTAGATTACGTTTGTCTTTAGGGTCACGAATTCTATAATCCACAGAAGAAAAACTACATTTTCCTGCGAAATGCAGCAGAAGAGCTGAAGCCCAGGAATAAGAAGTAATGAGTCTGACTTGAGCTCCTGTACTTGTTGTGCCCTTCCTGCCTCTGCCCTTCTGCCATTTGTGCCCTGTTGCACCATGGCTCAGTCAAATTTGGATCACAAACATTTAGCAGGAACTGTAAAAATTACACTAAATGTATTCTGACTTGCTGGAGAGAACATTTTCCAAATTAGATACTCTGATGTGTATGAGAAAGAGAGGCTCCTATTGACATGACTTAACCACTCTCTGTTCCACAGCAATAATGAAATTGCAGCAAAATCAACATCTGGGGTAGATATTCCTGCTTTGAAGTGCAACCATTTGTATCTCTGGATTTATTTTGTTAGTATTACATTAAAATATGTTAATTATAATAGTTCTGGAGAAGTTGTATAAATACTGTATTTTTTTGTAAGTATTTGGAGAATCACCAGTAATTCTTCTCAAAGGAGGCTTGTTTTTTTCTTATTAATAATTCAGGGGTTCTTTCATTGCTTTCTGCTGTATGCCAGGAAGAAATGCCTTGCAAACAGTTTTCCCTCCTTTTTTAGATGACTAGGAAGGTATGTAAGGGGCCAAGAGCAGTGACAGAAACTCAAGACAGAAGATGGGCCCAGTGCAAACTTTAGATTTTTCTGACTGTCCTGCAGTGGACATGACTTGTGAGCAAACTGCTTTTTCTAGTTCCAAGGAGAAGTTGCAGTGGTGCCAAGTGGTGAAATAGCTCAGAGTTCAGGCACATGAAAAAACCTTTAAAGGTTTTGTTCATAACCAAACCAATGCGTGCAAAAATCCCTTCGACCTAAACTTCTTTGAAGCTGACACCTTTTGGAGTTATGAGTGTTTTACATCTCTTTTAACATGGTTTTGTCCTGTAGCAGGGTATTCAGGACTGAAAAAAAAGTTCATTTTTGTATTAACTAGAAAGTAGTGCTGGGGAGCTTCATCCTGATCAAAAAAATGCTGTGAAACAAAACGAGTGGGTCTCTTTCTGACTTGAATCTACCACTGTTTACTTTTAACTAGCCAGTTGTATACATGCCAAAGTTTCCTTTTTGGAAGTGAATGCTTATTATTCCTGTCTAACTATTGTTTGTTTGATAATGACTGAATAAAAAGGGGATGGGGGGAGCATGTATAGAATTACATGGCATATTGTACAAATTCTCTGTAAAACTGTTATGGTTTCATGCTGATGGTTTCGGATTCATGCTACATTTCAAATAAAATTTTTACTAAATGCTTTTTTATATTCAGAAGTTCTGTTATAATAATGTGGGCAAGGCAATGTTCTTCATGTTTAAAAGCAGCTTCTTGGTCTTTCACTAATTCAGGGAGATTTGCTGAAAAGTCAGGTCCTTTTCCTCCAGCTGCTTGAGCTGAGAATTCAGTGCATTTTCCAACTTCTGTTCCTGTGGGTTTGCCTCAAAGAATGGGGAAAACTGGTGTGAAAGGCCTTTTGTTTTGTGAGATGAATCAAGTTCATTGCTATTTCAGCAGCCAGACACCTGACAGCGTGAGTACAAATGAATCATAGACTCCTCAAACTCTCTCCAGCCCATTGTCTTTTCACTCCAGACTCTTCCCTTTGTTCATCAGGTTTTGCTGGATGGGCATTTCTGGTTTGGTATAGAGGAAAATCCTTCAAATACACCCAGCTCTGCTTTGTTGAGGGATTATCTTGTTCTGTTCTATTTCTCAAGCTAGTTTTGTTTTTTTTTTTTCCTGCTACCTGTGTGTTTTATATAGTTTTAAATTTCACATTCATGCACAATTTGTTTCCTTTCAGGTAGGAAAGAGTTTCCAACCCTTACATCAGTAGCTGGTCATTTGCTCAAACATTTCTTTGGTTTCTGTTGATTTTTTTTCCCTAAGGTTATGATTGTTATGCAGCAATCTTTGGTTGTTAGCACATTTTTCCAGACTTCCCAGTCAGCTGAATGCCACCAAGCAAGTGCAGGCTAAGATTAGGTGTGTGTGATCACTGAAGTGTGCACAACTCCCACTGCTGTAAACAGGGAAGAATGGAATGTGTCATTGTTTCTTGCTTTTAAAAAAATCTCGTTTTACTTAAAATACCTAACAATGTGTGAGAGAAAATAGTTCAGCAGGGACATTTCTCTGGGATCCAGTGGAGCTGCACCTACTTCAGTGGCCACTGAGGCCAGCACTGGTGAGTCTTGTTTCATAACACATTATGTGTTAATATGTTGAGTACTTAACTCTGCTGGACTGAATTTATTTTGTCAGTGAGGCTTCAGAATTATTTAGTCATCACTTGCTACTTGTTCAGACTAATTTTAGAAGGACATAGTTTCCATTATGTTGCTGTGCACATTAGATGTGTTCAGCTGCGAGGAGAGTCAGGCTTTGAACTGAATTGTTTTCCATTACCCTAGTTAAGAGAACACATTGGCAATTTGGTTCTCTTGTAAAGTACACACAGCTGTATCCCTTCAAGCATCAAAAATGAGAGTTTATTCACACCCTTTCAAGTGTTAATGCATTTCCAGAAATGCACGAACTTCCTATTCTATGGCAGTTACCTGTCCAAAAAAACTGAGGGAAGATTCTAACATGTACCCAAAGCTAACCATAGGAACGCTTGATTTATAAAATAACATACTTAGTTTTATGAAAGTTTGCTGTCAATGTGTTTTATTGCAAGAAAATGATCTTTGGCACAAAGAGCAGCCCAGTTAAACCCCTCAAAATGGGAACATTTTATAGCATTTTCAGATGAGTTTCCTGCTGCTGCTCTCACGTGTCAGTGGTTTCGCACATTGGTTTAATGACATGTATTTCAGAAAACCAAATAATTGGCAAAGTTTGTCTGCTGAAGCCTTTCACAGATGAAACAAGACATGTTTGCACAATGGCAGGCAGAGTATTGATTTACCATCTGCCACAGGAAATGCACTCCTGAATTGGTGAGTACTCCAGTTTAGCTCAGTTGGTCACTGAGTTGTTCTGCAGAGGTGAGGATTTGAGATCAAGGTGGAATTAGTACATGGGATATTTTAATAAAACTTTTGCTTTGGCCTGGCTCAGTTTAAGTGTGAAGTGCTGTTTGCAGATGAGGTGTCTGGGCCGCTGCCCACGATGGGGATTGTGTCAGATCACTATTATGAGATTTTACACCGTGCAGCCTTTGAAATGACAGAAACCACTGATTTCCAATTTGCTTGCTTTTTGCAGAGATGAACCCGTGCAAAATGAAGTGGCTGTTAATTTTTAAGTCTCCAGACTGGCTAACTAAGTGCCACTTGCAGTTATTTGGGTAAGACTGACTTATTTCAAAAGCCTCTGATGCAGATTCACCGTGTGAAGTGTTTCCCTGGGTTATTCAGCCAGGTGATGATCAGCATCTGGAGCTGCAGCACACAATAATGACTGGAACGAATTCAGAGCAGGAGCAATTCCCCAGTACCTCGCTCTACCCCGGCAGCTGCAGGGTGCACAGAACGCTGCGGTTTGAAGCCCTTGCTGTAACTCTGCTGTGGTGCCAGGCGATGGCAGTGCTGCTGGCTCCTCAGCAAGGGCTGCAGCACGCCCGGGGTTCTGCACCGAGCTGGAGTGCTCCTGAAATACAAGGTACAGTTATTTGTGAAAGCAAGTTACCCCAAAATACTCGGGGAGCAGGAGAAGATTGAAATAATTTCTATTTTTGAGTTTCTCAGGAGTGTACCTGGTATCCACAAACAAAATTTTTAGAACTAACTTTGCAATGCTATTTTAGCTGCTCAGAGAGACATCTGACCAAGCAGGTTGTGTATTTGTTCTCCTTCTCTCACTATCAGGCCCTGAAGGTTCTCTGGACCAAGTCAACCAAATTTCTTCTTCCCCTTGCTGCTGGCCTCAGGATTCCTGGGCTCCAGGCTGGTTCCTCCCTTCCTCGCTGGCCTTGAAGCTCCCAGGCTCTTGGCCAGGCTGGTGCTGCTGCTGAGCCCATCACACACAGGGAACTGTAACAGCCCCCAGGGCTCTGTAAAATTATGGGGTTAGAAATCCTCAGTGCACAGCTGGACCCAGACTGTTGCTGGACAGTGATCTGTGACCCCTCACAGCCACTGCTCTCCTCTGCTTCCTCAGGACTGAGGGACTCATTCTGTGACATGATTTTCAAGTCTATATGATTGTTAGAGTGAGACACCAATCCATGTGTTAAGATCCTCAGACCTGCAGAGGGCCCAGGCCATAAGAAATTATATTATAAATTCTGTATTATGCTACTTTCACGTTGTACCATATTGATGGTACTTGTAGAAAACCTGTGCCATGCTAATCAGAATATCCTGCTAAGAAATCCTTGATTGTAACTACAGTTTAGTGCTGTCTTTATCCTGCCAAAGAACCCATCTGTCCCCTTAGTGTCAGGTGTAATTCAAAAGGGAAAAACCCAGCAATATTTGCACTGACAGAATGTCTCTTTGCACACCACTCGATGCAGAACGAGGGGGGTCAGGCTGGTACCTGTGCCAGTTTGATCTCACTCCTTCCTCAGGGGCAAAACCAGCTTCCAGGTGTTTGCAGCATTTACCTGCTTCTGAAATGGGGATGCTGCTACACTTGGGTAAAGTAATTCGCATTTTAGGCCTTGGTTGTGAGGTGACAGGAGGCTGAGGCAGCACCACAAAGGGGACCATGTGCCTTGGGAACACTCATGCATGGACAGAGTAATTCCAAATGCTTGTGTTGCATCAGTTCTGCAAATGCTTTTTGGTCCAGCGCATAAAAGATACAATACCTGCCAGCATCAGCTTTGTAAAGAGAGACCGTATTCTTCTGTTGACTAATTATCCAGTGAATATATTCAGTTTGAAGGGACACCTCAATAATTTAGCAGGCATGTGCCAGGTAATAGAGGAGCTTTTGTCTTACTGGTGGCACAGATCTTGAATCGTGTGTAACCCAATCCCTGGCTTTATGTGCTCAAGGAAGTGTTTGGTATAGCTCGTGTATCAAGTGCCACTGAAGAGCAGGCCTAGATAAGAGATTCAGGTAATGCTCTTCCCTGGGCACAGGGAAGGTTTACCCTTTGCTGCCCAGAGTGTTTTTTGCAGGCAGTAACTGCTTTAAATGTGTGAAGTGTGGATGTGCTGAGGTCCAGTAATGAGTTTGTTGTAGGAACAGAAAAATGCTGCAAACTGCATGTTAAATACCCAGATCAGCTAAGCCTGTCCTTGGGGGTGTGTTAACAAATTCTTTGTAGTGTGATAGAGAATGCTTTCTGTCCTTCATGTTTCTTAAATGCAGATTGTTGATTTGCTGTCCAGACAAGGAGAGGGATAATGTTCATTTCCTGGGAACACTCTGAAATAAAACTCATGTAATGGATTTTCTTCAACCCTTCCCAAGGTACTTCCTCACAGTTGTGCCATCTCCCAGAAAGGTTAAACTCAAATTCTGACCACTGCTAACGGGTTCAATCACCTTCCTTTCCTTGCCTGTAAAATTCAGCTCACTACTGGTCTACAGCAAAGGGAGATCTATTTTGTTTTGTTTATGCCATGATTATTTTACTCAGTAGAGGGCAGAGATAATGCAGTGGCTCAAATTATTCTCAAATGACTAAACTGGAGTTCAAACACAATCTTTACAACCTTTTTTTCCTTTGGAAGGACAGCTGTCTGCCATGCTGCTGCTGTAACACTGGGGTTTATATGGAGTCAGGTATCACTCAGTGACAGGTAATTGCTTTCTGCAGATACCTGACTCTTTTCCTTGGAGGTCTCCCTTTCCCAAGTAATGTTCATTCTTGGGCTGCAGCAGCAGGGCTGCAGCCAGCATTTGGTTGTTTAGGCATTAATGTTTAATTTATGGAGCAGTATCTATATAATTGTAAAGAAGAACATCTACATTTGTGGAACATTCAAACACGAGTATGTAGCATTTCAGAAACATTTAACTGGGCTGAAACAGCTTTTCAAAAAAGCACAGAAAGATGGCAAATGTCTGTTTAGAGAGAATAGCTTAGCAAAACCTTGCCATTGAACCCCTCTAGCTTTTGTTCAGCCACTGGCTGCGTGGTGCAGTTGGAGCCATTCTGCAGTGCTGACCTGTGTCTGTCACAATGGCTGAGCTCACCCTGATCATCATCCCAGCACCTTTCTTTGGTGCTGCTGCAAACAGCAGCAGGGAGATGAGAGAGAGGATGATGGAACTCTCCAAACTATTCTGGATGTGGCTTGGCCCAGGGTAACAGTCCCCACTATGCACTGCTTGGTACTTAACAGAGGTCTCCTTGTGGATGGAGCTGTCACAGGCACGCTTCTGGTAAGGAAACAGCAGAGTGGGGGTTTTTCCTCCTTGTAGGCTGCTGACAATGTCCTCTGAGGTAAGACTGGCCCTGGCACCACAGGGCTAGCAAAAGGCAAACCAAACTCCAAGCAGCAGAATGGATTTCCTGATCCACACATTTCATTCAGGAGCTTGACTTCAAAATACAGATCAGCTGGTCTGCCAGCCTTTGTGTCCTGCTGAGAATGATGTAAAACCTGCCCTCTTTATTGCCTTGCACCTTGCTCCTGTGCTTCCCCACTAACTAAAGGCGTGAAGGGCACTAACTGGGCTGTGTGATTCAGCAGGAGATGGGCTGCCTTTGTTTCACTTGTCATGTTCGGCTGATGTCATCGTCCTGTTGCAATGTTGGGGACATCGTGTTGCTGGCGCCTGCCTGGTGAGCTGCTGATGGCTTTTCCTGGTCAGGAACCACTGCTGCAGCAGAGTGGATGTGGATGTTGGGCCGTCAGGAGCCGGATGGCACTGCCCAGGTGAGCTTTGACCCTTCCAGTCAGTGACTGTGCTGCCCTGCTGTGGCACCATCGTAACTGGTTCTTTTTGTAAAAGGCCCATTTTGGACTTTTTGAGATCATGCAGAAGCTGGAATCATCCTGCCCAGATTTCAGTGCAGGTAGCTCTGTTTTTCTTTTTAAATACCTTTCCAGGCTCCACGGATAAAGCTTCTGCATCCAGTGCTGATATGTTGGTTTGTTGTCTTGACATTCCAATTGTGTTTATATCCTGTTCAGAGCCACTGCAACAAACCTGTGCTGCCCTGTGTTTAAATAGAGTAGATATGGCAACCAGAAGGCTCAAACAAAACCTATAAGGAAGGTTGATTGCCATGCTAATATTTTCTTCTTTTTGTGTGTGTTCTTGTGCACCTGGCCAGGTTAATTGTGGGCATTAAATACCTTCTAAAAGTATCACAAGTGGAAAAGTGATATCAGAGTAGAGGGATTATTTATCTCATTGGATGTGATGTGGCAGAAGAGTCTGGGTTAGTGAGGACTGAAATGCAGCAGCCTGGAGAAAAGGACCCTGAGGTTAAGGAGGAGATCCATGGGTGAGACCTGGGAGTGCTCACCTGTGGGAAGGGGGATAGAAATTGGCTCTGCCCAATGCTGTGGATGTGTTCCAGCTCTGGAGCCACTTGTCTTCTGCTCTTAAGAATGTCAGCTGTGTCCATACAGCTGTGCTCTACATCCCAGAGCTGAGATATCCTATTTAATGTTCTTCTGTGTCCTGACTATTCCCCTGATGGAGTGGGTGGACAGTTCCTGCTCAGTTTGTGCTACCAGTGTCACGTGCACTCCCATGAAAAGGTCATGAGATGTGGCCCTGGCAGCTTTGGCAGAGATTGTTAGAAGCCTTCTGGCATTTTCTTTTTTTAAATCGGAAAATACCACTTAGTTTTAACGTAACTCCACAAATATTTAAAAAAAAATTTATTAATGCTGTTTCAAAAGGCCTTGCTTTTTCTGCTTCCTTCCTTTAAAGAATATTAAATGATTCCTTGTTCATTTTAAAATGTTGTCTTGTGGTTTTGTAATTTTCAAACTTCAAAAGTATGAAGTTACAATTAATATTTTCCCAAAGTACAACATAAAATTGAAATAGCAAAAATATTTGTTTAACTATTTTGAGATGTAGTTTGCATGTTTGACTCAAATGGAATGTTTTTTTCCAAAAAACTTTTTGGGGGAGGAAAACCCTCCTGATAATTAAATCCCAGCCTGAGAGAGATGGGACAATATTTCCATTAAAGAGAGACAGAGTTTCTGTGCAGGAATTCAGGAAAGGAGCAGTATCTGTGTTGGAGGTTGTGTTTAGCAGGTGCTAACAAGTTTCATCTCCTTATCCTTCTCTCCCTTCTCCCTTGCAGATCTGGGGATACCTGAGCCAGTTCCTGAAGAAACTCTTCCTGCAAGACTTCCCCAAAGGCAAACTTGAAGATATGGGCAGCGTTCTGGCCAACATATTTAATGTTCTGCTGAGATGTAGATGCTGTAATAGCAGGAAAATGTTTTCTGGGTCTATCCCACAGCTCCTGCTCCCCAGTGCTTACTGCCAATGGAGGAGCTGTGGAAGAAAATCTGGAGAGAAACTTCTGTCTCAGAAACCACTGTGAGTTGTTTGCTTTGCCCTGTTCCTTTTCTGCTTCTAACCCTTTATCATCCCTTTCCTGCCTTCTACAAAGTGAAGAAGAAAGTAAGATCTGCTAGTGAAGGATTTCCTGGATTTGTTGCATAATTTAGTTGCAATATCAACATCTGCACTTTTCATTAGTCATTCTCTAAGAGGTCAAAGAGAGCTCATCCCCGAGGTCACAGGACAGGCAAGGGTTACCACTGCTCTAGGCCAAGACATTACAATGCTGGTGATGACAAAACTATTTGGCAGAGACGCCGACAATGCCAGAAAACAAGCCACCATCCTACTCAAGGGCAGTATTTTGATTGCTCAGAAAGCCAGCCCAGCTCCCTGCTGTCACACTGTGACAATCCCCAGCTGGCAGGCCCAAGCTGCATCCCCAGCCCAGTGTCATTCCAGATCCCCAGAGTGCCTTGCCAGGGCTGGGGAGGGTCTGTGCACACAGCTCCCAGGAGCTGGACCTGCATAAACACTGAGCTGGACACAGTGCAGAAGAAACTTCCTGAGGGGAGATAAAAAGCACCAAGAAATGTAGGTGTGACCACTCAGCACATCTTCACCACTGAGGGGACAGCACCCCAGGGTCCATGAGACACCTTTCCTTGCTGACCTCGTCCTTCCTGGTCCCAATCAGGTGATCCATCCTTCCCCTGACACACGTGACTGGCACAAGGAAGGAAAAGCATCACGCTGTGCTCTGAGAAACTCCTGGGAAACGGGGCTGGTGGCACAGAGAGCGAAGCACAAGGTTCCTGAATGTTAGACATTCTCCCTGCTGGCAGCTGCAGAGGAATGAGCAATGTGATGGCACTGCCTCTTCATTTCCTTGGCCATATTTTATGCCTGTATTTTCATCTAGACTTACATCCAGGGCTTGCAGTGCACTTCCTGTGGCAGGACCCTCCAAGCAGCTATCAGCCCTGCAGTGTCTCCTCCAAGCCCCTTATTTCTCAGGAATCTCGTTCGCAATTACCACGATTCTGTTTGTCCTTTGTCATGGCACAGATATGTAATTTTCATTTTCTGAAGGCGCATCAAATGGGAGGGCAGGAAAGTTTGGGGAAGTAGAATTAGATTTTTAATGACATTTCCTTTTACCACACTCTAACATATGCTTGTGGTCCAGCAGAATTGAGTGAGGTCTTCCATTTGTTGTTCTCTCGGTCCCAGAGTTACCAAAGTCCATATCCATGGGGTTTTTTTTAAGGCAGGTTACTGGAACATTAAGCCACATCACTCCAGATGCCCACCAGAGCTGATGGTCTGCTTCTGTGTAACCAGTGCAGCCAGCTAAAGCAAACAGAGTTCACTCAGCATCCCCAGTTCTGGAATATTCAGAAGAGGAAACAATCCTATTGGAAGATTCCTACAGAAATTGATGCCTAAAAGCAGCCCTGATTGGGAACCTCCTCTGCTCAACTATTTTGTTACAAGTGGCCCAAAGAAGAATGACTTTCATTTTCCAATTCTCTTGCAGCAGCAGCTCTGGGTAAGCAATGGTTATGGTGTGCTCAGGGCACCAAACCAGATAATCTGAGACAGAGGGCCCAGATGCAGAATTTCCTGCAATAACCTAAACCAAATGCCACTGAACGCAGCTCCCCTCAAGATCTCCCCGTTCACAGCCTCGCTGGTGGCCGGCATCCAGACTGAGCATTAGTAAAACCAACAAACCAAACAGTTCCCACAGCAAGTCCCTTGCTCTCCAGTTAACTTATTTAACTGTGGAGCTTCTACGGGGGATGTTTCATCTGCTGTTGTTGCAATAAGCGGGTATCCATGGCAAAACCCACGGGCACTGCCCTACAGCAATGAAGTCTTGGCTGAGCAGCAGCAGGAACTGAAAAAGGTCAGAGCTCCACAGTAGCCCTGCTCTGTTTTAAAAATAAAACCCATCAGTTTGCTAAGAAATGAGGCAGATTCTTCCATGGCTTGCAGATCAGACCTGGGGTGTCTCAAATGAATTTTCCCAAAGACACTGGGGGAAGAAAGGAAAACGCTCCGACAAGTCTGCAAGGAGAGCTCCACAGAGCTTCACTGCTGAGAGAGGGACGAGGACAGAAGGAACTTTGGGGCTTTGCAGAGACCAAGGAACAGGGAACATTTTCCCTGCTGCTCTTTCCCCGCCTCTGTCCTGTTCTTGTGCTCCCAAAGGTGTAATTCCTGCTATAGTTGGTTTTTTGCCCTCTAGGCAGGGACGATCTCTATATGGTTCTGTACTTGGATAGTTTTGTAGTGCCACCTTCTCTAGGATTTTCAGTGGAATCCAGCACATCAGTTTGGTGATCTGCAGTTGTTCCCTTCCACCTCTTGGATAATGCTGCTGAAGTCCACCAGAAGGAGCCTTTGTGTATCAATTTTGTGTAAGCTTCGAGGAATGTATTAACATGTAAGTACAAACCCAGTGAGTCCTCTTAACTGTGTTGAATTATAAAATTAATCTTCCCAATCTGAATGGGAATAGGATCCTCTGGATTTGCAACACAAATCCTGTATATTAAGGATATGGATGGTTTTACACACACTTCAAAAGATAACTTTTCTCCCAAAAAAGACTGAACTGTGTAGTTTTATTTCTTAATAACCACAAAGGACTAAATGCACCCCTACAACAGCTTCTATCAGGTCTTTGTTCTCCTTCTTGCTTGCAGTTTGTTCTTAGCTTTGTGCTGAGCAACGTCCTGCCTTCCCCAAGGCAGCTTCCTACTTTGAGATGTGCCTGTCTTTGCAGGAGTTATCTTTGACCAGAGAAAGTTGAAATACATTCTTCTCTCAGGTACTCCTACTGTTGCAGTAAATGCACACAGAGCTGTCAGCAAACTGGCTCTACCAAGCTCCTGCAGCTTTGATCTGATGGCTGGATTTTATCTGCAGGTGTTTTGAGGAGGATGAGCACTTTTCACGAGAACAAGGCGGAAAAAATAAAAGCAAATTAATTAACTTCCACGAAGTTATCCTTACTCACTTTCTCTTCCCTTTCCTGCTGTGTTTGTGGTAACAGCTCATTAAAGCCTGTGTCTGCAATAGCTGCACCAGGAGACAGGAGATCTCATTTCCCGTCCTGCTTTCCAGGATGTGGCAGAACGGAGCCCGCCTCCCTCAGCCACGCCAGCGGTACCGGGGGGTTTGTGATCACCCAGAGCAGGTTTAGCCCCAACTCCTTTCTTCTTCTGCTCTGCCTGTAAGAGAACTCTTGTTCCTGCCTCGAGGGAAGAAGAGGAGCTGGGATTTCTCCTTTGAGAGAGACTCATGTGGGGCTCATGCTTGAAGAAGAAAAAAACCCGTGCTGTTTACCTCCCACCCCGAGCAGCACAAGCACGGAGAACAGAGATGCTGCTGGTGTCTCTGGAGAACTTTGCCAACCCTGCCTGCCCTGCAGAGGAGCCGGAGTCTGGTTGGGTGATTTGAATCCTTGCCATCCTTTGGAGCAGAATGAAGCTCTGTGAAAGGACAGTGACTGGATGCCAAGTGGGTTGTCATTAGCTCGGGCAGCCCAGGAAGCAGCTGATGTGCAGTTTGTGGTGGAAGGCATGCAGACAGAAGGGGAGACTCAGGGTGGAGAGGCCCCAGCCCCTGGCTGCAGCCCAGCCCCAAAGGTGTGTTCCAGACTTGCTGTTTGGAGGGACCAGGGACAGCTGGTGGCTGCACAAAGGCTCCATGGACCATCCATTTGCAGAAGGTTGTCAATTTTTCAGTGATGTTGGGTGCTGCTGGCCCAGCTCCATTTTTCTTCCACAGTAATCAAAGGAAATGCGCCTTAGTCTTGAAGTCTGGTGCTTCAGGACTGGAAAGCTTAATGGCTTTCCTTGGCTTTTTTTTTCTTCCCTCTCTCTTTTATGAAGCATAGGGTGTTTAGAACTATGGAAGCAGTGCAAGAAAAATATTAATGAATAACTATGGAGTGCAGACATTAATGCATTCCATTCTCTTGAAATAACTGGCTTTTCTCTGTGGGGTCTGTAACAAAAAAAAAGTGTCTGCAGAGTCTGAACCTGCTGTATAGAAGCCAAAGTAGATGATGATTTAGAACTTCACTGGCTTTTTTTTTTTTTCTTTTTTCTTTTTTTCCCCCCAAGATGTTATCTCTGCATTTATCATGTTGCAAAAAAATCTCTTTCTCTGAGAAATTATAAACTTAAGGCACAGGGGCAGTTCTTGAGATTCTGGGTGATGGAAACTATGAACGAATAATGGTTTTTGGTGTCCTCTCTCACACACCAAACTCCAAGTGATGCTGGAGAGGAGGAATTAAAGCATTGCAAGCACCTCATTGGGAGTTCCCCAGTGGTTCTGAAGTACCAAGTAGCTGTTCAGCTTTTTTCCTGCAGTTATGGACCAAGGGGTACATGCAGCAAATATGGGGCTGTGCCACACTAACAATTCTCCCAGGTTTGAATCGCAGGTCAGGGCAGAACCCTGCAGATCAGGTCAAAGGCAGTGGCACTTCACGGCAGGAGCTGCCCGGCCTTTTGTGGGACAAAAGGAGGACGGTGGAGAACCCCATCGCTGACTACCGGTAGAAATGGGAACGGTGCATCCCTGTCCCCAGGGAGAGGCTGCACAGTACATATCCAGGTGCCCAGTGGAGAAGCAGCAGGCTTAAGAACCTGCTTGAGATAGATAGTTCTGAACCTTTGTTCACTCCTTGACCCCCTCCCCGCCTGTTCCTCCTTGGCGATTCGGTTCCACACCACCCCTTCCTCCTGCCCTGGCTTCGACCGCGCCTTTGCCACCCTGCGTGCCACCAGGGCTGCCAGCTGCCGGCCGGCTTTGTCCCGGTGACCAAAGCCTCTCCGTTGCGACGGTTGTGCAATCGCAGTGGGCCGGGAGTGCGGGACACCCGCTGCCCGGGCGGGATCTTTGGCGGGCTCCGGGAGCCGGAGCGCTGCCCCCGCCCGCCCGGCCCCGCTCCCCGCCCCACGCACCGCTGTCCAGCCGGGCGATCTGGGGCAGCCGGTAGGTGCTGACGAGCAGGTCCAGGGGCACGGCCACCGCGCTCCACTTCACGTCCTTGAGGTTGCAGCCCAGCGGCGGGCCGGGGTCCATCTTCCCGGCCCGGGTGGGGAGGGAGCAGCCAGACAGGCAGCGCCGGCGGGGTGCTCCCACCCGGCGGGGCGGCTGCCAGCGGGGCGGGC
>VXBU01018853.1:661477-686619 GCA_013400315.1 Bombycilla garrulus | reverse complement strand
CCGGCAGCGGAGCCCCGGGCTGGCGAGCCCGCCCCTGCGGTGACAGACCCCCGGTGCGGCCGGACAGACCCCCGGTGCGGCCGGGCGGATTCCGGTGCCGGGCGCTGCGGAGCCGCCGCCCGTCCCGTCGCTGCCGCGGAGCTTGTGCCCGCTGCGGGAACGAGGGGCTCGGTCAGGCCCGAGGCAGGGCTGGGGGTCCGGGAGGAGCCCCCCGCCTTGGCCGAGGCCGTTCCGTTGGTTTCAGCACCTGCTCCCCGCTCTCGGTGTCCGTGCGGGGCTCAGCGCGGTCCCCGCATCCCGCCCGCAGCTGCTCTGAACTCCGCTAAGCCGGGAGTTTTGGGAAGGGCTCCGCCGGCGTCTTGAAAACGGCTCGGGGAGGAGGTGGAAGGGCAGGGGAAAACAGCTGGCACCGGCCCAGCGGGGAAACCGGGAGCGGGGGGAGCGCCCGCTTTTCCATCGCGTCCCAGAAGCCCTTCCCATCTCGCCGTGCAAGCGAGGCTGTACGGAGGGAGTTCAGCTCCCGATTCAAAATAGAACAATAAATAAACTCCACTCAGTGCCTGTTGCTGGAGTGTTTACAAAGCGCTGTTGCTACAAACAAGGCTGTGTTCGATTCCAGGTGACCATGGCAGACAGAGCTGCTGCTGAAAGAGCTTGCAAAGACCCAAACCCCATCATTGACGGCAGGAAAGCAAATGTGAACCTGGCGTATTTGGGAGCAAAACCAAGGAGTATTCAAACTGGTGAGGCATCCAGGAGATCTCATCTCATCTCTCTGTATTAGAATAACTTGTAAGACGAGGAAACAAGTTCCTCTGGCTGGAATCATCTGATCTGACGATGCACATTTATCTGTCCCCCATAGTTCTGATTGTTGGCTGAGGACACTGCCTAGTCCAGTTACTTCTCTGCTGTATCTTCTTACTCAGCCCTGCTGCACTAATGTTACTCTCCAAAGTTCATAGAACTGTGTTAAAGCTGGTTCCTTCCAGGGCTGATCTGTTTGCCCGTTAACCTCTTTGTTACATGAGAATTAACAGTGTGATCCACTTCGTCATTTCTCCCTTTGGTTTAATGACCACAGTACCCAGTGTGTAAAATAAGGCTTTATACCCCATTGTCTGTTCAATAGCAGCACGTTCACACTGGGCTTTCATCATGAATTCCCATCTGCTCCTCGTGCATATCACATATGCATGTTAAATTTAACTTGTTTCTAAATGGGGTTCTGAATTTGCTCACATGCATAGCAGATCAAATGCAGAGACGTGTGGTGTAATTCCGCCTGTGTGTTACGAGTTGAATGGTACAATGGATGCCATTCATTAATATTTCTTTTTTTTCTGAATCTTTTTTTTTTTTTCCTAGGTTTTACTATAGGTGTGCAGCAGCTACATCCAGCCTTCATTCAGAGACCCTTTGGGTAAGTGGAAATGTTTCCTAATGGTCTGTTTGAAATCAGATTCACCAATCAACTCTCTCATTATTTAAAATGTGTGAAAAAAGCCTTCGCCAAGAATGGACAGTTTCAACAGCTGTTGTTAATGTTCAGAGTACTTTATTTCTGGTGGAGATTTCAGAAGTTTTGTGCGTTTGTCAGCTTTAATGTAATTCTCAAAGATCCTTCTTTATCCTCAGTAAATCTTAGTCATAATAAACCCAGCGCATTGCTCGCTGCTTTGCCAACTTCAAGAATTCACAGGAATTCAAATAAATGGAAAATAGTTTCTCTATTATAGTACTTAAGGTGTCAAAACAATTAAGCAAATTCTGTTCTCATGTTTCTCAAATAAGATCCTCTGCTTCCTCTGTGCCGTTTCCCACGTAATAACGCTTAGGATACAGTTTTATCCTAGAAAACAAATTGCATTGGAAACAAAGTCTGTTACTTAATGAAAGTAACATTAGGTCAAAAATTGATTTTGGACAGATGTTATACAAGGCTTGAATAGTCTGCAAAAGTGGGCTTTTGTCTGCTGTTTTCAATAGCTTATACCATCCCTACTCGGTTAGAAAAGTCCTCTTTTTATACATCTAATAGGATCTGGCAGCTGCTCGGCAAAAGACAAGTGTGCTTCACGAGAACAATAGTGACTGTCATACTGCCCTCATTTAACTGTTTAATGATTGATGCAGCTCTTTTTTTACACCATTTCAGAAAGTGAATATTGATAAGGTTTTTTATTATTATTTTCTAAGAGCATTAAGAAAGTAAGTGCATTNTCGGGGGGCTGCCCTACCACACCACCGACTCCTCCCTCAGGAAGTACTTCGAGGTCTTCGGGGATATCGAGGAGGCGGTGGTGATCACGGACCGGCAGACCGGCAAATCCCGGGGATACGGCTTTGTAAGTGCCGATCTCATCTCTCTGTATTAGAATAACTTGTAAGACGAGGAAACGAGTTCCTCTGGCTGGAATCATCTGATCTGACGATGCACATTTATCTGTCCCCCATAGTTCTGATTGTTGGCTGAGGACACTGCCTAGTCCAGTTACTTCTCTGCTGTATCTTCTTACTCAGCCCTGCTGCACTAATGTTACTCTCCAAAGTTCATAGAACTGTGTTAAAGCTGGTTCCTTCCAGGGCTGATCTGTTTGCCCGTTAACCTCTTTGTTACATGAGAATTAACAGTGTGATCCACTTCGTCATTTCTCCCTTTGGTTTAATGACCACAGTACCCAGTGTGTAAAATAAGGCTTTATACCCCATTGTCTGTTCAATAGCAGCACGTTCACACTGGGCTTTCATCATGAATTCCCATCTGCTCCTCGTGCATATCACATATGCATGTTAAATTTAACTTGTTTCTAAATGGGGTTCTGAATTTGCTCACATGCATAGCAGATCAAATGCAGAGACGTGTGGTGTAATTCTGCCTGTGTGTTACGAGTTGAATGGTACAATGGATGCCATTCATTAATATTTCTTTTTTTTCTGAATCTTTTTTTTTTTTTCCTAGGTTTTACCATAGGTGTGCAGCAGCTACATCCAGCCTTCATTCAGAGACCCTTTGGGTAAGTGGAAATGTTTCCTAATGGTCTGTTTGAAATCAGATTCACCAATCAACTCTCTCATTATTTAAAATGTGTGAAAAAAGCCTTCGCCAAGAATGGACAGTTTCAACAGCTGTTGTTAATGTTCAGAGTACTTTATTTCTGGTGGAGATTTCAGAAGTTTTGTGCGTTTGTCAGCTTTAATGTAATTCTCAAAGATCCTTCTTTATCCTCAGTAAATCTTAGTCATAATAAACCCAGCGCATTGCTCGCTGCTTTGCCAACTTCAAGAATTCACAGGAATTCAAATAAATGGAAAATAGTTTCTCTATTATAGTACTTAAGGTGTCAAAACAATTAAGCAAATTCTGTTCTCATGTTTCTCAAATAAGATCCTCTGCTTCCTCTGTGCCGTTTCCCACGTAATAACGCTTAGGATACAGTTTTATCCTAGAAAACAAATTGCATTGGAAACAAAGTCTGTTACTTAATGAAAGTAACATTAGGTCAAAAATTGATTTTGGACAGATGTTATACAAGGCTTGAATAGTCTGCAAAAGTGGGCTTTTGTCTGCTGTTTTCAATAGCTTATACCATCCCTACTCGGTTAGAAAAGTCCTCTTTTTATACATCTAATAGGATCTGGCAGCTGCTCGGCAAAAGACAAGTGTGCTTCACGAGAACAATAGTGACTGTCATACTGCCCTCATTTAACTGTTTAATGATTGATGCAGCTCTTTTTTTACACCATTTCAGAAAGTGAATATTGATAAGGTTTTTTATTATTATTTTCTAAGAGCATTAAGAAAGTAAGTGCATTTTTTAAAGCTTTTGAGCACTGCCCTGGTGTGGTTTTTGTGTGACTCTAATATAAATAGATGGGATTTTGGCCTTTGTCAGCAGCAATACTTCATCCCTTCCCTGCTCCCCGCTCATTTTTTTGGGGGGTGTTTTGTTTCTTTTTTTTCAATTTTTTTTTTTTTATTATTTTTAAGAAAAGAAATCTGCTAACAATAAAACTTTCATTCCTCTGCCCTTATGGCCGCAGTTGCCAACTGCCTGGATAATCTCATTCCGATGAGTTTGTGGATGTAAGAGGCTGTGTTGCCACAATAATAGTGCACACCCCGTGTGCGTGTGCTGTGTATGGTTCAAACACAGCGCTGCTCACAAACAGTTGCAGCTCTGCTGGAAAGCCTTGAAGAACATCTGCCACGAGATGAAGAGTCTCCCCCTTTTTTGGGGTGAGAGCCACGTTAGTCTGCACAGACCAAATGCTGCTTTTTAAGAGCTCTCCTTGCTGCAAGAGCTTGCAAAGCCCCCAGAGCAGCAGCAGCAGCACCTTTGAGATGCGATCCCAGAGACTTTTGCCTGGCAGCGCAGGAGAGAAGTTGCCAATAAAAGCAGCCTCTGGCGAGTCCTGCCACGCATGGGAACAGAGAAGAGCAAAATGGTGAAGCCTGTTAAAACTCCTCTTGTTGGGAGGAGCACCTTGCAGATTATCTGCAGTTTTCTGGGTGCCTTTCCTACCCCACAGCCGCAGCTCATGAAGACATTTTTGTTTTCCCAACAGTTTGCTTTTGGTTTCACATCCAGGGGAGTGTGGGTTTGACTGATTACATGTTCCTTGTGATCTAGACAGTTCCTGTTGCAGTTCTTAGGCATTGGTTTCATCATTAAACCAGCAGAGCTGCAGTTAGCACATACAGTGGAGAGCATTATAAATTATTTATCAGTTGCCAAGAGACAGGAACCAGGAGAATGGAGGGCTGGAGGCAGGGGATTATATATCATTATTTGCAAGCATCAGTAAACAAGAATTTCATTGAATTCGGTCACTGCTGCGGCAGAATCACTGGAAATGTGGGTTTTGCAGAATGTGTTTGCCTGAGCACCACCTTTACCTGAGCACCCCAGCTGGGGCTGCTCTGTGGCTTCTGAGCAAAGCCTCAGGTGCTCAGTTGAGCAACAGAGCTCGGCTGCCAGTTCCCTCTTTGTCTCCTTAGTAGAAAACCAAAATTATTAGCCCGGCAAGCTCCACTCTTGCTTTCCCTTGAACCCTGAGTTTCCTTGGCCCTCAGTGGGACACGAGGGTGGGTGAGGAGTTTATCAGGGTCCGTCACTGAGCTGCTGTTGTCTGTTTGCAGCACGCCGAGTGGATCCTGAGCCAAGGAAAGCTCAGTGGCTCGGCTGCTTTGCCCCCAGTGTGAGATGCTGCCTGGCTCTCCCTCCTGCAGTTCCTGTCTCTGCAAAGCGTTTGTGCCCAGGGGTTGGCATTGTGGTTTCCAAAAGACGATTGTCACGGGGCACAGGGTGCTTGGTGAGCGAGCTGGGCTCGGCAGGGCAGGAATGAATGAACAACCGTTAACTCCTGGGCAGTTAACGAGGAGCAAGCAGCCAGTCATGTCCCAGCTATCAAACCACAAAACGCAGGTTTTGGTGAAACCTGAAATGAATGGAAACTATGAAAATTACCCAAACACCAGAGAGGATTATTTATAAACTGAAGGCTTTCCCCCCCCCCAGCCCCAGACACCTAAATGCAGCTGTAAATATTGCCAGGGCTATGCGGAACAGAAAGAGAAACCACGAGGAGCTTCTCTCCTTCCTCCTGCTGTCCTGGCAGGGGAGGCACTCACACAGCAGACAGCACGGAGTCAGTAGTAAATCCTATTTGGAAAAGAAGTTTCTAGCTTGTTGTAACCAGAGATCTTAACAGTAATGCAAGGCAAAGGATGTGTCTCTTGTGTCAGGGTTACTTGGAGATCCAGCTGCTGAGTTTAGGGTGGCAGCACTGGGCCTGGGGCTCAGCCTGGAGCTTGCAGACTGTGCTTTGCTTGGAGGCACCTGGCAGTGCCAGCGTGTCCCTGCAGCTGCCGTGCTTCGTGTGATCAGCTGGTGTGGCAGAGCTGCTTGGTCCCACCTCGTGGTTCCCTCCTCTGGGGCTCTGAAAGCAGGTTTGAGTCCGTGCAGGGAACGGGGATTCCCTGGTTCTGCTCTTTGCTCGCTGCTCTGGACACGGGCAGCATATGGCAGATGCATTCCTGTGGCTGTGCCTCAGCGGAGGAGCTATCTGTGTGGGAGATCTACCAGTGACTGAGTAAGTGACTGAGCTCTTGCAAACATAAAGCTGTCTCTTGTGGCAGGATCCAGCTCTTTCCATAGCTGCACGGTGGATGTCATTGCTCCAGAGACCCCATCTTTGTGCAGTTACTTGTTTTGGTGGCCCCCTGCCTCCGGCCCCCATTCGGTCTCCAGCAACGTCAGAAAGAGTTAAATCTCTTTGAGTTTAAAATTTCATGCGTTGATGCTGCTGTAGTTAGGAAGTGAAGAAAGTCTTTGTGTCAGCCCAGCCTCCCTTGCAGCTGTTTATCCTTAAAATTTCTCTATTGGGTTAAAAATAAAAGGCAACAAACTTTCATCTTTTTTTGTGGTTATGCTTGTGAAGGGACACGTGCTGTGCCCAGCCTCTGGCAGCTGGCATCCCCCTGCTCCAGCTCCCTCTGCCCACTTACCCAGAGCTGGAGGCTGCAGGATCCCACCCCACCCTGCCAGGCTCCTGTGGATGGAGCACCCGGCACCTGGTGTTGTGCCGTGCCAGGAACATGAAAGCTTGGGGGGGAAAGGGGGCATTTCCTAAGAAACGTCCAAATCCATTTTCCAAACGGCTTCAGCTGCTGGTTCTCATGCATGGTGACTGCTGTTCAGACCAAATGCTTGCCAGTTGGAAAGAAATCCCTATTTTATTTTTATTACTTTATTTTGTGGGGTTTTTTTTAAGCATAGACATGTATTTATAAGCAGATCAGGCTGCTTTGGGAGTTTTCTTGAACATCTACTTCAAGGTGGCGAGTGCTGGTGTCAGACCCAAGGGCTTGGTGTGCCTATTTTTTGGGTTTGGGGCACAATTTGCTCGCGTTCTGCCTGTAAAACAATACAAAAGCGTGGTCTGACAGAGTGACCTCACACTTGGCTGTGTGAGCGATGTGCTGAGCTCAGACCTGTTGTGAGGCTCTGGGTGAAGGATCTGAGCCGTTCCTGGGCAGTCAGGGCACTGGCTTGTGTGTGATGGAGGGACAGCCTGAGCTGGCTCCAGCTTTGTCTGTGCAGCACGTGGCTTGAGTTGTGCCATCTTCTCTGTGTGATTCCATTGCCCGTGGTGGATTTCCTCCTCGTCCTCCCCAGCACAAGAGCAGCCTCCTCCACAGCAGAGACCTGCGTCCTTTCCCCTTGGTGCAGGAGCTGGGGAGTGGCAGATCCAAAATTCACCTGGCTGGTGCCAGAGTCCCAACGTGGAAGATTGATGCACACGTCTGAATTTCCAGAGCAGCCCAGCTTGTGCTTGATCTCATGTTTCCTTTGAGCAGCTGTTGGCATATGGGCCCCAACTCACAGTGTTAAGCACATGCCCAGCAATTCGGGTGATGAATGCAGCCCTGGGCATCCTGCCCCGGCTGAGGGCACCAGCCAGGGAACCAGACAGTTGTTGTGCTGATAATTTGGTAGCAAGGACACCGGGTCACTTCTAAATACGACTTTTATGAAGAACTTGTTCCCCACGGATGGGAGCGAGCTGCATACCAGAGCTAAATATACTCCATGATCACAAAAGATGAAAAGTCCTGGAGCTCGGAGTTAAAACTCAGTCTCCTGTTTCTCGGTCTCCAAGTGCTGTAAACAGGGTTGTGCTGTCCCCTGCAATTTCCCTGTCACCAGCTTTGGGCATTTTAGCTCTCCTGTGTCAGAGCTGAGCTGGGAAAGCCACACTGGATGTGGGCATGCCCCAGGATTCCAGCCTGCAGGAAGGTGTGGAGGGATTAGATTGAAGTATCTTAAATGTTCTACTACCACAATGGCACAACTGTTAGCAGAGATCACAAACTCTTAAAATGGAATTTCTTTCTTGACTGAGAAATTACTTAATTATTTGTTTTATCAGTGTAAGCCTTCTTTTATCAAAAAGAGATCTTTCATTGCTTCTTCCATAGCTGAAGCATTCTACTTCAAAGTACTTCATCTCTCCAAGAAAGGGGTTTTGATGAATCAAGTGAGTGGATGGTTTTAATTAAAGGTCAGTGGAAGGGATCAAGTGTAAAGAAAGAAAGTCTGTTAAAAATGGAACCAGTTGAAAGCAGTCACTAGTGTGTATTATTCCAAAACTTGTCAGGTACTGGAGAAGACTTTAGAGATGTTTCTGCCATAGATTTTCTCTAAACTGCAGAAGAAAATCTGAGAGCTCAGTCAAAGGCAGAATTCTGAGGCTTCCTGGGTTAATCTGTTGGAGACCCTGGTTTTCCCTACCATCCTACCACGTTCCTCACGAGGATATTGAAGGACTCAGGTTCCTGTCCTGCTCTGGTGTGAAACAGCCCCTGTTTCTTCTGTCAGTTAATTTCTGGTTTGGCTGTGCTGATAACTGGAAAGGGGAGGGGTTTTTCCTTCTCTGGAGAGCTGACTAGTTGCGGATAAACTTCCATGTGGCTTTTTCCTTGGTGCCAGATGGCTCTCGTTTCAGGCAGATGTTATCTCCTGCTACCTGAGTGTTTTTCAGCCTGCTTCTCTCCAAAACTATTTTTGGTCTGGCCCAGCATGCCTTTGTTTGGGATCATGGGTGTTTTGTTTTTTTTTTTCCTTCTTCCTTTGGGTGTGGGGGAAGCAAGATGCAGAGGATAAAGCTATCGAGCCTGGCTGTAACTCATGGTGGAGCTCAGCGTGTTGATCTCAGACTCTTGGTTGAGCTGAGAGAATGGATTAGATCTTTGTGAGATGTACTCCCATCTTTGGTCTGCAGCCTTTTTTTTTTTACTTTCTGTTTTTTTTCCCCACTGACTGCAGTCTGGGACAGTCTGTTGTGGCACGTCATGCCTTGGTGATTGCCACTGGTGTGGTGACATCTGCTCCCAGCAGGAAACTCAGTCTTGTACCTGCTTGCACGGGCTGCTGTGTAAATCTTCTCAGAGGGACAGAGGAGCATGAGGAGAAGACAGACAGGCAAATTAGTTACAAGAGGAGCAGAAATTGTGTTGATTGCTTTGCTATTTTGTGTTTGTGTGGTATTGCAGCAGGTGATGATAAATCCCACGGAGCTGCAGAGTTCATCCTTGTGTGACTTTGAGCTGGCTGGGATAGCTGGCTGATGAGGCAGAGGCTGTTGACATTTCAGTGCATGTTTAAATCAGCTTTAGAAGGGACCTTTCAGGAGCTGGAGGTTCGTCATGTTGTGGTGGCAGCCCAGCCCTGTCAGTGAACGGTGAGGGATCGTGGAGTGATCAGGACACAGCCAGTGATCTGCACAGATAATGTGCTGGTGGATAAACTGTGATCCCCTCCTGAGTGAGAGTCCTGTGGGCAGGCAGGGCCCCCAGCCATCCTCCAGCCTCCTCCTCCTGTCTGGATTTAGAACAGCACCTGAATTTCTCACATTTCCACAGCCTGTCATCGTGGCTGGGGCCCGTATGATACCTGTGGCAGCCCTGCCTGCACTCCACACACGTTTACTGAGTGTCTCCTCGAGGTGAGTGCCTGCTGGCTTGGGAGCGTCCCTCAGGAGCGATTCCTCGGAGTGTGAGTTACGCCAGGATGTGTGCCTGCCTCTCCAGCTTTGCCGTGGTGCCGTGGCACTGCCAGTGCGAGTGTGGGCTGTGCTTCCCAGGGCAGCTCTCGGCTCAGGAGCCCAGTCCAAAATCCTCCTCTGGATCTGCCGTGCAGGCAGGGGCTGGAGGGGTCACATCACCAGGGGTGGTGCTCAGCTGGCTCTGCAGCACCCCCAGCCCCTCCTGCCGTCACGTGCTGTGGCAGTGTGGGTGTCCCTGTGGGTCAGCTCTAGTGGAAATGGAGGCCAAATTCCTGGGGTCAAATGCCAGAATTTGTGCCTTCGCTGGCAGACACAAAGGGCTCTGTTTCTTTTATTCTTCAAGGAATAAAAGGCTGGTGGTGGTGGTGGCATTTGTGTGCTGATCTCTGTGAGGCTGCCAAGAGCCCTGTGCCCCTCCTTGTTTCCCAAATGTTTGTGTGATGCCGTGTCCCTCCTGACAGAGGGGTGCAGCTGTCTCCACCTCTTCAGAGCTGACAAAACCAGCTCCCAGCAGGGCTCGCAGAGATCGAGGGGGTCAGGAACTCCCACCTTGTTGCTCTCCCAAGCTCGTGCAGTTTACCAGGAGCAGCTTGCAGGAACAGCTCATGGCTCGTGTGCAGGAAGCCCTGCAGGATGGCAGAGAGAAAGTGCAGCTAAAGCACATTTTAGGTGTAAATCTGATACAAGATAGTGAAATATGTGAAGTGTCTTTGAGACGAGCTCTGCTGATGAGAGCTTGTTCCTCTTCCTCAGTGTTTGGGGAGAGGGGTGGGACACATTTCCTCCTGACTTGTCCCTTTTTCCTGGCTGCCCCCTGCCCTGCTGCTGTGGTGGGGAGACCTGGGTGAAGGCAGGGTTTAAAAGAGACTTTTTCATCTGCCTGGAGCCACGGGTGCCTCCCCTGAGGTGCTTGAACATCCCCACCCAGGCCCACACCAAAACGGGGCCCCTTTTGTTCTGTCCCCCAGCCAAAGCAGGACAGAGCCCGTGTCCCCTGTGCCAGTGGCTCTGTCACCACCTCTTTTGTTCTGTTTCAATTCTGGCTGCCGGGGCAGCGTGGCTGGGTGCCACATGGGCAGGAGCGTGGGCTGGCACCACGAGGGCCCTGCTGAGTCCCTGCTGAGTCCCTGCTGAGTCCCTGCTGAGTCCCTGCTGAGTCCCTGCCGTCCCTCCTGTGCCACCACCCTTCTGGCCTCTTAGGTGTGACCATGCTCCTTGTGCTGGGTGGCCTTTGCCCGTGGTTCCTGGTTGTGCCAGCAGCATCTCATCCCTCTGCTGTTCACGGGGTGACCTCGGTGTGTGGTGGCCACGGCTGATCACTTGGTGGATGTTTTATAATCACGCCGTGTGTGTTTTTGATGAAGTTCTCTTCTGGCTGGCAGGGCCCATTGTGGGGGATGGAGGAAAACTGCAGGGAGGGAGGAAGGGAAAGGCATCTTAAAACACAGATGTGACTCATCCTGTAGAAATTCAGATTAGAGTTTGCTGTTTTCTAGGAAGAGAACTCCAGAACTGCTTGCTTTTTTTTTAAGTTATCTCCTGAAAGATCATCTTCAGAAATAGTGGAAAAGGGGGAAATATTTAAGATTTTCTCTGGATGCAAAATGTAGCCAGCAGAGAACTTCATCCTACTGCACTAGTTTGTTTTGTTTGTAGCTGCAAGTCATCAAAGTGACCTTACTTTGGGTTGTGTGTTCTGTTTTGATTGATGAATTGCCATCTGTCCACCTGATTCAGAAGACCAAACTGCGTAATACCTTGACTGAAATTTCTAGCTGAATTACTGAAATCCTACAGACCAAAAGAACCTTCCTTTTTACATTTACATTCCCTTTGGAAGCAGATCCTGGAGTTGCTGAGTGGGATTTTTTTAGTGCAGTACCAGCTATTGTGAGTGATGTGTGTTTGTGTACGCACTGGGCTGGTGGTGTGGATTTCTGGAAGCGGGGTACAGGAGTGCTTTCTGCCTTCCCAGCTAATGGTGCTTTTTATTCCAAGTAGCACTGAAAAGCTGAGATTTTTCCTTGCTGAAGGAAACACGCAGTGCAGGGTGTTGCAGATTTCTCCAAGCCCACCGTGGAGCTGCGATGGAGGAGCTCGAAACCAAAGCCAACAATTCAGAGTTTCTCGGGATGAGCTGGGAATGTCCACTCACCCTGAGGGCACCACGTCCCCCACAGGGGCTGTGCCAGCTCTGGAGAGCAGTTGGTGGCACAAGGGACAGGGAGGAGCTGCTCAGGGTGGTGCTCAGGCTGGATTGCCAGCAGTCTCTCAGACTGTCCCGGTGTTTGCTGAGTGCAGGTGGAATGCCTGTGGGCAGGAAAAGTGCAGGCCCCTCCTCTGCTCCTGCCACATGTGGTTTTTAGTGGATTGTGCATTTTTTTTGTTGCATTTGTGGAGTGATTTTAACTTTGTTGGGCCCGGGAGTATCAGGAGGCCTGGTGGCAGGGTGTGACATGCAGGGAGAGGTGAGGAGCAGCCAGAGCATCCATCCCCAGTTTGGGATGCAGGATGTTGGCTGAGCTGCTGATCCACCAGGGGTAGAGCAATGAGCATGGACAGAGCCTGCTCAGGTCATGCCCAAGGGTCACTGCCTCTGCAAGGGCCTTTCCCCAGACCCTGGCAGGCCCACAGAGCAGCACTGCACCTCTGAGTTATTTAAAACAAAATGAAAGAGAAAATCCCCCGTGCCAGGCGTGAGGAACCTCTGGGTGGGACTCAGCCCTGCTCCTGCAAGAGGTGGCTGCACTGCCTGCTGTGAGTGACATGAAGGGCCCTTGGGCTGAGCTGGTGCCTGAGCTCCAGCTCTGATTCAGCTGTGCTGGCCTCAGTTTAGATCAGAGCGGAACAAAAAGGGATTCTGTGCATTTCTGCTGCCTCATCTCATTCCTGTTACCCACAGGCTGGTGCTGGGCATGGTGTGTTTATGGGCTGTGAGGTCCTAAGGTGTCTGATGGCCTCAGAAGAGGGTCTCGCACTGAATCAAGGGTTGAGGTGCTGCTCACCATCATCCATCCTCCCTGGGCACATGGAAGGACCCTGATTTCAGAGGCAGTGTTGCTGTGTGGGGAGAGGAGAGCAGAGCAGTCATTCTCTTGTCATGAAAATTGTCTCAAGCAAAAACAAACTGCATATGGGAGTGGGAAAAGGAGAGAAAACTCGGTTCAGATGAGCCCTTGTTTGTGAGAAGCATTTCTCCTGTCTCAGGAGCAGATTAAACCATCCGGTGCTGGTTGTAAAACAAGTGGGAAGAGCCCTGTAAGTGCTGGGTAGGAGGGACCAGCCCTGGGTGGACCCCAGCACACTGCTGTGGTGGCTGAGATTTAGGATGCTCAGGTGGAACGAGGGTAGCCATGTACAGCCCTGTGCCGTGTGAAGAGCCTGTGGGAGGCTTTTAAAAGTGGTCGTGTTTGAAAATGTGCTGTCACACACATCCACACAAAAATCCCCGAAATATTTGAATCTGCATAATCTCTCTGCAGAGTTTTGGGGTGTTTTTATTTGCTAAAATGATTTGGTTTGGAGACACTGTGGCACAAGCTTTCAGGGGTTGGCTTTGCTTTATTCTGTGGCCTTATGTGGTTCAGCAAGCAGTGGCCAAAGGGACCTCCTCCCCCAGGTGCCCTTTTTGCCACACTCTTCAGGCCACATGAAATTCCCCATTTTTGCCCTGCCCATGGCATTTTGTGTGGATACACCTAAACCTCGAGGTTTCCACAGTTTTTGCCCTTGAGACCTGACTTGTCATGGGCCCTTTGAAAAATACAGCCCTTTTCATTTTGATGCCTCCCCCCCACCCCTTTCCTCTCATTAGCAGTTTCTAGCAAATTAGAGGCACTCCTGCATTAATCACCTCCAGGATCTTTCCATCTGTGGACTTTAATTGACTGTGACATTGTTAAGTTCCTCTCAGCAGCACAGCTACCTCAGGGCAGGGGCAAGCCTGGGACAAGCAGCACTTTGGGATCCTCATGGAAAGGGCAACGGAGATGCCAGGGGCAGATGTGACAGCTCAGGGACACACACAGGAGTGTCACTGCCCTACCAGCTACTGGGGACTGTTACTGGGGGGAAGAAAGCAGCGTTAGTATCTGGTGTTTTACAGACAAACACCCTGTAGCATTCCCTAAACACCCAGTGTTGTGGAAACATGGTGTCGGTGTGTAGTAACTGATAACACCTGGCAGGCTGGAGGGCCTGGGGCTGTGCCCGGGGACTGTGGACATTCCTGGTGGGACAAGTGGAGAGTGGCACGTTGTCCCTAGTGCCAGGAGGTGCCCCACAGGGGCTGTGGGTGCTCAGGACCCTCCACCCAAGTTTGGATGGAGAATACAGGAGGCAGAAAGGCTGGCAGGGACAGGCAGGGCTTGTGGGGGCCGAGGAAATGAGGTGAGCCAGAGGCTGTGTCGGCGCCTTCCAGGGAGCTTATTTTGTGGTCCAGCAGCCTGGACAGTGGGAGATACAAGTCTTGGGAACCAGGGTGTGTGTATCAGTAGCAGCCCATGCTTCGCCCTGCACTGCTCCCACCCTCAGGTCTAGGAGTGTTTGCTTTTCATCCCCACCCCTCGCTCGAGGGCAGCACTGCTGGGCAGCACCGTTTCCACGGCTGACACACGTGAATTTGGGGGGGAAGAGGGGATGTGCAGACCAGGCCGAGCCCAGCCCCTCTCTGACTCTCTCCCTTTGCCTCCACAGACTGACGCCTCACTATGTTTACCCCCAAGCTATCATCCAGCCCAGCGTGGTGATCCCCACCCCCGTGCAGTCCATCACGTCTCCCTACATCGACTACACAGCCGCCAGCCAAGCCTATTCCCAGTACACCACAGCTGCCTACGACCAGTACCCCTACGCTGCCTCCCCCGCCGCCGGCTTCGTGGGTTACGGCTACACGGGCACGGTGCAGCCGCCCATCACCGCCAGCAACCCCGCGGCGCCCGCCACCGCCTTCGTGCAGTACCAGCCCCAGCAGCTGCAGCCCGACCGCATGCAGTGAGGTCTGCCCGGCCTCCCTGGACAATCTCTCACCGTGCAAGGATACGACTGGGACAGCGAAACGACAAAAAAAAAAATAAAAGAAGCAAAACAAAAAAAAATCACCCCGTCCCTTTATCTCCCTTATGTAGGTGCATATCGATACCTAAGCTATTTATAGTGTTGAGGGCGAAGCCGAATCCTTGCAGTCTGATTGTGCTTATGAAAGTGGACTTCTGGTAAGTTTTTTTTTCCCCCCTTTTTTTTTTTTTAATTTTTTCCTTCAATCTGGACAGATACTGTCTTGAAGATGTTCTAAAAGCGGCTGAAATGTTTCACAGGAAAACTACAGATTCTTGCACACATCGCGGTCTGCTTCCATCACCTGTGGTCTTCTTTCTGCCCCCTTCCTTCCTCATCCAGCCTACAATCCTCTTTATTTACTGGTGAGGTACAGAGGTACTCGGAGAACATGGAAAAAAAGCAATCTTATTTTTTGGTTGTACAAAAACTTTGTAATACTCAGAGATGCCTTACAGAAAAGAAAAAAAAAGCAAAAGAAAAACTATTTTTTAATATTTATTGCGATTTTATTCGCATGAGCTGTGAATTGCAGACAGAAGAATAGTAGTAAGTATCTGCCTTGTTTAATTCTCATTTTACTAAATTATTGTATGTAGGTAAAAGTTCTTAAGTAATTGCTGAATCACTTCAACATGCAAAAGGGAATATTGGCTTGAAGGAGAGCAGAATATTCCTTTAGTCAACGCACTGTACTATTTTCTTATTGTAATTGTTACTCTGTTAAGATTATCTCAAATTTAGGTATATTTTTAAATGCAAAAACCAACCAAGAATACTGAACATTTTGTCTACTTTGGTAGATCTTTTGTTACAATGCTGCAACCTATGGAGACATTTACAGTATTTATGTAAAAGAGATTTGGGGCTGTTGGCCAGCAAGGTTTAGGAGAATATCATGAGTGGAGCAATAGAGAAAAGGGTGTTATGTCACTGAACAAATGGGTAAATGTAACCTTTTTATGCCTGTAATCCAACAGCCAAATAAAGGAAGAGAACAGGCGATGTAAGTGCATTTCTACAAAGACAGCAATAAACTATTTTAACTTTTAAAATTATTCCATGCTGTACGGTACCATGTTTACTTGGCTGCCGTGCCTTAGGGAGTATTTCCCAGCCCACCTGGTCTGGCCATGCTGGGTTTCACCCTCGAGTGTGCCAGGGTGGGCTGGGAGTGTGTCCCTTGGGAAGAGCCCCTTCTGCCATCCTGGCAGGTGATGCCACCGTCCTGCAGTGTGTCCCACGTGCTGCCCTTGCTCTGCATGTCCCCAGGCACCTCGGGGTTCCTGAGCTCACAGAACTCTGTGGGCTGCTCCCAAGTGCTTCCTCACACGGTTTGGAGCAGAGGGTGGGAGGTGCTGCCATCCTGGTGCAGCTCCAGTGGCAGTAGGGGCAGATGGGATCTCATCCCAGAGTTTTCGGGCCATCACTTTCCTTCTGTTATTTGCTGAAAATAAGTTGGGGGTTATTTTTCTAAAAATTGGATTTCTCTGAAGGAGAGTGGTCTGCCAGAGCCCTGTCCTGGTTAAGGGGATTTGCTGAGGGTGTCTCAGATCCAGCAGAACCAGGCAGGTGCCAGCAGCAGAGAGACTCACCCTGGAGCCTCATTCGCTGCTCTGGTGCTGCATTTGACTTCCTCCAACCAACTTGCTTTAAAAGTTTGGTGCTCAGGTTTTGACAATTACAAACTTCAAGAATGGATCTGTAAAAGTAAATAAAATTACTCCGTTTGATTGTGCCAGTTATCTGGTTCATCTCCACAAAGGTCACAGCAGGCCTGGTGCCAGGAAGGGCCGTGTTGTTGGCACCAACATCTGCTGCTGGTTCAGGTGGTGATGCCTAAAGCCATGGTGGGGGAAGAGGATGCCATAGGATAAAAGCAGAGGCAGTTCAGCACTGTGGCCGCCCTGGGGATCCTAAATGCCCACGGTGGGCATGTCTAATGTCATCAGTAGCCCTCAGAGTAAACAGCCCATCTCAATGAATGGAAACAACTCGCTCCTGCCTTGCTTGTGTTGCGTGAGAATGCAGATCCTGGTGGGGCTCTGTTCATCCTGCCCGGGGTTTTGCTTACAACCATGTGGGTGACATTTATTTCCTTTTTAAGTAATTACTTTCTGGATTTGCTGTGGGGCTGCCAAAGGAGCAAGAGCTGAGCGCCGCATCCAGCCCGGCGCGGCGGGAGAGCGGCCTGGCCCGGGCCCTGCCTTTGAACTGCTATCGGGACTGGAGATTATTCAGCAATTCTTCTTTCTCCCTGTCAGGAGTCCTTCTGAGGAGAAAGGAGGGGAGGATTTTTTTGGATGGGGGTGCTGGGAGCTGCTGGGGAGCGCTTGGCCCCAACCCAGCAGCACTGAGGTGCCTGGCACCGCTGAGCTGGGCCCTTGTTTTCGCTGAGGACACACATCTCCCCCCTCAATGGGGACAGCAAAGCTGCTGAAAATCCATTTGTTGTTGAAAAAACCTATGTGTGCAGCGCACTCTGAAGTGAAAAGAATGATGATTTTCCATTTAGCTGTCTGATTTCCTGAAAGGTGGCCAAACTGCCAGGAAGCGAGGGTGCAGGCGGCACTCCCAGCACCCGGTGCTGCCGAGTGCCGTTCCTGGATCCCGCTCAGTTTTGCTCCGGGCTCATTTTGAGAAACAGCCACATCAAAACAGCAGCCCAACCTGCTGCCTTCCTGTTTGCGAAAACCCGGCTGTGAAATTGCAGGCGGGCGGGCAGAATAATGAGCCCTGCCATCCTCCTGCCCCGTGGGAGCAGGGCTGTGCTGCCAGGCAGTGCTGGGAGCCTCCGGAAGGAACCCGAGCACTTCCCTGTCCCTTGCTAGGCCGGGAGTGGGAAGATCTCAAAGAGCTGATGTGTTAGAAGGACAAGAAATAAACTGCAGAGTGTGAGCAGAGGGGTGTGGGTGAGAGGCAGTGGCTCCCAACTGATCAGGGTGGAAAAGAGCGAGTGCTTAAATAATTTTGAAATTGCTTAAAAGTATAATTATTTTTTTTATTTTTTTTTTTAGTGCGTTGCTTGATGGAGCATCCTCTTCCACCTCCTTATGTTGTCCCAGCACAAAGAAAGCTCATCCTGGGCAGCTCAGCTCTGCTGCAGGAGACAGAAGCCAAGGGAGGGCCCGAGCAGGGGGGTCACAGTGCTTGTTTTTAAAGCTTCAGTGAGCCACAGGGACCAGGAGGAGTGGCAAGGGCTGGGTGGTTTTGGCAGCACAGCCCTGGCAGCACCATCTGCTTGGCAGGTTCCAGGGCTGGGAGCAGCTTTGGGGGGCCAGACCTTGTCCTGGGCACATCCCTGTGGGCACGCTGGCAGCCGACCCAGCCCAGGCCAGCTCTCAGCAGCTGTGCCCACATGCCCAGTCATTTGCATGACAAATTCAAATCTTTATTGTAGGAAACCATCACTCTGGGGCTGTCAGGGGGAGGTTTGGCTTGTGAGGGCTGGGGCGTGTGCAGCCCCTCTGCTGCCATGGGGAAGTGTCACCATAAATACCAGTGCTGGGGTGCTGGTCATCATCTGGATGAACCCAGCCCCAGTCTGGCGCCGTGTCCTGGCATCACCTCCCCTTCCACCTGGCAGCAGCGAGTGAGAGACAGCCCTGTACCCCAGGGGGGCTGCTGCCAGACCCTCCCCCCTTGCCTGCCATGAAAGGGGATGTCTTGGGTGGGATTTCTGCCCTCTCCCTGGGGTGTCCCTGTCACAGAGACACAGCCAAGGGCTCTCTGCCAGCAGCTGCCTGAATCTGCTCTTGATAAGGAGCAGGGGGTACCCAGCCCACAGCTCTGCAGTGCTCCCCCCACTGTCCCACGTTATCTGGGGGACTCTTGGGCACCCCCACAGGCTCCTGTCGAGGTCCAGAATTCTGCAGTGGCACTCCCAGCCTGTGGCCACCTCCAGGATGGGGATGGGAGCACTGGGGACACGGGGGGCACTGCCAGCCCCCAGGGCCCAGCTCCCCTGGCTAACAAGCCCCAGCACCAAAACTGCACTGAGAGGGAAAGGCTGAGCACAGGATTTATTTGCATAGTAACTGGGCTGCTGTTGGCCCTTACCCTTTAAAACAGGGTTGACAGCAAAATTTTTTTACCCCCTCAAATACAGGGAATGCTAACAGCATCCTTTTTTTTTTTTTTTTCTCTCTTCTGGCTGAAACTTGTTTTTCCCTCCTTTGTGCCTCTCTGAATCCTGCCAGCGTAGAGATTCCCTTGTTCAGAGAGTAAAAAAAGAAGAGGGAGGGGGAAAAAAAAGAAAAATAGAAAAAGAAAAAACTTAAGCCTGGGATTAAAAACCATCACTAAAATAGTTTGAATAACAAAGTCAACTGACTGGCTGGGAGGCCAGTGAATGCCTGTCACGTATCGCCCTTCGGCCGGGCACGGTCACGTGTGTCACTAGATAGTTCCTGGAAAAGCTTCTGCTCAGCCTGATAGACCTGTGCCTGCTGATACGGCTGCAGCCACTCCTGCAGGGCTGTGGGAAACTTCCTGACAGGGGCATAAACTAGGGGGAGTAAATAAATCTCCCTTGGGTGCCAGAGGCATTGGGTGTTCTTGGGACCGGAGGCTTTTCCAGCCTAGTGGTCCCAGCAGCACTGGGCCAACAGTGCCCTTACTGATGGCTTTAGCAAGGGAATTTATGGTGGGTTTGTGGGTTTTTGAAAACATGAATGCCTGTCACGTATTCATAAAGAATCAAAAGAAATTTTTGCTTCATAAAGAATCAAAAAATGAGACCTTACCTGAGATAAAAGCAGAGGGTTTGTACCTCCCCCAGGCAGAGCCACCTCAGCCATGTCAGACACATCATGTGGGGCCATGCAGCCATGGAGTGTGTTACTGCAGGGATTTGTACCTAAACCCAAACCTAAATAACAGTTTTATCCTTTTTTTGACTCCAGAAGAACAAACCTGGAAGCAGAGAGATATGACAAGGCCCAGCGAAAGGAATGATGGCTAAGATAAAGCCATTCAGTGTGGGAGGGCAATTAAACACTCAGATTTATTAGCTCTGTGCCCATGCTCAGGAGGATGATGAAGCAGTTGGAGATGGAAAAGCTGGTAATGGAAAGGTCAGAGATGGAGGCTTGTCAGTGGATGAATCGATGAGCACCCGAAATCCCAGGAGCCAATTTTTAAAAGCATTGCCCCCACAAAAGTGGAGACTGTGGCCTTTTGTAAATCAGCCAGGAATACGTCTTGGTTTGAAAATAGCACTGAGCATCTTACTACATGTTTAACACTCAAAAGATCTTTTAAAAGCCAACTCAGCTCGTTGGAGTGGCTCCTGTTCATGGACAAACAGAGGGGGTGAGTGTGTGCAGACACCCACGGCCGTTTGTGGTCTCCTGTAGCATCCACTGCTGTGTTTGCATGAGCTGCTGACATGTGAGCACCTTAAACAAACCCTGGGCTCTGCAAAACGAAAGTGAAATGAAATAAATAAATCATGCCATTGGTCTCCCGTGAGCTGACTTTAAAATTAGCAGGTTTTAGACATAAACATGGTAGAACGAGCCCTCGGGGAAGAAAAGCCTTCCAAAAACCACATCCTACCTTCTTTTCAACAGTGTGCACTGCTCCTTATTTCATGCCACTTTAGTAAGGTAAAATAATTTGGTTTCCTGTTTCCAATGAGTTTTATATGTAGAAAAACATTTATATTATATACATTATAAATCTTATTAGAAACACGTATGTATGAACAGACATGTGGTTTTTATCTGCAGCTGTGTGCATTCATGTGTGTATGTGAAAGAATACATATAAAAGCCTTATTTCAACTGGCATTTTAACTTCTATTTCACAAATCCTGGCTCCTGAAGACGCCAGGTGAACCACAGTTTAGAAGATAATTCAAAATGAGAAGCGTAACATAACAGCAATGCAACCAAATTTATTGGCTGGCAGCACGAGCTAATCTGGGGCAGAACCGTGTCCTGGGCTGAGCTCAGGCTTCAGCAGACTGGGAAAAACAGTAAAAATATCCCATGGTGGTGTGAGAGCCATGCCTGGAGATGGGGCAGACCTCAGGGGCATTCCCCTATCCTTTTTCCCACTGCTCCCTTACATGCTCAGGCACTTTTCCTCTGTCTGTCTGTCCATCTGTCTTTCTGCATTCCCCTATGTCCTCTTCAATCAGCCAACCACGGGCACTTCAGCCTCAGTCTGCTCAGCCTAGAACACAGATATTTTGGGCATTTGCAATCTGGACGAAAGCTCCAGTCCTGCCAGGAATTCTGCACAAGCTTGAATGGAAAAAAAATAAAAATATCCCATGGAGTTGGGTAAGGGCTGCCAGGCTGCCCCAGCCCCTGTCCCGCAGGCAGGGAGCAGCCCTGGCCCCTCTGCAGCTGCCAGCCGAGACAGAGCCTGCAGGAAAGATAATAAATTAAATCCAAATGTTTATTCCATTGGCACTGTCCGGGTCATGTGCCTCATGGAGCTGGAGAGTGCAGGAATATTTTCTTGCAGCTGTCAAATAAACTGCTGGAAATGGTTGCTGTGTGGAGATCCTGGAGGAGGATGGATGGAGGGATGGGTGAGGGAGGGATGGATGGATGGATGGATGGATGGATGGATGGATGGATGGATGGATGATGGATACACACACACAGGAGCTGGGCCTAAGTTCAGAGGCTGGGCCGAGATCTTTGTGCACAGGCAATGTTTTGGAGGGGTCTGTGTGCAAGTGAGACACTGGGGATTGTGAGCATGAGAGGACCTTGGATTCCCCTTCCTCCTTTGCACACACACAGAATTAACTCTTCCCATCCTCGTCTGCAAGAACAGGGCCCTGAGCTCCAGCACCCAGCTCTGCTGGATGTCTGCAGCGCGTCCTGGCTGCTGCAGGTCACTGCAGAGATGTTTAAAAACCCCCAGCCCAACCCACGGAGCACAGCCTGCTGCCCCACAGGTCCCAGCATGGTGCTTACAACAGGCTTACTCATTTCTCCAGTGAGTAAAAGCGAAAGGGGAGCCCCACGGGGGCAGGACTGGGGCTGATAAGGAGCAGCTCCCTAATCTCCAGCCGCAGCAGCCGAAAGGGCGAGGGTGATAACTCCCAGAGCCCTGGGTCCCAGCAGCGCAGGGTGCAGCTGGCGGTTTGAGTGTTTGCAGAGCTGCACCTCCTCACCTCACAGGGTTTGTCTGCAGTGGCCAGCCCAGCCCAGCACCCCCTCACCCTCGCTGGGGGAGCCAGCAGGAGCTGGTGGTGGTGGCACCCCAGGAATCACACCCTGAGCCACTCACCTCCTCTGCTCTCAATGCCTTGAGCTGCTGGGGCACAGCCATGGGGAAAGGGGCCACAGGAGGCAGCATCAATCATCTGATGAATGACAAATCACCAATCAACCCTCTATAGGAAGAGCCAGAGTTTAGAAACTGGAGGTGGGGAAGGTCCCAGCTAGGCCCATCCTCATGCTCTGGGTGACACCAGGAAGCCAGGAGCACTGCAAAGCTGGCACTCCCCTGATTCAGACCTGGGCTGGGATTTTGGCTCAGATATCTGGTTTTTGCTGGCTGGGTTGGGCCCTGTCCGTGCCCATCTCCTGTGGCACACACTCAGGTCTGCACCAGCAGCACCCACCACTGGGTGGTGGCTCTGTGTCACCTGTCCCCAGCTCCAGGGCTCAGCTGCACTGTCCCCTCACCAGCCCCATGTGCCAAATTGCACATGATAAGCTCTAATCCATAGCACATTTTTGTCAGAGGCTAGCGAGATAAAATCTTAAAATAGCTCACCATGACATCGTCAGGGTCTGTGCCACCGCATTTCCCACACGCTGCCGTCCTCCCTCCCTGCTTCAGCCAGCAGCACCCCGCAGGAGGGCTGGGTTCCTGAAACACAAACAGGACAGGCAGAGCTGCTCCTGTCCTGGAGCGTCGTGGTCTCCAGGCACACGGGACCGAGCGTGACACAGCACTGAGTGTGACGTGGCACTGCCAGCACTGAGGGGAGGACTCTGCCTCTGTTTTTGGGGTGCCCCGCTCCCACAGGCCCCGCTGCAGGGCCCCCATCCCATCCTTGGCTCGTGCCCTCTCGGCCCCTCGCAGCCTTTGGCTCCGGCCGAACACCACTTGGCCAAGTCTCCAGCACGGGAACAAAAGCAGAGAGCCCCAGCGAGGGGCCAGGGAGCTGGGGGAGGGAGCAGCTCCCTGCACAGCTCCTCTCCAGCGCTGGAAACCAGCGGGACACAGAAATGAACCGTCCCCTCGCTGCCTTTGTCACTGCTGTGCTGCCCAGGGCTGCTGCGTGTCCTTCAGGGGTGCTCTGGTGGCTCTCTCAGGCGGGGTGCCAAGGGGAAGAGCGGGGTGCCAGCATTCCTCCTGGAAAGGCCGCTTCCAGCGCTTTCCTTGCAGGGTGAACCCATTTCTTTAACCCCTCCGGTGCCAGCTGGCCAACACTGTGCCCTGGCCGTGGTTCCTGGGCTCTGCTCTCAGGGCTGCCAAGTGAGTGGCATTCAAAGCTTTAGCCTTTCCCAGCTTTTAGGCACATGCTCCAGCTCTCCCTTATTTTGTGTTTAGTTTTGGGCAGCCAATATCACGTCATATTTAAAGGCGCAGTTTCAATTCATATCTTGATTTCTTTTTTTTTAATGAAAAACAAGATTAAAAATAGTCATCAGAGAAAACAAACACTGTAATGCCCACACAGATTTTTCAAACAATTTCAAAAATGCCCATGAAGAGCAACTGCTTTTAAGAGTTGAAGAACTGACAGTGGAGACTTTGCAGTACAGACATGGTTCTAAAGGAAATAAAGCATTTTATACAGAGAGGGAAATATGGTCCAGGTGTTACTGCACCACAAGCCACAGCTCCTTCCACTGCACCTGGCTCACACCTGGCTGGGGGCAGGTGGTCCTGCAGAGACATGTTGGGGTTGCTGGGGAAGTCCTGCCAGCATCTCCTGGCCATGCCAAGGAAAATCATTCAATTTTCTCTGCCCTGTGCCTGGGAGGGGCTCATGAACCTCCCCAGCTCAGTGTCACCCTCAGAGTCAGCCAGGTTGTTGTGGCACAGCAGGTGAATCCTGAGCTCACAGGGATGTCACCTGTACCGACAGGATCCTTAGCTGAGGAGCCAGCAGAGCCCACAACGACTTGAACTCGACTCTGCAGGCTGGATGGGGCTTTTGGAGGGTTGTTTAGTCTTGTTAAGGGTTTTCCCCAGCCTCCATGGCCTCGCTGCCCTCCCTCAGAGACACCAGCAAAGCCCCAGGGACCCACGTGCCCTGGGGAGCAGCGATGCAGCACAGCTCAGAGCCCTGACGTGTTTGGGACAGGGCTGTGAGGAAAGCCCAGGCAGGAATCATTGAAGTGACCCTGTGTGACAGGAACTGTGTGGAAAAAGGGAGATTCCCTCAGCAGGAGCCAAATTGTTCCAGCACCCTGTGAGGCAGAAAGGCTGCCCTCCCTCCATTTGACCATGGGGCTGCAGAGCCTGTGGGAATCTTTGTGGTGCAGAGCAAGGCCTTGTCTGAAGCCCCTTTTAAAAAGCTGATTCATGCCCAGCTTCACCAGCCCTCTGTACTCCAGCGGCCTGCCAGGCCTTCTCAGGAGCACAAGGGTGCTGAGGCCAGGGGAGAGCTCAGCTCAGGGGAAAACCACTCTGGAGAGACGCAACCCGTCTGGAAAGCAGGGTTTTACCACAGCTGCCTGTGGGCGGAGTACAGGCAGCGCCACAGCTTTACACAGCACGCGGCACAGGTTTGGCTCTCCCCGTGGAAATGGCAGCACAGCATCCCTGCCCACAGGGGAGAGGCTCAGCTTTGTCCCCCTGCTGCCCCTGGACGCTATGTAAATGCTGACAGGATTTTCTTAGCAGCATGAAATGCACATCTGCTCATGCAAAGCTGCGGGCACGTGGCCGGGGCTGGAAGGTCGCTGCCATGCATGGGTGCCTGCTCTGCATGGGCCAGCTTCCCAGCTCGAACTCTGGGCCTGAAAGGACTTCCCGCATCCAAAGCAGCCGCCCTTGCTCCTGTCCTTGCCCAGAGAGCCCAGCCCTCAACAAAGAGCTCAGCAGGGAAGCTCCTCCGTGTGTCACCCAGGGGGAGCCCCCCAGCCCTGCAGCTCTGCTGTCCCTGGCAGGCTCTGAGATAAGGCTGGAGGATGATCGCTTCATGCTGTCATCAGGACAACATAAAGCCTGGCTGCTTCCAACACCATTTTTTTTTTTGCCTTAGTTGTTCTATTTCCATGAGCCTGTGCACACCCAGCTCTTGCCAGAAAAGTTGAGTGCTGATCATTGTCAGATGGTTCACACAGAGGTTTCTGGTTTGTTTTGTTTTTTCAAGGATCCAAGATGATAGGGGGATGGAGAGAACTTTTGTCCTCTGCTTAAAATAATTCAAGCTTTCCACTGTCTACGCCAGGCTCGAGCAGATATTTGCATAACAAATGAGCTTCTCCCCACACTTCAACCCCAGGTTACCCCTGCAGCTCTTGCATGAGGTGGCTCCATCTCTTTCTTTATCTACACACCCCCCCCCCCCATCATGTCCATTATAT
>VXBU01018853.1:551732-661396 GCA_013400315.1 Bombycilla garrulus | reverse complement strand
TCTTTATCTACAGCTCCACCACCCCCATCATGTCCATTATCTCCATCATTCCCATCTCCCATCTCAGACACTAATCTGGGGAGAGGAGGGCATGGAGAGGATTGTAAATTTTTGGCACTTTTGTCAATCAAGACTCTAAGCAGCCTCTGGAACATTTCACAGTGAAACATTTGCTTGGTGACCAACAAGTAATTCCAGGCGTCTTTTATCTTGCTGTAAAAATGCCACAAAGCAGCTGATTAGTGGAGGTTTCTCTCCAAGCTAAAACCTGTTGACAGCAGGGACAAACACTGACTCTCCCATTGTCAGCAGAAATGGCCTCTCTGTGCTGGGTGTTCTGCAGGCAGTGATGGACAAGCACAAGGCACAGCTCTGAGAGCCTGTTTGGGTGCAGAAAAACCAAGCAAAGCCCTGAAAGTTTCACAGAATTTTTGTTTCACCCCTGAGACAGATTAACACTTTGCTAGTTCAGATGGATAAATTGTGCTATTGCTACTTAAACCAATTTCCTCACAGAATGTTCCAGAGAACACCTGCTGCCATGACTGAGGTCACGATTTCCAGCCCAGCAAGAAGATAAAACTGCTGCCAGAGTCCATGGCCAGACCTCCTTTGTGCAGAACCACATCACCTCAGCCTCTCTGCCAAGAAACTGGGGGAATTTTCCAGTTCCCATTCTCCTTCTGGGAGGGAGAAAGTGGGGGAGTAAAGCTTACCTTCATGAAGATCTGAGAGGCATCAGGAGGCTTTTCATGAGAAACTGGATGGAAGCAAATGCTATCAGAGTCCAAATGCTCCATTAATTACACCGGAATATCATTCTGGGGAGAAGGGAAGTCCCAGCAGTCCTGCAACAGCCTTCTTAGACAATGACTGAAAAAAAAATGTTGCAGTTACTCATTTTGAAATGAGTTTTTGTAAGGGTTAGATTTTTCTTGCATGACAACACATTGTGGGTACACAATTAAAAAATGAATCCATGACCAGTCAGAAACAATCATCCCTCCCTTTTTTCATTTAGAGTAAACGCTGAAAACTGCCTTTTTAAAAAATTTTTTTATGTAACTGTAATTATAGAAGAAGCTTTTGAAACATTAAACATCCACAGGTCCTTTCTGTGCAGCCCCCTGCTATCAGTGAGTCAGTGCAGCCCCCACAGCTCCAGGTGGAGGGCACACATGCACACATCCCTCCTCCAGCCTGTTTTCAGCTTGGGAAACGCTGCTCACAGCTCCTGGAGACCAGGCAGTAAATGCTTAGTGTAAGTTTTGAGATTCAGCCAACCTGGGCTGTGTCTTTCCACAGCAAACCCAGAGCATCACAGAGTGAGGTGCAAGGTAAAATCCCAGAGAAATTCTCCTGAGTCATTTTTCTTGCCTCTGTGAGTTTGGGATTTGTTTGGGTGGACCCTACCAGGCTAGAGCCACACGTACCCCTCCTCCTGGGTGCTGCAGCGCTTTTTATCCCCCCGAGAAGGAGCAGAGCTCAGGGCAGGCCTCTCCAGCAATTCATGGTGGCTTGGCTGTGCTGCCCTCAGCCCTGAGAGCAGGTTTGAATCGTGGCTTCTCTGAGCCTGGCCCATTCCCCAAGCTCCCCTGAGCCACCTGATGGGTGTTTGAGGTGCTGCTCTGAGATGCTGCTCTCTCCACTTGTATCCCTTGACCACAAAACATCCTCCTCCCCGTGCAAACTCCCCAGTCTCAGCAGCTCCACCGGCACTGGCAGGAGACACCAACACACTGCTGAGCAGCCAGGCTGGCAGCCCTGAGCAGGGCAGGACAGGTCCCCCGGGCTCAGCACGGCTCACAGTCTGACCTGCTGGGCTGCTCTGGGTTTTGTTAACTCCAGCAGAGCCTCAGAGGCACCATAAGGCACCATATGGCTCCCGGGGATGTTCCTCTGCAGGGCTTGGTTTGCAGCACGGTTTGCTGGCAGAGGCAGCAGAGCAGCTCCCCCCACCCTGTTCCAGAGTGGCCTGGGGTGACAAATGGCTCTGATGGCACCAGGGTGTCCCCAGCCCACACCAGGGCCCAAAGCACGGGAAAAGCATTCCTGCTCCTGGCGGCGCTGTCCCAGGGACTGCTGTGTCCCAGAGGAATGAGGAAGGGGAAGCTCTGCCCGGGATTTTGAAGAGCCCTGTTGTGGGTTGGGGGGACAGGTGGGGGTGGCAGTGGGAGCCAGGATGCTGCTCTTGGTGTCTGCTAGGAAGAGACCAGCCTGGGAGCTGCCTGAGCTGCTGCACAGCCCCAGAGACGGGGAGGCCGGGAGAAGTCTGTCCTCAGGCTAAAAGAGCCTCCAGCTTCCTTCTCTCACTCCCATCCCTCCCTGCCTTCCTTCTCCCAAGCTCATCCCAAGAGCCGCTCTCATCCTGGCTCAGCCAGGTGCAAGCACCACCAGACTTCTCATCTTGGGGCAAAACAGTGCACTGAGAACCGGGGAAACTGAGGCACGTACAACCGCCAGGAACACGGTGCAGGCTGCTCTCACATTGCCTGAGACAGACAGAAAGCACCACTGTGCCCTGGACCTTTGGTTTGACCTGGTACCTTCCCTCAGCAGCTCCTTGTCCTGCTCATGTCCCCTCCCTGGCCTCCCTTTGTCACCACCAGGTGACAAACCCCGCAGCACCAGTACGTGCTCCCCACAGGTACCAGTAGCCGTTTCAACGGTCACTGGCTGAAAAGAGAACAAAGCCAGCAACAAAAATCCAACAAATAGTTGACTCTGTTCCCAGGCAAATAAAAAAGAATGGGTTTGGATCGTCACTGCTGTCCCTTTGTTTACTGAATGCAGTAACAAAAACAGCCAGGAAAGAAAAAAAATATTCTCTGATAGCGACAATTTATTGTGGGTGAAGCAGGCTGGGACATGCCCCAGGGAAGGAGGGCCAGGCTCCTTGTGGATCTGCTGGGGACGGGAAATAAACGTGCCCAAAAGCACTTAAAAAAGCCTGAAAGGACCAGCCCTGATTGCAGCAGTTAGAAGTGATATATTCTTGGCATGGAAACAAAAAGCAAATTCATAGCAGGTTTGGAGCTGATCTTACTGGCTTACATGGGATTTTATACTTAGGTAATTCTATTGTTGGCTGGAGCTACCTGATTTATGCCTGAATGAGGTCCTGATCCTGCAAACATTTACTGATGTACTTTAGTTTTACCTTTGCCCCAAGACATCCTACTAATTTCCCTGCAGTAAGGGTAGTGCCTGTCTGCAGAGCTGGGGCCTCTGCGAGAGGAAAATCTGTGTTGTAATGCCTGAAACAGAGAGGAGATTTTGCAGTGAGTCATTAACTCCCCCAGCCTGAGACACTGCCAGCCCCAGGCAGGACACCCAAGAGCAGCCCCACAAAATTCGGGGAGGAACAGTGGGAACTGAAGGAAGCGGGGGAACATCCTTAGCACAAACCTGCAGCTGCACGGAGCTCTGAGTCTCTGCAACACAAAGCAGCAGTGTAACACCGAGTTTACTCTCCTGACACCCCTCTCCCCAGGGCAGACCCTCCAAACAGGTGCTAAACCTAGCAGAAGCCATTTGGACTGGTTGTTTCCATTAAAGAAAATGGCATTTATCAAAACCACCACGTAAAAGAGACGGATTCATCCATCGAACACCGTCCTTTGACAGTGAAACCACTGGGTTTGCATCAAAGGGAGCAGGAGAATAAAAACCCGTGTGAGGTGAGAGGAGGAGGTGCGGGAGGAGAAGCTGAGAGCTCACCCACGGCAGCCTCAGCACCCCGGCCAGCGAGATGCGCCCGCGGCTCACGTGCCCCTCACATGCTGCTAAAACCAGGCAAATGAAATCAAAAGGGGCTGTGAGTCTCGGAGCAGCTGCTTTCCTCCCTGCCGCTGCCAAGCCTCCCCGAGAGCTCGGCTATTCCTCGGCGCGGGCGAGAATTAATTTGCTTTACAATGGGCTGCAGGCGGGTGTCTGCGGAGCGGAGCAGCCCGGGGGGAGCGTGCGGAGCCGGGAGCAGCACCTGGAGCCGGCCCCGGGGCTGCGGGGGAGCCGGGGGCACCCAGAGCAAAGCCGCTCCTGCACAAATCCCTGCAGGCTCCTGGGGACACCTGAGCGAGCCGCGTCAGCCCTGCGATCTCCAGCAGCAAAGATCAGGTGCTGCTCGTAGACCCCGAGGCGCTGCCACGCACAGGCTGTGGGATCTCTGTCCCCAAAACACACCTGGCAAAGGGTGCCAGCGGCAGTGGCAGCGCTGGGAGCCGTGTGGCCAGAGCTTGCCTTCATCCCTCAGCCCCCAGTGCTGCTGTGCACCCCGGAGTGACGGGGTTTATGTCCGGCGAGCTCCGGGACACTGCCGTGAGAGCACAGAGGGGCTGCCCAGAGGTTCTGATGGGACTGCAGGACTGGAGACAGCACCCAAAGGCACCTCCGGAGCAGCTCCTCTGAAATGGGCTTTGTTTATGCTCCAGCAGCCTGGAGAAACGAATATTGCCTGCCCAGAAAGATTTAAATATACATAAAATTAGAAGGAGGAAGTGTTAGCTAAAATCTTGTACTTCTGGAAGGCAGACGGTTCGTTAGCAGTACTTTAATGAGGCTCTAACCTCACTGTAATGCTTTTATTAATGCTCGTTGCTTACTGAGTGCCAACTGCTTGGCTCCTCTCCGACAGCCCGGCTGGTCCACAAAGAGAGGGGTTGAGGGGTCCTTTGATGCAAAACGTGAGCACATTTCCCCCAGAGCCAGGACAAACGACAGTTGGTGAGATGAGACAGCCCCGAACGCAGCAGATGGTGCCCAGAGCAGGCGAGGCAGCGAGAGCAGGGTGGGCAGGAGGGGACAGGAGGGGACAAGTGAAGGGAGGAGACGAGGTGCCAGCAATGCCAACGCTGCTGTGGGCTGCAGCTGGGCCAGCATGAGGGTCAGGCCACGAGCAATGACGGGACATCAGGGGTGGATGTGCTGGAGATTTGGTGACGAGGGCAGATGTGGGGAGGTGCAGGAACCCAGAGCTCAGCACCCAGCCTGCTCCCCCTGCTCTACTGCTGCAGAGATCTCGTGTGCTTTGAGGCCAAAGCTGCATCCAGATCTCACCAGAGACCTGCTTTGCTCAAACGTGAGTCCTGAATCCAACAAACTTCCGAACACCCAGGGCACCCATACCCTGAAATCCACACTGTGACTGTGGAGGGAGAACCTTTGAGGTGCTCCCAGCCCTGCTCTGGAGCCGACCCAACTGAAGGAAAACCAGGAGAGGATGGAGTCCCTCCTGCAGTCCCTCTGCCCTGTGACACCCTTGTCCACGACCCTGCTGGCTGTAGAGGGGAGGAAGGGACACCACCTGCTCACAGAACTCACCTGCTCATGGAGTGACGCCCTGAGCACACCTTTCGGACGTGGCTGTGGAAGGACAGACGGAGAAGGATCACCCCAGCAGCTGCTGGGACGCTCCCCCACCCCTCCTGGGAGCCGAGGTGAGCATATGCCATATGCTTCTCCTCCTGCTCCTCGAAACACGCTGAATAGGGGGATTAAAAATCACCCCTTGCAGCCTGAAACAACAGAGCCAAGGCTCGGGCTGGTATTCCAGCACAGAGAACAGGTGGGCTGCTGCAGGAATGGGAGCAGCCTGCGGGAGCCTCGCCCCGGCTCTGCCCTCCTGGGAAGGGGCCCGGTGGAATCCCAGGCTGCTCCAGGATCACAGCTCAGAGCCAGGAGCTGGGTCTGGGGTCCCACCATTGCCACCGAGCGCTTCAGAGGCAACCAGTGAGTCCTCGGCAAAGAAAAGTTCAGCATCGTGTCACAACCAACTGAAACAGACTTCATGTCATTTTAGTAAAAAAAAAAGAGGGTAGGAGATTATCCAGAGAAAAAAGGAGGAAGCCAGCACAGAGTGATAGGTGAGACACAGGGAGGAGGCAGGAATGACCAGGGAGAAAAGCTCCTGTCCTCAGTGCATTCTGCCCAAACCACCAAACTACAACGTCTCTGAACAAGAAAACTCACAACATATTTTTTCCTCCACGTAAAACTGACAGATTCAAAGCCAAACATGGAAATATCTCAGGGTGCTGATGTGCATTTTTCCTGTTAAAGTTTCTCTGAAATCTGGCCTGCTTCTTGTGAAGAAAAAAAAAAAAAAAAAAGAGAGAAAAAAAGAAACAGGATATTTTCAAGTAAAATTAGTTAGATGCAGCCATTTTTTAAAGTGACTGCTCTAGGCAATTGGGAAACTGGTAAAATAAAAATGCTTACCCAAATATTTTTTGTCAAAAGGAGGTGTGGTTGTTTATTTGTTTTTTAAAATAAGACTTTCTAAATTATCAGAATTCAGAATAAAGCAGAATCTAGAAATGAAAACGAAACATGGAAAATAAAATAGGTCAAAATGGGATGGCAAATGCTGTGAAATTTTCATCTGGAATTTACAGCAGCATCCAAAGCCCACTCACAGCCGACAGTAAATTCTTGTTCCTAGCACAATAAAATAGTCCCATAATAAATCTTTTTGGTTTCTACTGGCCCCATCCAAAGCTTCCCTGCACTGACAGTGAGATCTTGCAGGGCTCCAGGGGCCTGGGCATCACTTTGCACATGTGAGCAGCTGTGCCAGCCTGAAAACACAACGTTCTGAATCCCATGGCTCCTGTGGCAAAACATGAGAAACTTGGTATTTAAAAAGGATTTTATCCATGGCGTAAAGCAGAGAGTTTTGTCCTAGTGCAAAATGGAGAAACAACGGTAAAAAAATGAGCACAGCTGTAAGGAAGATGCACATTGGCAGCACCCTGGCAAGGGTAATTGCCCTCGAGTTGAATCAAGGTAGAAGGAGGGGATTTGGAAGCACCACATCCATGGCACACTTCCCTGCTCTGTCACATCACACTAAACACTCGATAAAAGCTGCCTTTGAAGAGGAGCCAAGCCCGTCCTCACTCGAGCACAGTGATACTGCACGGGGTTCACTGAGCCGGGCTTCCACTTGTGCAAAGGATTTGTAAGAGGCAGAAAAAAGAGTAGGAGTGAGCAGACAGTGTTGCAGCTCAAAGAAAGCTACAAAAGACAGTGCAATAATTAATTACAGGGGTTTGCCTCTATTTTTCTTGCTGGCAGTGGAACAAACAGACTCCAGTATTAGTAAAATGTATCTTTATAGATTTGGAAATGTGCCAATAAAGATTCAAAAATCACTTGCCATCTCCCCAAAATCATGAGATGGGTAGGAAAATAAATAAAATAAAAAAACCTAATAGTAACAAAGGGTTTTCTTTTGTGTCTGTTTCTGAGCCGTTGCCCTGCCAAGGCAATTCCAATAGAACCTTGGTTGAAGGAATATTAAAAAAGGGAAGGTGAGACTTTCCCATCATTGCACCAGAAGAGTTTAGTTTCCCAGGAAAGCAAATCTGAAATGCGATGAGATCACTTCCAGCTGACAAATCTGAAGTTTGTTTTTAGAAGGCTAAAAACAACAACAACAACAAAAAATAAGATAACAAAAAAAAACAAACCCACTCCAGCACCCAAATGCAGATGGTTTGGACATTGGGTACTTGGGCCCAGCCAGAGCGGGTAACGTGCCATCCTCCTGCTTCCCAGACAGGGCAAAGGGACCCTGCTTTCCTCAGGGAGTTCAGCTTGGGCAGAGGCGTGAGGGGTGATGGATCTGCTGCCAGAAAAGTCATTTCCCAGTACCCAGGGACAGCCTGGCACATTTGTCCTGTGGTGTGACCCCAGCCAAGAGCAGGAGGGGCTGGGAGCAGTTCCTCTCTAGAGCTTTGCTCCTGGCAGGCACAGAGGGACTGGGGACAGTTCTGCTGAAGGGTTTTGCTCCTGGCAGGCACAGGAGAGGCTGGGGGCTGTTCCACTGAAGGGTTTTGCTCCTGGCAGGCACAGGAGGGGCTGGGGGCTGTTCCACTGCAGGGTTTTGCTCCTGGCAGGCACAGAGGAGCTGCTGCCCATCCAGCTGGAGCAGGGCAAGGCGGGCACTCGCCCACTCACCTCCTGCATTCCCAGGGGCTGATGGAGGCATCCTCCTCCTCCTGCCCGTGCCAGAGCCCCACCCTGGAGCACAAACAGCCTCTGCCCACCACCCCTGTTCCCTTTCAGCCCATGGCCAGCTCCTCCAGGTGTTGTTTGCTCTCCCAGCACCGCTCTTGCTCAGAGAGAGCTCCCCACAAAAGCTCAGCGTCGTTGCTATTGATTCTCAGCCTGGTTTTATTGAGGTGACCAAATGAGTGCAGGTGGTTGGTTCTTCCACTTATTTTCTGCTGGATGGGGACACCAAATATTTGCTTTCTGAAATATTTGCAGCAGCTCCACTACAATTAACAACATCAGCTGAAATGCTCAAAAAGGGTGGGGGAGTGCTCCCGCGCCTTCGCTCTCCCCCGAGCTTTGCTAAGTTGACACAGAAACGCCTGTTCTTTGTTGCTTTGCCATGGAGTGCATCTTATGAGCAACACATGTGATGGATTAACCTTTGGTTTCACTGGAAGGTGCCCCCAGGAGTGGATCTGGACTCCTGGTTCCTGATCCGTACCAGACCCCGCTTAGGGAACAGCTTTCACTAACACGAATACAAATGCAGAGCAGTTAAAGCAGAGCAGTTAAAGCAGAGCAGTTGAAGCACTCCCCAAACCAATCCTATGGCAGCAGAACAATTTAGGCCTTGCATTTCAGGAACAACAGAACTGCCTGAGGGTTTGTGCTAATTACAGACTGCTCCTATCATCCCAGTTTACATTGCAAGGCATCATCCAAACAACCAACCAGAGAAAGAGTGTCTTACCTTTGATGAGAGGAAGCTCCAGCTATGATCAAGCACAGATGTTGCATTCAAGGCAAATTTAGGGAGGGTTGAGCCAAATCCTCCTCTGTATGAGCTACACACACTGTTCAGTAGCTGTTGTCAGTAGCAGAACATCGAGTGATGTGTCCTCACCTGAGACCTCCGGAAGTTCTGGATAAGCTTTCCCTCCCTCAAAACACACTCACAGGAATTCTGGAGACAAAAGTCTCCATTGCTGAGATGTCCAAAGGCTTTCGTGCTCCAAGGCTCTCACCACGTCTCCAGAGAAGGGTTTCCTTCCAGGCAGGGATTGAAAGCCACAACTCAGCACAAGATTTGCAAAAAGGAGACACCTACACAGACCACAGGATTGCTTGGGACTGAGTGCTGCATCCAGAGACCTGCTGGTGAAACACAGGGTGGAACACTGAGGATGGGTCCATCCAACCTGGCAAGTCTGGGATAGAAACTCTGGCCTGTGGGTTTAAGCCATGGTTAAGCCTCTTCCCCAGCTCTCACTGTTCCTTATATCCTCTCCTGGATGAGAGAGGAAATCATTTGGGAGTGGATTTTTAACTCAGTGCCATGGATCACTGATAGGATCAGGCCCACAGAACACACAGGGGATGACTCAGTGCTAAGCACCTTTTATTCTGCAATCTTCCTAGGCAGACAATACGCTTTTGGCTTCATGCACTCTGCACTTTCTCTCTCACTTTCTCTCTTTTCCTTCTTATTATTTTCTTTTTATTTTTCTTAATTTTTTTTTTTATTTTTGCCTCTTGTAAAGGGTTTGCTATGTCAGAATCTGTCAAACAACTCCTTGTGCCATGTTTTCACAAGAATCCTACTTGCTGGCTGGTGCCAAGCTCCCTTTTAAACAATACTCAGTGAAGCATTGCACCGCCTGTGCTCCGCTCTCCCATGCCATATTTAGACAAAAGCCAGGGAATTCCCTGCCCTAGATGAGGGCTTGAATGAGTGTGTTCTTCTCCCACCTCACCTAAAAAAGTATGTGCTCACATCAGCCAGGCTTTATTTTTAATTCACTCCGCACATGGATTTATATACCTAGAAATCTGAAGGGGTGGGGAAGAAAATTTAAAGAAAACAAAAGGAAACCAGAGAATGCCACCACAGACACATGCTTAGTCCCCCTGGGTGCAATCCCAAAGAGACCAAAACCGGTGGAATAAAAACACTCAAACCCTACACCGACAAACGTGAGAAAAACCACGCAAACCCCACCCCACGCACCACCCCCTGCACAGCTGGCAACAGCTGGATCGTGGCCACAGGTGGCTTTTAGTGCCTCGGCCCAGGGCAGACAAGCAGCTGACTCTGCCGCAGGCTGCCGGGGGTTCTGGCAGCGCACCTTGCGTGCACCTGAGCGCTGCGCAGGAAAGGAAACCCCCGCGGGCAGGAGAGGCGGGCGGAGCGGAGCGGGAGGGGCGCGGGGTGCTGGGTGCTGCACACGCAGCCCTGCACGTTCCCATTCCCACCGGCAAAAGCCCAAAAGCCGCCGCGCAGGGGCTCTCTCCTGACGCTGCACAAGTCAATGGGGCTGCAGAGCCTTCTGGAGCGCTATTGAAACGCCGCATTCCAGAGCACTGTGCTAATCGCTCCCCCGCCAGCCCTCCAGCAGCACTCCGCTCGCTGATGTTTAAATTCTTTGCCATACTTTTGTCCGCAGCGCTTGGGCCCCCCAGATTTTTTGACATGTGGTCCTTCCGCTCGCTGCCAAGTCTGCTGGGAGAGGATGTCAGCCTCACAGCACCAGAACAGATGCTGTCCATGCACTAACTCTGCTGGAAAAGCTGCAGATAAAGGCCTGTCTGCCCTCCTCCTCTGCCCCATGAACACTGCAAAATATTCATTACATCTGCCCCAAGAATCTGCTTGGGAGAAAATTTGAATCCTGAAACTGAGAGTCAGAGTATTGTCAAGTACAGTGTACATGGCTTGAAACACAGAATGAAATACTCTGAAAAACAAGGCAGATTTTGCACTAGATTATTGTTTTCATGTACGTCTATAAAATCCATTACAGCTATCTCAAATAAATCCGTACTGCAGGGACCTTGCTGCACACAGGATGCAGACACGCACCTTTTAACTGCTGTCACTTAATTCTGCTCAGCACAGCTTGAGCTGACAGCTAAACTGAGACATCACTCAAGCCTGGTGCTCCTGGTGTCATTGCTGCTGCCAGGAGCATTCTGGGGACAGGGACAGAGGAAAGAAATGATACGGACAGAGCTGCAGAGTTATGAAATGCACCCTTAGGATCATATGCTCAAAAGCACTCAGTTCCCGTTTAGGAACCGAAATGAAGTTGGCAGGATTTCAGAAGTGCTCAGCATCTATCAGCTCCTGCTGAGAACATGCTGAGCTCTTCTTAAAATTGTCAGAGAAAAACAATTTGAAGATAAGAGCCAGCTTGTGGCTTACAATTCACATCATTGTATGGGTCTTCAGAGCAGCCTGGCAAGAGCAAGAATAGCTGCTTTCACAGAAGTTATTGCGTATGAATCCACATCTCCAAGCACAGGGCCAGGTCTAGGAGAAGTCACCCCACTGGCTGCCTCCTGGAAGAGCTCTGCAGCCCAAGGAGAATTTTCCACTTTGTGTCAGTGACGCCTTAAAGTGTTGAGTAAATGGGAGTTTGCACCTGACCATGCCAGGACCAACCACGTCAGCGGAGGTGAGAAGGACCAAAACAAGAGCCTAAAACTCAGAACATAACCCACAGGGCTGCAGGCAGGGCAACTGTGAAAACATCTGGAGAAATGCACTGATTTGGGCATAAATTATATTAGTTTTTGGCATATAATTAGTAGCAAAACTAAGCTCCACTTGGTACCTTCTGTCTTTGAACCCAAAGTGCTCTTTGTTCTGAAAAGGACAAAGATGTTTTCTCCCAGTGGTGACAAACAGCTAACGCCATGGGAACCTTCAACCAACAGAAAGATTTGTCAAATCTCTCCAAACACTTCCAGAGGCATCAATCCAGCAAAGAACTTAATCAGCAGCAGTCCCACTTGCCCTCCTAGAACCACTGATAGATTTAAAAGGAAGGCTGTGAATTCAAACCCTCCCACTGCTCACAGCTCCTCCAGCCTTGAATCAGCTGAACCTTGGTTCCACATCAAAAATACCCAAACCAAGCACAGCAGTTTGTGCCAGGCTTCAGCTCACCCAGGGACACGTTATAATTCTTGAAGGGGAGGAAGAATGAATTCTTCTCATCAAGATCCTCTTTTTCACAGTGTCCTTCATCTTACACTGAGATTCTAGCAGCTATCTTCCAGGTAGGAGCAGCTTGCCTATCCTTACTCCCCATGAATTTCAGGGGTTACAATGTCTGTCTGCTCCTTGGCTTGCTGTGGTGCTTGGTCTAATTCCACAGAAAAACTCCAGAGATTCTTCTGGGGGCAGCAGGAACTGAAGGATCTCATGAATCTTGCTACCAAGAGGTCCCTTGACTCACCTGGGTGTGAGGTGCAGCAACAATTCAGTGTACTTCCCTCGATGAGGGAGCTGCACCTCAGTCAGAGCTGCCACAGGACACCACCACTCATGGTGTTAGGACATCACAGCTTTTATTTTCTCCTCTCTTAGCTTAGGACAAGCTTCATGTTCTCTCAGTAACAGATCAAAATCCCTCTTGTTGAAGGTGGAAGCAAAAGTATTGATTCCAGAGGAGCTCCTGCTCCTAGCCCAGCTCAGGGACCCAGGGGACAGATTAAACATCACGCAATCAAGCACTGCCAGACTTTGCAAGCTCCGGCCATATTGATTTATCTCCTGACATCTTGACACGAAAGCAGAACAGCAGAAGAAAGCATAGCGCTATTTTCCATTCTGACTAAAACAAGTAGTCCAAAACATGCATGTATTTAATTTGTCACTCCTCAAATATAATGACTCATTATGATTCATTACTCCCAAGTATTCTAGCTCATTTTCTACAGCTAATTAACCTTGTAAGCAGCAATTCACCCAACAGAGGATCACTCTATTGCCATGGGGAAGGCTGCACTCTGCCTTCTCCTGTAGGAGAACAGAAGTGCTTGCCCTGCTCTGGCCAAGGGGCACTGCTGCCCTTTCTCTCCTGAATTTGCTCAATGGGGACAGCCTGAGAAACTTGATTAGAAAAAAATAGAGAATTCTACATTCCAGTGAGCAACATATGCTCAATCCAAACACAGTCTCCTCGGGAGCAAGGAGGGCTGCTTGACCACTGCTGCAGTCACTGAAGGAGAACAAATACTTGTCCTTTGCACACTGAGCTCAACTAGGCAGGAGAGAAGAGGGTGACGAGGCAGGTAAAGATACTCATCCTGGAGCAGTGAGAGGAACGGTGACTGGTGCAGCTCCCTGGGATGATGCCCTGTCCTAGGGAAGCCAAGAGCTCACACAGCTGGGTGGAGTTTGGACAAGACCTTTCAGTCTTTCTCTTGGTCCCTTTTATACCCTGCTCAGATTTAAACATCCTCTCAACTTCTCATATATGTTTAGACCAAAGAAAAACACCATTAAAATGCCAAGGAGGCTTTCAAGACAATTGTTTTAGTAAACTAGCTTCAATCATAAACTGTGCTCCTGTGAAATTACTCGCTGTATAGCCAACCTTAATCCTGAATTAGTAATTAAGTGCTGCTGTCAGGTTGCTGTTTGCACAGGTCAGCCACGCAGGAAAGGGAATTTAACAAAACACTGCCTGACCCCAGGGATTTACAGGCAGCACCTTTTGCATTAGGCACCATGGTATAAAATCACAAAACCTTCGCTGCAAAATTCATCATAAAGCAGCAGTGCCACGAGCTGAGCACTGCTGCTGGTTTTGGAGCAGCAAATGCCATTGCCCTGGCTGCTCCCACCGAGGCTTCACCGGAGCCGGCCGGCCTGAGCGTCACCTCATGAAACCCAAGAGCTGTGTCCATTTTTAGAACCAGCCTGCCTGAGGATCTGCTGCATTATCTGGGCAACACATAAGGGAACAAGATGAACTGCAGCTCCCCCAGCCACTTATTTACCTTCTGTTTAAACAGAGCCTCTGCACTCCCTGCCCGTGCACCCACTTGCTCCGCACCTTGCGCTGGGCTGCTGCTCTATTTTTAAAGGCCTGCTGCTGGCTTTCATCTGAAGCTGCCTGGTTTGTTGTTGGTTTTTGGTTTGTTTTTTTTTTTTTAGCTCCCATACTCTTTAAACTAATTTAAAACATGCTGGCAGATAAAGGTAGTGAGGGGAGATACAGCAAATGCACCGTGCTTGGCGTTGCAAGTCGAGATTAAGGCGAGAGGTACAACCCAAACAGCATAAAAATGAACTTCTAAACTCAATGATTAGGGCCAGACAGACAGAGTCCTTGCTGAGGGGACCATCTCCCATATTTGGAGAGGGATTATTTGAATCAAGACTTTAGGATTCGTTCTCGCAGCAAACACACTGGGTGCTCACAGCAGGGAGGAACAACGAGGAGCAGCTGCGAGGAGTCCTGTGAGGGAATGTACTCCCTGAAACACAGTTTGAAGTAGTCTGGGGCTTGCCAGGGAGTTACAGGCTCTGCTGTTTCAATTCTGAGCTCACATGAGCAGCCCTGTCTCCAGTGGCCTTGCACAATCACACAGGTGGAGGAAGCGCTGCCGAGAGTCTCCGGCATTGTGGGAAGGTGGAAGAGTGCCAGAAACATGTGCCACAAAAATCCAGTGTCCCTACCCATGGCTGTGACCCCAAACCAGGATGCCCCAAACACCCTTGAACAGGGGGGCTGTTCAAGCTTGCCCCAAAACCCTCAGCAGCTCCCAGCAGTAATTAATTAGAATAAATTAATTAGAATAAAAGTGTTGAGGCCATGAACGCTGACAGGTTGTAAATAGGGAAGATGGCTGGCTACACTGATACAACACCAACAAAATGGGAAACCACTTCCAAAACCTCACCTTTTGAGAGCTTGGAGATTTCCTAGCCCACACCTTTGGTCTAGAATTTTCTCAGCTGATGTTCAGGCACCAGGCTCTGTCAGCACTGCAGGGCTGCCCTGAGCGTCCTGCTGATGGTCCTGGTGCTCCAGACACACACCTGGCTCTGCTGCACTGGCCAGGCTGAGCTGGGCTCCATTTCAGATTCAGGACATCTCTGAGAACTGGTTGAAACGAGGACTTGCTAACGCTCCCATCAGATGCTGATGGGCCTTTTTGTGCCAGGAAAACGGATGTGTGCAACAACAGCAAAAGTGCCTGGAAGCGTCCCAAAGGCTGAGTGAAATGGGGGAATGTTGAGTGGCATCAGACAAAAGGAGCAGTGATTTAATCTCCACAGATGGGGAGGAGGGAGCGGTGTCAGGAAAAGCAGGAGGATGAGATTAGCTAGGCAATAAAATGAAAATGAGCAAGAGGTGGAGAGAACTGTGCTGAGATAAGAGGAGGTGGATTACAGGGCTGGCAGATGGAAGGGGAGCAGGCAGCCAAACAGTGAACAAAAACCAGGTAATAAATCTGGAAAAATTGTCATCTACAATGTTAAACACCGTTTTCAGCCCATTTTCTCCAAGGAAGTAGGTGGTTATGGCAGGGGGGTGTGCAGTGCCATCCCCTCAGGGTGCAGTGACGCTGCCTGCAGCCACTGCACACGGCCAGCGAGGTGAGTCTGCTTGCACTCCCAACTCCGGCAAGACAGCCACAATCCTTTCTGCCACACGGATAAAGCAGCCCTTTAACACAAAAGGGGAAAGAAATTGCTTCTTTCTGGAGCCCCGAGCACCCATTTGACTCAGCCTAATTCAGGAAAGCGACACCTCGTCTCCTTTGCTGCTGAAAGGAGCGCTGGAGCATTTCCTCCAGCCTTGCTGGAGCACATTAGGCCGGGTATCTCAGTTCCGGGTGATAAGGCAGCTTTTATCAAGAGACTTTCATTAATGCAGCTTAACTGGCAATGGACAATTGATAACAAGCAGACATTTGACCACAATTTAAGTCATTAAGCCCTTGACCACCATGTTTTTGGAAGATAATCTCTAGAATATCTTAATCTCTGTCATTTTAGCAAAGCCACGCTGCAGCTTTCCAAATTTGTGAATCCCTCAGCCTTCCGTTACCCAAGGCAGGTCAGCGCCTGCTGGCAGCACATCTAATCTCAGGAGGTCACTTAAAATCATTTATTTGTCATTGCACTTTAAATCTGGGAGAGGAAATTAATGGGAAAAGAGAAGTAATTACCTGGTGAGTCTGACACCTCTTGAGAGCAGGGACGGCTTTTTGCTCTGCACCAACGCAGTGCCTGGCCCAACAGAGTTTGGGCAAAAGAGCAGAGTGGTGGCTCATATGTCATTTACCTGGTGAGTCTGACACCTCTCGAGAGCAGGGACAGCTTTTTGCTCTGCACCAAGAGCAGAGTGGTGGCTCATGTCATTGCAAACATCTGTGTGGAAGAAGAAATACATATTTTGAGCTGAAAATCTCCCAGCCAAATGTGGGGCAAGGTCAGATTAACCCTGTCCCTGCTAAATTGGGCTACATGCCTGCCCCTTCTTTATTCCCAAATGGTCACCTCTCCTCCCTCTGCCCCTTTAGCTCATTTAATGTCTCTCCAACCTCCAGCACAACCAGGAGAGGACACAAACAGATCACAGGGGGCTGTTTGGGACAGGGATGAGGTCAGGGAGAGCCTAGGTCAAAAGTTCCTAATTCCAGATCCTTCTGGAAAATCCCATTCCTCCCTATCAGGGATAAGAAACATTTCTACCATGCTGAAATGAGTGCATTTAAGAGCATTATTTTTTTTTTCCTAGGAAAGCACTGTGGTTAGGCAGTTCTTGGATAGACTGTGGGAGTTAAGTGCAGGAAATTCAATACTCTCTTATACACCAGAGGTCAAGCTAAGGGTCCCATCAGATCTGAACCATAAATTTTGCAAACCATTACAAAAAAAAAAACCCTCCAAAACCCCCTCCAGTCTTCCACTCAGCTTCTAGAAAACTCTTCAGTAACAAGATCTGATTGCCAAACATTAACGAAGAGGCCAAACTGAGGAGGACCCACGTCTGACTCCAGTTTTTATGGCAGCCTGGCAGCCCCAGCCAGCCAGGAAGGTTCTGGAAACAGCATTTCCTAAAGGAGCCCAGAGCTGTAGCCTGGGGCTCCCAGCTCCACAGGCACTTGCTCCTCACCTGCCCCCAGGAGCTGCTGTGTGTCACAGGCTGTTCCAGGCTGGGATGTGGGACAGCTCATCCTGCGGGAAACCAAAACTACGAACATTGTCTGAACACAAACCTCCGCTGTGCCCAGAGGGAGGAGCAGCCCCATCCAGCAGAGAGAAATGGGGTTCAAGAGATGGCTGGGCTGAAGGGAGCCCAGAGGGCAGCATGGAATGGTGGCTCTGGAGGGAGCTTCTACAGGAGGACATCAGCACCAGGCAAAGAAAGTGCCCAGCACCGACTTGCCCAGCTGGGATGTGCCCAGATCCAAAATCCAGCCCGGGAGGCTGCAAATGCTGCAGCTGAAATCAGTTGTGGCAGGTCCTGGCAGCAGGTGCTAGGAGGAGCTGATTTCCACCCCAGGATTAGCAGCAGGATATACAGCACATACTCTCTGCAAAAGTGTGAGCATATCAAAGCTCCATCTGTACTCAGGCTGGAGCTCGGAGCTATTAATGACTACTGGGGGAGAACTAACATTTTTTTCTTATTACCAGTTAAATAAGCTTCCCACACCTTGGAAACTAATCATTTCTTTTGTTTTAAAGAAATGTCCACACATACCTTTTTCTTTCACTACAGACAATCTACACATATGTAGGGAGAGGGACAGTTGCACAGATTTTAAAACCCAGAATATTTAAAATGCTGTGTTTATCCTTTTTGTTTTAGAACAGCTCAACTCTTCTGAGCTTGGATGCAAAGACACATACTTCCACTCCAGGTATTTTTGGTCAGGAGGAAAAGATAAATAGATAGTGTATTTCAAACGTCACCCTTTCAGCTGGCTTTATCTAACTTTGGTCAAAAATTTCAAGCTTTGCACTGAACACCAGCACATTTCAAGCTCAAGCTGTAATTCTCTTCTCCTGACAAGAATTCGCTGCTAACGGAGCCTATCTGTGACATGGGAACCAACAGGCTGAAGCTGAAACCAGGGCTGTCAAACTCACTTCACTTATTAGTTATGAAATGGGAAAAAACAGTGAGCAGTGGTGTCACATGGAAACATGAGCGCAGCGGTGACACCGCCTTTCAAACGGTGTCAGCACTAAAACCAGGCTATAGATTATTTGGAAAGTAATAAACACCCATCTCGTGATTCTATTCTGGGCTGGTCCTGTGACAAAAAAGGGGAAAAAAACCCTAAACCATCAAAACAAAACCAGAAGCTGACAGCCCCGAGCAGTTGGCACCGAGTGTGAGGGCAGTGCCCGGCTGGAGCAGGGACCCCGCTGCCAGTGCCAGCCCCTGGGTGGGGACAGGGTGATTTACACGGGCACAGCTGTGCAGTCACCCAGCTGCCTGCTGCAGGGAGAGGGGCTGCTCCCAACCCCTGAGCACGCAGCACCTTCGAGCTGCCTTTTCTCTTCTTTGCTTTTATTTTTTTTTTTAATTTTAAGGCCAATATCCAGCGCCAGGCTGCCCTGCTGGTTTGCCCTCCCAGCTCAGAGATGGTTTCACAAAGAGGTGAGCTGCTGTTGTCCCACCAGCCATCCCAGGAGGGCATCCATGCCCAGGATAACACCCAGCTCCCCTGAGCCTCCCACCCCCGAGATCAGGTCAGATGCTCGGAATGACTTTTCCTAATCTTCAGCACGTCAAACCCTATTAGTTGATTTTATTAAATCTCTCTCCAAACATCTCTGAAGTAACACTTGGTGTTGCTGTATCCCAAAATAGCCACTCAGTCCGAGCTTTTGGCAGCCAGCACAGGGGCTGGATGAGACCCTGGAGAGTCGGATTAAGAAGGAAACTCGCACCCAACCCCCTTGTCCGTTTGATTTGCACAGCCTCTTCCCAGCCCCACACAACCCCCAGACCTCTTGTACCTCAGGAACTCTGCAAGCATCGCTGCTTCTCCAGCTGCCTTGAGCTCCAGACTGGGCCCAGGACAAAATCCTGCTTGCAAAGAGCTCCAGCTGTAGATCTGCACTGATGGTGCAGCTGCAGGAACCTTCCACCGGCATCCACATCATTACTCCTCCTGTTACAACAGGCTTTTGCTTCTGCTGCCTGCGAGGTGAGATATCCATGAGGCAGAGGTACAAAGCCTCTGCCACTGTTAATTATTAAAAGCGTTTATCACCGAATCTCTAGTGATGGGCGGGTGGCAAATCTTGGGTGAGCCATAAAATTTCCATGAGAGGACTTTTAAGGAGAAACAGTTGGAGGAAATCATAGTGCATTTAAAGTGTAATATGAATTCATATCAGCGCCTGTTTTGACACAGCTTTAACCTCTGACCACAGGGGTTTACAATTTAAAAGACATCTGGTAACGGACAATTTTGCAAGGTAGACAATTTAAAAGACATCTGGTAACTGATGAGTTTTCAAAGCCAGAAGTCCATTACAACATTCAAATGAGCTTGAAAAAAAAAAAAAAAAAAGCACAGGCACATCTGGTGTCATGAACAAGAGCTCGGAAAAATCCCCATCCTCTGTTGCAATGTTGCTGGTTTTGCCAACAGTGAAAAGCAGCACAGACCTGAGCCCAGAGGCTGGAGGGACATGATGAGCAGGTGCCTGGAGCTGGACTTTTGGTACAGCAGGTCTATGGCTTGGTCCTCACCCCATCCTTCCTCTCAGAGCCAGGTCAGCAGTCTTGGCCACTTTTCTTCATCCTGAATATCACCTTTCTTCTCCCACCCACGGAATTATTTACATCTTTCCCATAGAAGAAAAATGGTCAGATTCAGCCCCGAGGCAAAAGATCCTCGTTTGGCCCCGGATGTGTTGAAAGCATGGGTCACACACCAGAGCTGGAGCACAGAAAACCTGGCTGTGTAAGCACCAGGGAATTCTGCCAAAAAGACCAGAGATTTTGTCTGCAGTCAGCCTTTGGAGAATGCTTTCTTTGACCAAAAAAATATAAAAACTATCTAGAAAAACTCCATCTCTTGCAAGCTTATGAAAGCGTGGCCATGTGCCACGGAGGCTAATGGGCTCCCCAGCAATATCCCCATCATGACTCAAATGGCAGGAGCAGGCTCTAAGGAGTTCCTCACTCTCTCTCCTCTCTTTTTTTTTTTCTTTTTTTTTTCCCTTTTTCTTTTTGTTTTTTGTTTGTTTGTTTTAAATAAAGCCATCACAAACTGTGGAAAGAGTTTTCCAAACAGCTGCTGAGGGTGCTGAGCAGCCCCCCACAGAGGCAGAAGAAGGGTTTTCCACAGAGAAGTTTTCCATGTTCTCCCCTGCACAGAAGAAAACACTGAGAAGGAAAAACTCTGCCTTTGGAAAGGGAAAAAGCTCTGTTCCAGTCTCAGCTGAGCCAGGTGTGAGCTCCATCTTCCTCCCCAAAGAGGGTAAGCTGAAGATGTCACTTCCCTCAAACCTGACCACAAGTTTTGCACGTCCCACCACGCCCACGCTGGCAGAGATACCTCAGGATCAGAGAGCTGCTCTGGACAACAAAAGTAACCTCAGCCTTTCCTCCTTCACGGGAACAAACCTTCCAGGCTGAAAATCCCCTTTCCCCCTCACAGTCCATTCCATCACCCGACCAAAAACCTCACCAGCACCGGGGCACTGGGAGCTGTCTCCTGAGCAGGAGAATGCCCTGAAGCCCCATTCACCAGGGTCTGTTTTTCTTCTGTTGATTTAATGGGAATTCTCTGTCTCCACTAAGGGGAGGCTCAGCCCTGAGTTTCTCATCTGTCACTGCTCTCCAGGGCTCATCCTCTCTGGAGATTTTCCTGAAGCCAGGCTGGCTGAATTCCAACAAGTGGGAATGAGCTTCCTGCGCTTCCATCGGCCCTCTTATCACTCCCTGCCTCAAACAAGTTTGGCCTTTTGATTGATTTGAACTTTGGGCAGCACTAAAACACTTGTTCTGGCAGATGAGGTCAGCCCCTCAGCTTTCTGCTGTGTGCAGCAGGGCAGTAAATGCTACACTGGCTTTAAATCATGGCATGTTCCCAGCTGTGAGGACAGGGAAAGAAACAAAACTCACCAGAGGTTGTCCCCTGACATCAGGCTGGGCCAGGCTTGCGAGCACAGCTTCAGCTTCCAGCTCCTGCCTCGTGGTTACTTCTGGTTGCATATTTTGCCAAGAGAAAGTGTATAAAACTAAAAAAAATTAAAGTAAAATATAAATATATATATAATTTTGCGTGTATATATACTATATATTTTCATCTNAAATACATAATTTTAAAAAGGAAAATATTCTTTTAAATAGTACAGGAAAAGGTCCTATCTCTATCTTCCTCTCCTCTCCATCTCCTCTCTCAGCCCTCCTGACTTCCTGAAGCTATCCATGCAAAATCCCTGAAAATGTTTCCTGCGAAGGATTGTTGTCTCACTGCTGACCTTGGGCAGAGGTTTTTAATAACCAACAATGACAAACAAAACCTTGGGAGCAAAATGTTTCCATGGCATTTAAAATTGACTTGGAAGGGAAGATATTTTGTCCAAACACATAAATATTCCTCAAGCTGTCGCAGAATTTGTAACATCACGCGATATGTCAGACTGGAAAGGAAAAAAAACCCAACTGGAAATGGACTACAAAGAGCAAGTTGAAAGAAATGCAAAAACCAACCACACGGGGAAATCCACGCTGGAGCAAACCCAAATCTTTTCATCGCTGTAGAAGCATTTTATGTTAACGTGAAGAGGAATTTATCCTTTTATTAATGCAGGTTTTTTTTTCCTGCCATCTCTGCAGGACTCAACATGGACAAATAAAAGCCCTGTCAGTGACTTCATTGCTCTCAGTTTTATATAAAGAGGTTGGACACTCACTAATGGGAGCTGCTTTGTGGCAGACAGCAGTTAGTAATGGGCATTTTTTTCCCTGTTTGCAGAAGAACGCTGGTGAATTTAACAGGTCTTATAATGTTTGCTTATTTACAGATACAGCTGTAAAAATTACAAGAGGAAATCTTAGCTGTGAGAGGGAAATTTACAGAAAAACCTCAGCATTGAGGAAGTTTTTCTTCAGAAGGTTGTCCTCACAAGCCTGCCCCGTGTTGGTCGTGGCTGTGATCTCTCAGATTATCGGGACATACCGAGAGGAAAGATCCTGATTATCAACACTTCTAAAGATGGTGTGGCCACCACTAAAGGAGATGGGTTGATTCATCCTCTGTCTTAGTCTGTATATTGATTTTCTAGGTGCAGTAAATTCCAGTCAAATGGAAATTTTCCAGTGCATGGAAATCTGGAATATGCTCATCACAGCATTCAGAAGTACAACCCTGGCGCTAATTTCCTAATTACGAATTTCCTGTATTGCCCCAAAGCTCTGCAAGTGCCATATTCCTTTACTTCCTGCCAGCCCTAGTAAAGAATCTGGTGTTAGTTATCCAAAATATAATTTCTTTGGGGAAATGTGGCTGAACCTCAGGTCTGAGAGGTGTGAGGGGTGCAGAAGTGGGATCACATCACGCTGCTCTCTGCTCAGAGTATCCCAAAACCCCTCCAGGAAGGACCCAGCCCTGCCACACTGACTGCAGGGGAGCACAAAGGGAGGCAGGAGAGCAAGAACATCACTTTTCAGAGCTCATCATTCAACACTCACACATAGAAAATCCCCTGGAGCCTGCAGGGGTCTGAACATCTGCCAGCAGGGAGAGGAGAAAACAAACAATACTTTTTAAATTTAATTTTTAAAACGAGCACACAAATATGAGTGTCCCTAAATTATACATAGCAACATTCTGTCCTCCCCAACCCACTCACGTTTGGAAAAGTTAAATAAAGCAAGTTATCTTGTAAAATATTAATTAAAGTAAGCATTCTATTGGGTCCCATGAATCACTTTGTGCTCAATATTTGCAGTGTCACCATGGTGAGGAGCTGCACCTAACGACAGTGCTTTAGTTATAAAGACCAGTGAGCTCAGCCATTGCTACTGGCTTCCCAAACTATAAACCTGTCATCTGCACTAGGACAGCTCAGAGAACATAAAGTGAGACTTCAAAATCAGCATCACTGTTTGAAGTTAATCCACGGCTGGAAGTCAAGGTTGCACACACTGGAATATCTACAACAGGAAAGTATTGACTGTTAGAAACAGACTGAGATAAAATCAAAGTGAACACGGGGCATTTCACTAAAACCCGAGCCAATGAATTAATGGGATAGAATATGAAATGTGAAAGCTTTAATGACCGCAAGAACAAGAAAAGAAAGTCATTTGAAAGCTCATTACTGTGCCCTCTCCAGAGATTTTCTACAGCCCAGTTTCAAGGCTCTGGGTCACTGGGGAAAGCTCACAGGTTACATTTCTTGGGAGGGGCTCTGCAGAATGTGCTGCTACATCCCCACACATCCAGTGGCTCCTTAAAATATTCCGTGTCCCCTGAAAAGCTGTAATGGTTTAAATTTAGTAAATTTAGATCCAAGTACAAGGTAGGTGTAGGTTTCCAAATGTGGGTGAACACGGGGAGATGACCCATTCACACACAGTCTGCCACCTGGTACCAGAGCATTTTGCACAAAGTGCCTCACGTGGCCACTCAGACACCGAGTATTTCTATATTAAATCAGTCCCAAAAAGAACAATTCAGAATTTCTGAGCACAACATCCTGATCAGACACTGCCCAGGCTGTTGTTTTACCAGGCTGGCTCTCCAGGGCTGCTGCTGGGGGATGTTTTTGGTGCCTTCCCTTGCTCTGTGACGGGATCGAGCCATTCCCTGGCACTCTGCATCTGCCCAGACGAGCTGCAGCAAAGCAAACCTCATCCCTCCTCCTCCCTGCTCCCAGCCCGCTGATTATCTCAGATCATCGGTGTTTTGGATGACCGAATAAACAGGATTATGCTCTCCCAGTGCCTGTTAAGTCACAACTGTATGGCGATCCTATTAGCGGATGGCAACGGTGTGGCTACAGCCAAGCAGGAGATTAGCTTTTGCTTGCTCTGTGGAGCTGAAAACAGCACCGGGAAATTTTTAATCTCCATGAAGGGGACACTAGAGCTCACAGAAAGAAAATCAAATTCATCTTTATTATCCTTCCCAATCAGCTGCCTCGCTAAAAAAAAAAAAATTTAAAAAAAAATTAAAAAAAAATTCCTGATTGACAAAGTCGTAACCTCCTTTCACTGATATAGCAGCAGGATTTGGGATGCCAATGGAAAACATCTTACATGCACAGCCTTTTTTCATCCCAACTGATCCCAGGATGCTTTACAAGTGCTGCATGCAAATGGCACGTGGGATTAGCAGCACTTTGCAGTGCTCTGCCTCTGCTCCCACTGAGGTTGGAGGGAATAGAAGTGGGACTTGCTGCTGAGTAAAATGTGAACCAGGCTGGAAAACAGCCAGGACACTGAGATCAAGACTTGCATTCATTTGGAAGCTGCTGGCACAATGGCCCTATTGATCAGGACTTTGGGTTTAGGTCTTGTCCAAAACAATGTAGCAACCTACAGTGGGGCATGAAATGATGCTATTTTAAACCTGTTGGTAATTCATCAGTATTTATTTTTCAAGCGCTCAAAGATAAAAATATTGAAAGAAGAAGCAACAGGGGAAATAACCATATCTAAATTAAAATCTTCTTACATAAACTATCCAGATTTTAACACAGCAGCACACAAGCAAAGCCAGCCAGCTCCTAACCCTCTCATATACATGCACACAGAAAAATAAATTCCTTCAAAAGAAACTTTGAAGAGCATAATTAAGCATGAAAGTTACCATATATTAAATTATACATCTAGTAAAAAAGAGTCATTAGCCCAACAAATGGGCTGTTAATGATTTCGGGTTTGCCTAAGGCCACGAGCTAACAAACTAGTGATTAACCAGCATTTCTGCTGCTGAAAGCTGCAGCCTGGTGTCACAGCACTCGCCCAGGGCTTGGGAACTGCAGAAAAACCAAAACCAAAGGAAAAACCGCGCTGGATTTGGGCCAGAGAAACTGCCAAAGGTTCAGGGCCCGCTCTGAGGCACCGTGAGCTCCAGCTCTCATCCCAATTCCTCACTTCCACCATCCACCGGGATGGCAAAATGGGAATACCCAAGTTCAGGAGGACCCAGGTGGAGCCAGGGGAGCCCCTTCCAAAGGAAATTCTCCACGATGTGTCCCAGCACAGAGCACACCCAGGAGAGTCCCCTGGCACTGCCAGAGAAACCTCCCTGCTGTTCCTCACCTTCTCCTCCTCTCTCCCCTGAGGTCACACTTGGGTGACCCTGGCAGTCATTTATGTGGAAAGCAACCCCACAAGAGTGTGCCTGGCAGCTTCCTGCAGACGTTTATTAGCAAAGAGTAATAAAAAATTTAAAAAAAAACCCAAACAGTCCATTTGGTCAGCCAGCTCTCCCCAAAGCACCTGTACTTACTTTCTTCCTCACAGTTTGAAGAGCTGAGGATGTGGGAACCAAAACTCGCACAAAATTGTATTATATTATTATATACGTTGCACAAAATTATATTGTTATATACAAAATTGTCCTTTCCAAGGCTGGGAACAGCAGGAGCAGGGAGGATGGTGCCCACTCACTGCTGTCAGGATGACACAAGATCTGACAGAGGAGTTACTGGCACAGGGCAATTGCTTTGAAATGAAGATCTCCACACAAGCAAGGGGACATTTGTCAACAAGATTTCAGACAAATAAAACACTTTTTCACCAACACACAGTGCACCAGCTCACATTGTAAGTACAAAGAACTAAATAAATGCAATACTTTTCAAAGGATGGAATTACTCAGCAGTTTGAAGCAGAGACAGGAAGCACTATCCATAAACTGAAGAAAGAAGTTGTTCATCCCTCAACCATCACCCTCAGCAGGCTCAAAGCCCCTCTGTTTGGAGTTCCCGTGGGTAAGGGACCACCTGCACGAGCTCCCTAAACTTTGCAAGAGGAAATGCCCATCCATGTACAAATTCCAGCTCACAGGACAATCCAGACCTGGAGATTTGGATCTCCAGGGGCTGAGCCAGCCTGGGCTGCAGGTGCAGAATTCCCAGCACACGTGGGGAGGTCAGGGATGCTCCAAGAGCCCAGCACAGCATCCCCAGCCCTGCCCAAGAGCCACCCTGGCGGGCTCAGCTGCTCCTCTCCGTGCCAGGGCATCTCCTCTGTGCCTGATTCCTCCTCCAGGGAAATGGGAAAATGTGGGAGCTGCATTTCTCCAGAGCAGCACCAAGCTGTGCTGGCTGCTTTGCTGTTGCTGCTCTGGAGTTGCTAAAGGCTTGACCTGATTAAGTTCTCACACTTCAGATAAATGGGATAAACACAGCACCCTCCAGGAAGGTCTAAAAGCAAAATGAGAGATTTGTTTGATTTAAGGAAGCCTTTCCTCAAGTATTCATTAATGTTTTCAATGAACTAGCTGTTAGATAACTTTTTATTTTTTTTTAATAAAAAGAATGTTTTCCTCCTTAAGTGTTCTCGCAATTAAGGTTCAAGATTTACATCTTCACATAGGAAATAAAGAAATAAATTGGATCCTGCTCCAATAGAGACCATGGCAAAAACTCCCACTGGCTGCAGTCACCAACAGAACAAGGCCCATGTACAAACTTTGGATATAAATTTTTCTGGAACTATTTACCAAAGAGTTCACAAATATCTTCTCATTTTCTACTTTCCTTCCAGTGACATCTACAGCACAGCCTCAGATATGTTGCTGTACTGGTATTTTGAAATCTACATTGCTATTTCATGTAAGTCATATGCATTTCACCTGGTTTTTCATATATATACTGTATTTTTTTCCTTATTATTCCTACAAAAAAAGATAGATAGATTTCAGCAGCAGTTGCATCCACTCAAGATTAAATATAGCAGTTATTGACTTTCCCTGAAATTCAGACACTTCTGAAAATAAGCTTTTTGGCACCCACTAAGGAACACACTGAACATCTCCTTTAGTTACTAGCCCTCAAAATAAAAAATACATATGAAGTTCTTACATTTATCTCTAAGAATTTGATCTGAGATGTTATTTAACTCTCCTTGTAAATATTCAGGGCTGGTCCAGCTCTTGCTGAAGTCAGAAGATTTTCAGTGCAATCTGCATGAGGATCACAATGCACAATTGGACACGGTAGTAATTAAACTTGAGAAAGTAATTATTCCTTTTAATAGTCTCACTTTTCCTTGCGGTTGTACAACTGAGGTCATTTACAGAGCAACTCCACGAGATCTGAGCTCCAAACTTCCCCAGCACAGCCCTTCAGCCTCAGTCCTTAATATATAAAATGACCTTTCCAAAATTGTTTTGTTTTTAATATATTAAAAAGCCTTTCCCACTGAAGTGGGTGGATTTTGCAGTGAACTCCAGCACTTAACCCTGCAGCATTTTGCTATTTCAAGATTAGAGCACGGGTTTCAAAATTTGTCCTGAGCAACAAACATCTACATGAAGTTATGATGACGTACTGAGACTCAGAGTCATCCTGGAATAGAAAACAATCCAAACAACAATATTTGGCTCTGGATAGAAATTTTCCCAGAAGTTCAGGAGTAATTGAAATTAACTTCTGTTAAAGTTCCAAGTAATTCTGTCTGGGCTCCTGTGCATGGCTCCTGAGGTCAAGATGCTGTATAACGTGTCAAAATTAAATATTCCATCATGAATGGAATTAATTCTTCCCAATTATTTTAGTTCTAAAGATGAAGGGAGTTCTAAAGATGAAACAGTTTTACCTTCTGTACAAATAGATTTTGTGAGGTCTCCAGCATTCACCTGCACAAGGAACTACAACAAATTTGCATAACTTCCTTATTGAAACAATTGAAATGATTGAAATAATTGAAGTATTGAAACCAGATTGGTTTGCTATGAAAAAAAAGTCCAGCTGGAGTGTTTTATTACCACAGCTGACCACAAGATGGAAATCCTTTTCCATAAGATGTCTCCTGATTAAGAAAAGTACTAATGAGAAAAAAAAAAAAATACAGCCTCTTTCCAGGAAAATGTTTTAAGGGAAGAAAAGGAGGATCAGCAACCTGTTTTGGAGGGTTCTTGAATTTTAATTTGATCGAACCCAAGCCTCTTCCTGGGAAGTTTTTGCTTTCCTAGGAAGGGCAGCTCCACTCAGAAATCATTCTGATGGAAACCCCTCTCTCATCACTGCACCAGCAGCTCAGACACACCAGGCTCAGGAAAGCACCGTGGAAATGTTCACTGGCACATTTGGAGATGTGAAGGATTAAGTAAACTCTTCCCTCATACCATCACAGGTTATTTTTAGAGTTCAAAAGCCCTCTGAGGAACAGCTCCAGCCACCTAAAGCCTGGGCTGGCAGAACCCAGGGAGCTCAGCGGGGTTTTACCCAAGCTGCTGCACTGCTCCCTGCACAGCCACAACCACTGGCCGGGCTCTAAAGGCTAAATGTCGTTTATTTTTGCGACTGCTTATTTACAAAAATGTGCAGAGGCTCGCACTGGGATGGCAGCGGGCATAAACAGAACTGAAAGGCCATTCCTGTCCCCCAGGGACGGGGAAGAGGGCAGAGGGGGGAGATGTGTCCCTTTCCCACTTCCAAAGGGTTGGGATCCAAGGAGCAGGGAAATTACAAGATAAGAGCTGTAAACCAGAATTTAGAATCAAATGCAGGGTTTGAGCTCAGGCCCCGCGAGGAGCTTCCAAGTTTAGGTGCAATCAAGAATGTGAACTTGTAATCAAAATAGAGACATTAAGCTAGATAAAGAAAAGATCAGAGTTTAGAATTTAAGATATAGGGAGCAGAGAAGTAGCTCTAAAGGTGACAAGAAGTCTGTAGAACAGTTTTGTGTGGTAGAACAAGATCAGTCAGAAGAGGTCAGGTTATTGCTATACAAAACCCCCCAAAAATTTAAAACTGTTCAAACTCTACCCCAAATACAAAAAATAAAACTTTCTACAAATCAATACCACTCCAAAACAAATAAAACCAAAAATTCTCTTTCAAAAAACACCAAAAGAAACCCACGCAAAACCACCGCATAAAATCACAAATAATAACAATAACTCAATGATCAGTCAAATTCCATCTACAAACTCATCAATCATCTCCCCAATAATGCAAAATTATTGCTTCCAGAGGCATAATATAAACTAACAACTTCCAAATTAATATCTTTTGTAAATAAAAACCACACAGAATGCCCACAGGAATTACTAAAACACCAGAGCTCTGTGGGACCCTCTGCAGCTCGGGAGGGCGGTGATGCTGCAGGAACCCTCATGTGCCTCCAGCTCCTTTGGACAAAAAAATCACCAGGCAAGAGATGAAAGAGGAGCTCCCCTGATTTTCAATTATCTGATCGTGTTTTCCACTCTCAATCTAATTGAGGCAGCAAGCAGGGAGCTGCACTTGGAGACGGGCAAGGCATTTGCATCTGTTTTGCTGATTACAGGAGTTGCACATTTTGCTTTAAACATCAATGGGTTGCAACTGCTATTCAAATGATATGGAAATTGCTACTTTATACTGAAATGTCCCTTAAGCAACAAAGCAAGAGATTAGCACAGAGCTTTGGTTTTTTATCTTTTCTCTTCTTTTCATTTTAATAAAACACCATGGTGGCAGTGGAAAGCTCTTTGATGGCTCAGGAACAACACCTGTATCTTTGAACATTTCATTTGTACCAAGCTGCAGAATATCTGAAGCCTTTTGTGCAACTACTATGACAAATATTTCCAACTGAAATATCATTCTTTATCTGAGACACCGAATTAACTTTATTTTCACGAGACTTCTTCCCCAGAAAAATATCCACAGCCAGGCTACATGGATAATAGTTCAAGGTAATGAAGGTACCACCACCAGTTAATGATTATTTTCAGAGTCAGATGAAGCTGATCAGCTGGATGCCTTCATGGAGCCTGTCTTGCTCCCACATACCCAACAAATACTTCTCACATGGCCAAACCCACTCAGGATTGAATCCTACCTGTTTCTAGCAGAATTTAGCACACAGGGCATGGTCAGACACTGAGAGGGGCCAGGGAGGAAAATATTCCTTGGCCTTCGACCTGCCAACACCCTCTGCTCCAAGATCTGCTTCGTGGATTTGATTCTTGACTGAGGGATTCTTGATTTGGTTGAGGGAGGGAGAGTGGGATGAGCCAACAAATTGTAATTGTGCTCAGAGGAAGAGGGAGATCAACCTCATGCCCTGGCTGGGCAGGGTCCACGATTTTCCACCCCAAGAAATGGGGAATGGGCCATGGGAAGGTGAGCAAAGTCCTACTCAGGTTTAACCCCTCCAGGTGGATGAAGTTGCACCCATGGCAAGAAAAAGATGCTGCTCGGTTTTTGTTCAAGTCAGGGCACGTTGCTCTGTCAAAAACAAAATAAAAGCATGTGTTGGGATGGTCTAGTGCAACAGAGCAGAGGCACAGCACAAGACAGCCCTTCTGAGATGCTGGAAATGCTTGTCTTCATTCCCCACTAACGAACACAATGATTCCACTCAAGGCAATTGCGTAAGTTATTTAAAAAATAATTATGTAAAAGCAGGAAATGTCAACATGCACATTACTTCCTCTCAAGCCATTTTCTTGGCAGCCAACCCATCTGTTCTACCTCTATCTTTCTTCCAAAAGAGAATTAATGTTCATCTTCATCAGCTTAACATTTGAGGAAGTTCTGAAATTACTTTACCTGCACGGCATCACCTGTGGTGTGGCTGTTCTTTCACCACACTTGCATTCCCTTTTTGCTTCCAATTCTGTGTGAATAATTGCCATTGTAAACACATTTATATACCAGCTCTCAAAAGAAAAAAAAAAAAAGGCCATACTCAATAGCAACATAAATTTGGGTTGTAAATTGCCACGCAGCACAGTTGCATTATAAACTACGCTGGCCACGTCCAGCTCCACTGCCTTTGATGCCCAGCCAGAATTGGATCTTTTCAACATTTTCTTATTAAGGATAAATTACAAAACAAACCGAGCGTGCTCGAGTGAGAGGGCCTGGATGGGAACAGCGTCCAGGTGCCAGGGTTTCTTTGTCAGATGTTGATAGAGCCTCTCAAACACTGCAGCCTTTTCTCTGGAGACACATAAAGACTCAGAATCTGCAGTTTTTGTAAAAACACCATTCCTGGACAATTCCTGAGGAGGGAACCACACCTTTGGGTTTTGCCTGGGCTCACAAGAAGGGATGGCACAGGAGGTGGCTGTGTGTGTGCTGGGAGCTGTTTTCAGGGCACATCACCAGCTGGAAGGAAGAAGATGCCCCTGGCGATGATCCCCTGGATGGAGCCCGAGCTCAGCCCCTGGAAAAGCTGCCACCACTGCCTTTGGAGGAGTTTTTCCAGGTGCTGAGGCATCCAGGAGCTGTGGGAAGGCAGCTGGACTCTGTGGGAGCAGCAGGGCCCTGCTCCACCTCCTCACAGCAGCTCAGCTGCTCCTGAGCTCAGAGGGAATCTGGCCTTGCTCTCCCAGCAGAGCTTCCCCCGTGTTCTCTGTCCACACTCACTATTATAAGCACAGTCATGGTGAAATGTTCGTGCAAATCACCAGCTCTGAATCTTCTTTATACACCTTTGTTACCATCCTTAATTTCACTTGTATTTTGGAGATAAACTCCACTTTCCTGGAAGCAGATGCACAATTCACAAACCTGGAAGTCAGGAGAGCAGCAAACACTTCTACCTAAAATCATCAGCAAAGAGCTGACCCCTGTTACCCAGACCCAGGGCTCACAAAATGCTCACTGCTGCATGTTTGTGCCATGTATTTTTAAAGCAGGCACTGTTTAAATTATGCACAATTAATATTAACAAAGACCCGTCGTTCCCAGTGCGAGGGGCTGGAACAAGCGCTGCCTTCTGTCTGCTGTGCACTGACCTTTTGATGTATTTTTAGGCACTGTCCTATAAGTAATGTGTCTTGCACAAATTACTTCTGCCCAGATATAAAGCAACATTAAACAGCAGAAGGAGAGGGAAACAGGGGGGGGAATTTGTGTTTTCTAAAATTGGAAAAAAAACAGGGAAGTATCAGGTTTTATAGGAGGATTTTTAACTGAATTTTACAGGATTATGAGCCATGGATAAAAGCATTCACAATGGACTGAAGTGCAGTGTGATTCTCCCATTTTTGAGTAAAGAAGACTGCAGCAGTAAGTTCCTTGCAAAAAAACCCAGAATTAATAAAATCAATTATATGTTTAATCAGAAGTGCTTGTGTCTCCCAGGGAGGACAAAGATTAATTTAGGTAACTACTCAAAATTTTCTATCTTCATAACTCTAAGCTGAAAACTAAAGTTAGAAGAAATCTGTGTGGAAAAATACTGTTGGAAGTGATTGCTCTCCTGGCCACAGGAAAAATCAAACTGCACTATGTTCTGTGGTTCACACAGTGGCTCACACAGTTATGTAGCAATAAATATCAATAATGGAAAGGTCTAGGAAATTGCATTAAATATTAGGACAATATAAGGTAAAAGAAAACAAAATAAACTGTATTTAGTTGCCAACTAAAAAAAATGGCTTTGTCTGTGTGGTTACCCCACAGACAAAAAAACAATGTACCTGTTCCTACCTGCTTACAAATAAAAAATCAAGTTGAAAGATTAATCCTCAGCATCTGAAGGATGAAACAAGATCCAAGCTGGCTTTTAAATTTATATAGTTCAGATTTTTGAAAGAAAGAAAAAAAAGAGGGTAAATAAAACTCAATATGGAACTGCCTCTGATGCAGAGAAAAAAAAACAGGGTGTGATTGTTTAAAGGATCAGTTTCTTTAGGTGACACTGTCAGACAATTTTCTCCCCTGGTATATCAGCACTAGGCTCCTTATGAAGCTCATTTCTTTAAAATTCACCCACAAAGACTCCATGGAAACAAAATGACTTGGTTTAACTGACACCAAACTATGAAGAAATAAAAAAAATAATTCCCATTAAATCAGATTGAGAGGTGTAGTCTGTAGCAGTTTTTCATTTAAGACTTGGATAATGAATTCCTCTGGTGTAATGGTGCCACCAGCAGATAATAGTTAGAACTGGGTTTAGTTGTAAAACCTACATGGATACAAATTTCTCTGTGGAGGTTATTTAAGCTTCCAAGAACATATCCTTTAATTTTTTAAAAACAATATTTTGATAAGAACAAGGAGCTAAAAATTGGTTCTAAATGCGATCTAGCAGTAGATAAAACATTGGATTCATAATCCTCTGTGTAAATTCCTCCATGATTTATAAAGACAGGGAAGTGTTTGGGACAGCATGGGGATTTTTCCCACAGTAAAAACTGAATTTTTTATACCCAAACAACTGACAAACACTGGAGCAGTAACAGCAACATTAAACTGTGAGAACTGAATGACTGGAATTCCTCCGTTTTGTCTGCATGAACCTGATAAACACTGAATATCTGAGTGGAGCAACTCCTTTTGTCACAGAGATCCAGGATTCATCACTTCTATTGCAGAGGGAGAACTGAGAGCACCTGTTCCTCCAGCCACTGCACAGCTGACATTCCCAACATCACTGTCACCTTTTTATCTACAGCACCTTCGTTACATTTAAAATTATCACTTCTCATTCATACTTACTTAGAGGGTTTAGGAATTTGGAGTATAATTACAGTGGGAAGAAGTCCCTGCCATCTAGGTATGGATTTCCTGGGAGTTGGAGCACGGTGGCAGAAAAATCATCAAACTAAACTGCTCCAAGAGTTATTCCAGACTGAAATATAAACAGGGCAATATGAGAAGCAGATCAGTTCTCAGCACGATCATTTAACACCAGTTTTCCAGTGGCTGAGTTACAGATTTAAAGTACACGGATATTTGTAGGAAACACACAAATTTTGCAATCCTTTACAGCCTCTCCCTGTGTATCTCTCAGGTTTAATGGAGTTGATCTGGAGCACTCCTGGCCTCCCTGCAGGGCCCCCAGGGCTCAAACCCGCAGCTGAAAGTCACTGTCCCCTGTTGTGCACTCACACCATTGCACCTGCATATTTTATTTCTCACACAAAAGGTCAAAAGCTCGCCAGCAGGCTGCCTGCCTCCTCAGACACACAATGCGTGCAGGAAAATAACTCCAAGGAGCTGCTTGCTGTCGTTTCCTGCAATTTAAGACTATTTATTTTTAAAACTTTTGCTGCCAACCTCCCCATCTGACTGTCACCCTCTCGCTGAATTTCACCATCAGAACACAGTAATTTATTAGAGATCAAATCCAACCGGTTATTTGACTGTCTTGGCTTTAAAATACTACTCAGGCTTTTTAGGCTTCATAGCCCTGCATCCTTGGGGCTCTCTATAATTAATGTTCCCTCAGCAGAGGCAGTGAGGGGCTGGCTGTGCACAGCCCCCGTTAACCCTTTGCTGACACCACCACAACCCCACAGCCCACAATGATCCACCCCATTATTTCTGCTTCTGGGAATGAATCTTTCCTAGCAGTGGGATGAGCACAGCCACCCTCTCTTCACGTGCTCAGAAGCTGCTCTGTGCTTGCAAATGCCAATTCACAGATGAGGGTTGCACCCACACGTACGGCACTTGGCGAGCGGCTGGGACTTCCACAAAGCCTCTGTGGCAGCTGAAGGGATTTGAGGGAAGGGGGATGATCAAGGGAAAGGCTGCAGTGGTGCTGCAGCAGGAAAGGTGTATTTGAGAACCAGGGTGAGCCAGAATTGAGCCACTTTCTGTGGAAAGGGAGCTGGGGACACAAAGCTCAGTATGAGTGAGCAGGGAGCTGCTGGGGCACAGAGCCAGCAGGAGGCTGGGCTGCTTCAACAAGGGCATGACCAGCAGAGATAAAATCATCATCCCACTCAATCCAGAACTTGCCAGGCCTCACCTGGAATACTGGGGTCAGTTTTGGTCCCTGCTATAGAAAAAAAGAAGTTGTGGAGAGGCTGGAAATAGTCCAGAGAAGGACCACAAAGATGATCAAAAGATGCCTGTGAGGAAAGGTTGAGAGAACTGGGGTTTTTCAGCCTTGAGAAGGCTCAGGGAGACCTCACCATGTTCCAGGCTACAGAAAAATGGAAATTCCCTTCTTGCAGGGAATGTCTTTTCCAGACAAATCTCCCCAGGGGACTCCCCAGTGCTGGACACTTTTAAGACCCAGCTGGAGTGGATGCTGGGCCACCCGACCCAGGCTGTGGTTTTGCCCAGAAAGGTTCAGCCAGGATCCCTGAGGTCCTTTCCAACCTGGTATTCTATGGGTCTACAAAAAATATTTATGAGTAAATATTGAATTTATTCCTACATTGAAAGATAATCTCCTCTGCTCTTTAGGTCAATATTAGCATAGCCCAGAGAGGTCAAATAGCAGATATTTGGCAAGAAGTAAAAATCACTGCACAGCAAAGGGAGGTTGACAGTGAACACATTTTCCTTTAAATTTTAGCATCTTGTTACCATACTTTTTTTCCTCCAGCGATGTGACCTATAGCCATGAATGGCAAAAAAATAAAGCCAAGAATAGGAAAACAACAATATTAATCAAGGTCTACTCTCAGATATATATTTTTCCTAGCGAGTATTTCATAGTTAGGAGGGTTGAATTTGACCTCGAAACATTCCAATAATCTCTCATAAAACAAATTCACAGGAAAATTACTATATTTGATATTTACTTATTAGAAATTGCAACTGCCATTGGAATTCTGAAGGGGCTGCCCTAAGAAAGCCTTGTCCTTTTCTGGGTGAACTATTTAAGGCAGTATCCTTGACTGAACTTCCAGCATTTTAGCTCATTTGACCATGTTTGTCTTCCACTCAAAGCACTCCTAGCAAAAATAGCTGCCAGAGCTCCTGTGCAGCAGTTGACTCGAGAACTCTGGTTTTTGCAGTTCTCTTCTGCTGTATTTTAAGAAGATTTTTTTTCCCAAGTCTCTTATCAAATAGCTTTTAGTAGTGACAGATATGTTTGGTGTAAGCCTGTTGGTTTCCCACGAGCAAGGGCTTCAGGGGGACTTTCAAGAGTATATTTGAATTATAGGCATTGAATGAATCACAGATAAATACCAAGATCTTTGGGAGGCACAAAATACTGCTTTCTGTTTTGATAAACAAATGGCAAAAGGAATAAAAGGAATAAATGAAATGACCACAGTATTACATTATAGTTGTTATTGAACTAATGCAAAAAATGTAAAAGTCTATTCTGAGCCACACATTTGTTACTGCAAAGGAATTTCCACCAAAGAAAGCAATTTTACAGACTGCATGCATATTCTGCTGGGCTAAGTGGAGTCTGAAACCTACAAACAATTTGTGCTAATCTAATTATAAATGTACTAATCCGTGCTGGCACAAGACCACACTGCTACCTACTTATTTCATAATAGTAAAGACAAATTTAAATGAATGCTTGCATGAGAGGTATATGATGTAAAACCATTATGTCCCTGACAGCCCAGCTTTCATCAGTGTGGAAAACCCCAGCAATTTCCCTGAATAAAAAAGAAACCTGACTGGATGATTTTTAAGAGGAGAGCAAAGCTTTGTTACTATCCCTGCACTGGGGTGTAGTTTGGGGACAGCTCTTGCCTGTCACCCTTGCTTGGAGCCGGTACAGAAACATCCAGGAAGGAGGAAACAACAGCAGGTTAAAAACCACCAAAGCAGCTTCCAGAAAATGTTCTCCTGCCTTTGTGTCAGTGTGGGTCTGCAGGAACATGCCTGAACCTGCAAACCGGCCCCGGAGAGCACCAGAGAGGAACCAGCCTTTGTTCAGAGCAGCGCCGGGTTCGCCCTGCACTTCTTCATTCTGTCAGCGTCTGTGACCACAGAAAACCGACACAGGGCACACACGGCCTGAGAGGGGATGGGAAATGCCCGCTCAGAAGCAGAAATGCTGGCTCCTGGGTCGTGCCACTCACCTTCCCCACCAGCGGTTGGGTAATCGCGACCCTTTGTGGAGCTCCGACAGAAAACAAACACTGCAACTTCTGGTAAAAACAAACATTGTGCTTCCCATCCCTTGGGCCTCGCTGGTGAAAGAAAAATTCCCCCATGGGCAAAGAAAGAGTCTATTAAAATAGGAAGTGCTGTGTGTTATACACAACATTCAAACAGTTTGAGGTAAAAAAACACAATCTGATTGTTGTGTTTGAGTTAGTTCCCACCTTTTCAATTCCTTCTTACTGAGCACAACCTCTATTGAATATTTCTTATTCTTCATATAATAAAGTCCTAAGTGCTAAGGGCTGACTGATTGATAATGGTGTTATTTCCCTGGTTTCATTCAGCAGTGCAACCACAAAGCTTTGGGATTTCTGGGTCTTGTGAAGGAGTGGGAAAAAAGCTAATTTTGTCTGTTGCTTGTGTCCTGTTGCTGTTCACTCTCCAAGAGAAAAGCTTTTTGTATTAAACTGCGATGAAGGCATCAGACAAACTCAAGAAAAATGAATCAATCACTGCAAGAAAAAGATGCATTTTCAAGTTAAATATTATGAATTATGTATGCTCATTCATGCTGCTTATTGATATTTGTTGTGAAGTAACAACAGCTTGTGTATTCATCAAATGATTTAACAATAAATGGTAATTTTATGTTTAAATCACAATTACTTCTCTGTTTCAGAATGCAACTATTTTGTACTCACCTGCCAACAGGAGAAAACACGGTTGGATTGAGGGGGAAAAAAATCAAAATAGCTTTCTCCATTAATACCTCATGAAGGAACTTTTTTGATTTAAGGCATGGGATGAAGTTCACTGCCAAGTACAGATTTACCAACAGCCACTGCCTGGTGCTCTGGGAGAGGAGCTGCATCCTCAGGGTGCAATTACAGCAATTATCTGGATGGATCTTCTCATCAGCGACCTTTGACTCATCCCCTACGAGCTGTCACTCTTCATCACCAGATGGGGGAAGCAGTTTTACTGTTTCCACTCACCAGCCGCTTCTGGGAGGGAGGAGCCCCCGGGACACAGCCCGGCTGCCCCCGGTGCCCTCCTGCAGCCCTGGCAGAACCTGCAGCTCCGTCCTGGCAGGGTGCAACAGCAGCAGCACCCTGCACCCCTCACATTAGTGCGAGGAAAACAGAAAATATCACTTTGTAGCCGAAGGACAGATGTGCTGCCTCATGTGAAAAGTGCGGGTTGTTGGTTGCGCATCACTTTTTGGAAGTTTGTCCCAAAAGAAGACGCAGCTGTCTCACTTTGCATCTAACCAGAATGAATCCACTATCTGTGAATTTACTATAAACTTATACCTCTGCAAAGATGGAGCACAGCCTTACCTTAACACTATTACGACATTTATTTTCCCACAAATTTCACTGAAACGAAAGTGCAAAAGTTTTTGTCAGAGGGCACGGCCTGGAGGGTACAGTTCATGTAAAAATTAAACTATTTCAATTCCCAGTCAGTAAAGCTAAATGATGAAAGGATAAACAACTCCCTTCAAGCAGCAGGACATTTAAAATGGGATTGGCAAACTATAAACAGTTTTACAGCTTTCACTTTGCAGTGAAACTGCTGATCAGCTCCTTTAGCAGAACAAAAAAATCACCTTTGCCATAAAGGGACTTTAGCTTGGTTCTCTCAGCTTACAGCTCTTCCAGGAAAAGGATGTTCCAGGCTTAATTATAATCACCATTAGCTGCTACCTACCATTTAATTAGTTGGTAATAAAAGCAAGGCTCTTTCTTATCAAAACAATCAGCAGTGTCACTCCTTTGCATTCCTGCAAATGTTGTTATGTGGACAGGGCAGGGATAGAACCAACAATAATTCAATCTGGGGGAAAAAAACAAACAACCAAAAACAAAAAACAACCCCAAAACCTAAAAATAAAATACTTTAGGGAGGCAACTCAAACAGCCAGCTACCAAAGGAGATAGAAACTAAATTCTTCATTGTCAAGTGCCAATTCAAAGTGAAAACAGATTGAACCAAAACTGTCCAAAAATGCTTTCCCATTTTGTAATGCTCACACCCCTGGGCCAGACAGAGCCCAGCTGTTTCTGCCACTGACTTCAAACAATAGCTGGGCTGTTTAAAAGTTTAAAAGCTGTTTAAAACAGGGAATGATGTTTGCCTGAAGACATACCATATTAATGCAAATTGCTTTCAAATGCACATCCAGTTTCTTAAGCAAAACAAAAATGAGATATTAAACTGAGTGGAAGTTACTGCTGGAGCCATCCATGACCTGTCAGCCAGAATTCAGTCAGGGGCTGCATGGAGTGAGCTTGCACTCAGGGAGAAGCACAGCAAAAGGGGCCTCTGTTTGTATCAAAATAAAATGTTTTTCATTTCACTTTTCCTACTTCAGAAAGGCCTCAAGATTTCAGAGCCTGTGTCTCCTTTTTGGACCTTCCAATTACCACCAGATGAAACTGTGTTTGCTCCTTCTAAGATGCTTCACACCACTCGTGCCCATGGCTGTTAGTCATGCTGCCACAGTGCCTTCCTACCAGCTTAAGCACTGACCTTTAAGAAGTTATAAATGTTATTTCAGCCTTAATATTTCGATATTAATGTCTCTGGAAGTGATTAACAGCACTAGCTTTGTGTCTTTAGGTCCTTGCCTATCTGCTCACCACCTTCTGCTAATGTAACTTAATCATCACATGCTGCAGCACCCCAGGTTTCTATTTCTGGTTCAGAGAGATTGAAGTAGTAATGAGCAGAGCACATGTTCCACCAGTGGGTTTCATTGCTCCTGAAAGCAAGAGGATTAAATCAGAGATTCATTTTGTTCTGTGTGCCATCTTCCTCATCTGTACAATGGAGACAACGCAGCTATGGCTGAGAGACAGAGAGGCTTCCTCACAACAACAATTACGCTCCCATCTGTTAATTTTTTGTCAGTTATCTTTGCAGTATAGTTGTGAGATTGTTAAACAACCAAATTCGTGTAGCTAACAAAAAGTAATCATGGCAAAGATCTCCAGGAATGTGCCGACAGACAGCAGACATGTTTCCCTGATCCAGACTCAGCAGTCAGCAAAAAGATTTGAAAGCCAGGAAAGAGACTAGTTTGGATACAAAGGAGAGGATGGCAGGGACGTTAAGATGACAATTCAAGAAAATTTCTTGGAACAGCCACAAAAATGGAAATCAGCTGGAAATCCACAATTTCCTTGTATACTGTACAAGAATAATGCTTAGACAGTGAGAAAAACCATCTCATGGTAAAATGTTACATCACAGCATGAGAAGTCTCAGTCCTTGTGGTGATGCTGACTGTGCACCATTTCCACACTGTTGTGTCAACACTTCACTTGGAACACATAAAAAAAAAATCTGCATTTGACATGGCCCTTACCAAAGGGTCAGGTCACTCCTCGTGCCCTGTGTGCCCACTTCACCTCACCTCAAAGGGCTTTTTAAAATTTACCTAACAAATGTGTTGCTTGTTAAAAGCCCTAACATCTCTTTAAGTAAAGATTTCTTAGATAATCTGCTTAAATTATCAACAAACAGTAACTTTCTTGATATGTTAAAAAGATTTATCAGCAACAGAAAATATATTAACATCTAGTGCAGGCTCCCTGCACCTGCCTTGCACTGGGTGCCACTGACTGGAGCCAGCTCAGCCAAAGGGAAAACACAAACACAGCAAAGGCACGAGCAGGGCTGAAATGGTCTCAGAGTCCATGGACACAGAGGAGCTGAGCCTCTGCCAGCCCCTCGGGGGAAAATTCCCATTCCAGGCACGACAAGGCAGCCCCATTCCCTCCCAGCTGTGCTTCTCTAGAAGAGAAGGCAGCAGCACACTCCCCATTCTCTCTCCTGGCTGGGGTGACAACACTTCGTAGTGACATGAGGACTCAGGAACCTGCTAAGGGAAGGAAAGAGCTCTTTTTGTATGGCCTGGACACGGTCAGAGCGAGGGAAACTGAGGCAGCAACTCCAGCGCCTCGGAGCGGCTGCCCGGAGCTCCCGCGGCGGCACCGTGCTGCCACCTGCGGGCAGCGCTGGGAATGACAGCACCGGGAATGAGCGAGCCCAGATCCCGCACCGGGAATGCCCGAGCCCGGATCCCGCACCGGGAATGACCGAGCCCGGATCCCGCACCGGGAATGCCCGAGCCCGGATCCCGCACCGGGAATGACCGAGCCCGGATCCCGCACCGGGAATGCCCGAGCCCGGATCCCGCACCGGGAATGCCCGAGCCCGGATCCCGCACCGGGAATGCTCTGGACCAGGAACGCCCGCTCCCAGCCCAGCGCTGCCCCTGAACTCCCGCAGGAGTTCCTGCAGGAACACCAGAGCCAGCTTCCAGTCTCAGCTCCTTCTCAGCCCCTTGGCAGAGACCAGGAATCTTCTGAGGCCAATTCTTCCAAATTTCAGAATGCAATTCGTTCTAATTGACACATTAATTAATTAATTGACACAGCACTTCCACAACCTCACATCACGTTTTAGCACCATTGAAGCTACTCCTGTGTCAAGTCTGTTTTATTACAGAGCCTAAATAGTAAAAAAATGCACCCAAAGGCCCGATTTTACATTTTCTCTGCTTTTTATCTGCTGTGGAAAACTGTATTTCCTCACACATTAACTATTTAAAGCATAGACAATTTCAGCTTGCAGAGGAAACTTGTAATGGAAGTTTCCCCTTCTTTCCCAAATAACTGAATTTTCTCAGAACACTGTTACATAATGCTACAGAACACTCCAGTATTATCTGTTTCAGACATGAATAATTCCTGTGTATTTAACAACTCCTCCACAATTAGTAAATTAAAATATTTTAAATTTGGCATCTGTTCAGAATATAGATTGCTTTAAAAGATGTTAATACATATCTACTGGTCTAAAATATGCAATATAATGAAATTAAATGATCCTTGTAAAATATACAACAGAATGGTGATGCAAATATTTGCATTTGCATAGTTATGCAAATTCTTAATCATAAAGAACCATCAATGCTGTTAAAAAGCATAAGGCCATTAGGAATGGCTCCTGAGGAGGTCAAAGCATTCTTTCCTGATTTCCAAAATGAGACATTTATAGCTTCTAACTACTGAAAGAATAATTTGAAAGTTCAGAGATAAAAATATCTTTTATTACTACATTCACATTCCACTCTACGTAGTCTGATTTTTAGATGTCAGCACAGAATGAGTCAGCTTTGTTATTAACAATTCAAATGAACAATATATATTCAGCAAATTGATCAAGGAATTTAAACAACTTCTAAAATTAATTTTAACAAACCAATCTGCTGCTTCGAATTTATAACACAAGTGGAAACAGCACAACAAGAATAAAGTTAACAATATTATTTAAGCAATTATCATGAACCAAAGTATTCCTAAATCCTGTCACGGGTAAGAACAAATGAACTTACTGAAATTTACCAGCATGAAAACAGACACTGAGCAATCAATATGAAACTTTATAAACAATCAATATGAAACTTCATAAACACTGAACAGCTCTGCAATGGATGGACAAAAGCAATGAGGAATTTCAATTAATTCAACCCTTCTGACTTCTCAGGGTTTGCTACAAACCTGAGGGAGGTTTCTGTTACCAAGGTGTAATTCCTGTGCTGTGTTTGACTGAGGTGATTGATGAAAAGTCTTGGTGAGGCCTTTGCGGTGGTCTCTATAAATGGGATTATTTCCTGTGAGACTGCAATTATCTCCTGCTAATTACCCTCCCTGACTGCCCAACCTGAGCACGGAGATTCTGGGGACACTGCCAGTCACAGGTGCTGAAAGATGGCAAAAAATTAAAAAAAAAAAAAAGGCAAAAACTTAGTTTCATTTTTAATAGGCCATTCAAAGTAAAAAAAAGTTGAAAGCTGCAGTTGTTGAGCCTGCAGCTCACCTGTGGTGCACAGCACAGGAATTCTCTGTCCCTGACCACATCAGCAGAACCAGAACCACAGCCCAACCCAAACCATCCAGTACTGGCCAAATCCCACACCTTAATGAAGCTAATCAGAGATTTTAATCTTGAAAATGGGATGAGGGTTTGGCATTTCAATTAAATTTGGTTGTTACATGACTGAGTATTATTCATATTTGTTAGTTATGCTGGTGCTTATTTATAATGAAATGTAACATAAGAACAGCAGCATTAAAGATGAATATTTAAAAAATATTTAAGATTTTATGAGGAAGCTTCCAAGTATTAATTATAAATGATCAAAAAAAAAAGTGTGAACAGTGCATAAATGACAATTGTGGTCATTGTAATGAATCATAAAAATTAACAGTACTTACTGTAATAACTCTAGTAATTATTAAGAGTTTAACCCAGCAGTTCTTATAACCTAAGGAAAGTTAGAGAATTGTATTTGACAGTTAGTTTTTCTGATTTTTAAGTATACTATAAACATGAATTCTCCTAAATAACACAGTTGTGCTTTATTGAAGAGCTAATTAAATCAAAGCCGTGGGTGGGGTTTGGATCTGCTGCTAAATGAAGATCATAAACTTACATGGGAACACTTGGAGGCTGATTAAAGGAGGGATAAAGAAAACAGATCCCACCTGCCTTCAAAAGGGTCACCTAAAAAGGTTTTACATTCCTAGAATGTGGGGGTCCCTCCCCACTTCTCTGCCATCCTGTTCCTGCTTCATTTTTGTCACGCAGTTCTGTCTGCCCGGCTAACTGAGGTGAGAAAAACTCAGACAAAAATTAGTTTCTAATTACCAGTAGTATGAGGCATAAAAAATGGTGCTTTTCCACAAAATTGTGTCATGCACTCTATTGCATCATGAATTCGATTAGAAACCAAAGTGTTTGCAGAAAGGAGATTTAGTAAATGTACCTTGTACTAAAAAATCATTGCCCTTCATGTGCTCACCTCAGCAAAGTATAAACACTGAAATTCAGGCAGCTCTCTGTGATACTGAGATAAACCTGCCTCAGATCAGTCTGCAATTCTGTGATGAAGCTGGAAAAAATGAAAGGGGAAACAACCCATCCATTCTTTCATAAAAGACTGAAATTAGCTGCTTTTTCAGACTCTGTTATTACATGTATGTAACAAACCAGGTGACAGTTGTCTCTAACTTTCACACTTTGCAATGGTATGTGGGTTACACAGTACAAACTGCAGCAAGAAGAAACATGAGCAGAAGGGCTTCAACAGCTTCCAACCAGAATCTCTTCCACCTTTCTAACTGTTGGCAGTTCCACACTTTGAACTGCTCAATTCCTACTGAGAACAAGGAAGACCAGGCTGTCTGTGCACTATTTGTGCATCATGCTGAGGATCCATTTAATGAGTTGCTTCTGTTCTGTGCTCCCTCAGAGCTGCTGTTTCTGTCCCATCTAAAACAGGAACCATCTCACTGGCACAATGTTCATTTTTCACAGCAGAGTCATCTTGGAATGATTTCAGGGCAACTTTGAAAAAAATAATTGAATATTGGGATGATTAACCAGAAAGACAAGTAAATATTTCAATAAATTTAACAAGTATGCAATTTAATTTACTGGAGAAAATGCTGCCAATATGTAACTACAGCACATCTTTTATCTTGCACTTTACTTAGAGAATGAATATATCTTCTGTTGAAAATTACATTACAAGCCATGTTACTGAGTTTGGTATTCTCATCAGAGGAAAACTAAGCATTTTTTAACTTGAAATTTCATTATCATATGCATCCTTCTTCTTTTTTTAATTATTAGTAACAGCAAAGCACTGACAGCCCCAGTCTCAAAGTCATCATCTGCAAAGCCACACTGAGGATCCCACAGGCCCCTTCAAGATTGTGCAAGAAGTGTACAATGATATATAATAGTTTGCAAATGTCAGTTTTGGGGAAAAAGCTTCTGGAACAGCACAGAAATGGTTTTGTGTGAGTCAATTAATGAACTGAATATTTGCATGAACAACATCGGAAGATGCATTATCACAGCTCTAGAAAATCAAGCTTTCAGATGAAGGTATTTACAAGATATCAAAAAGAAATTGTTTGCATGTAGGAAAACATTAATAAGCAGCAAAATCTAATTACTGCAAAAACATAAACACTGCAGCTGTAACACTTCTCTCCAACCATACCATTAGAGCCTCACCAGCGAAAACAGAAGTGTCAATGCTAATGTAAACTCAGCTGCTGATATATATTCATCAGATTCAGAAAAGCTCCCACATTTCTTCTTCTCACCACACCAAGTTTTTTCAGCGCAGATACAATCTGATACACCAAAAGGTGAGGATTAGGGACATCCAGGCCTAAGGTGTACCTCCATTCTTGTGTCTTACTGCACAAAAATCATCTGTGAGCATTGCTAAAATGGAGTTTAAGAACTCAACTCCCTGCAGGAGCAGGGACCAGCCCAGGATGTGCAGCGACCCAGCTCACATGACAGGAATTTCTGACACACAGTAAAGCCTGTTCTGAAGTATTCTTCCATTATTAGCTTCACTGTGGAACAGTAATTAGGCAGCAGAGAAGATTCACTGCCTTAGCCTTTTAGTCTTGATTCTAATTTACATGATTAAATCCTAACTTAGTCACTGATTACCTTCTGGCTTAGCACGCTTCGGGTTCTCATGGATTTTATTTTTGTCTTTGCTTCCTTTTCTGGGTGCAGCAGTTTTTGCGCTCACCAATCCACAAATTTCAGCATGCTTACACATATTGCTCTGTTAGCATAATGAAGAACAAATGCATCAATCAAATATTAATCTAAGTAAGCAATTTAACACACACAAAGCAAATACGGTTTGACAGACAAATTCTGGAACATGAAGTGGAAGACTGACTTAGTTAACAACTTCCATAAAACTCCTGAAGATTTTCCAGAATATATATTAAAATTCTGCTTTAAAAGAACATTGCCATTTGGTGGGTATAAAGTAAAATTTATCATTTTCTGGTTCCTGGATAAGCAATAAAGTTTTACATGTAAAATCTGTATGTGGAAAAAGGGTCACATTTACTTTAAAGTGTGCACAGTTAACCCAAAATGGGAATATGTTCTCATTGCATATGGTTTTGAAGTGAATAATAATTTCTTACTTTCCTTGCTGAACGCGCCCTAGATATCCTAAAAGTACTCTTTAAAAGAATTTTTCAGTTCAGACTGAATTTATTCTGCATCACAGCTGAAAATCACATTTCAGGCTCAAATACCACATTTTGTTCTTTATCACAACACCCCTGAAAGTGATTGCTCTTACTTTATACTTCTAAGCAGTCCATGTACAAAAGATTTATCGAGAAGACACACTCATCTTTCCAGCATTTCAATTTCTCTATTTATTTGTGAAGGATTTACTGTGAAAATAAGCACCACTACAACATTTAGCTGGACTGCAGTCACAAAAATTTTTTTCTTCAGGTAAATATAACCCCAAAGCCAACTGTGCCTCACCACCACCAGAACGAGCAGCATTTTCCCAAAATACCTGGTTGCACGTGCAGCTGCACTGAGCACATCTGAACCTTCTCTCATTCCTGTGACTCTTCCTGTGCTGGAGGAAGGCGTAGCGCTCGTGGAAAGCTGCCTCACAGTCCCTGCACTTCACTGCCTCCTCCATGTAGGAGTGCAGGTTCCTCAGGTGGACACCTGCACAGTTATTCAAAACAGCTCATTTTAACTGCAAGGTTTTTATTTTCAGAGTTTGGAACAAGAGTTGGGCTGTGTAGAGCCCTGAGGAATGAAAATCTTGTAGAGGAAAACACAAAAGAACCTTCCGTGCTCTCTGTGGTAAGGGTAAAATAGACAAATTAATTTAAGATTAAACAAAAGCTGCAGCAAAGCAGCTGCTTGATTTCTTCCCAAAGAAATCAAGCAGTTATAAGCCTGAATCTTACTGATTCCGTGGAAACTGTTTAACAAATCAAATAATTCCAAAAAATCCAGCTTTAATACAGCATTTTTCATGTATTTCTGGAAACTTAAAATTCTATATAGGTTTTTTGTTACAGCTCAGTTCTATTGCTGCCAACACTTCTGAAAAAACAAAAGGTCACAGTGCCACAGGTACCGAGCAAATAAAAAAAAAAAAAGATAAAGCTAAACATTTGCTAGTTTGCATTTTTAAACAAATTATAACATCAACCACAAGATGTCACCACATCTCCTTGCAGGAAGAACTTACCTGTAAAAACTACAAAAACATTTTACTTAAAATATTCTGTGATAATATGAAGTCAGCTATAACATATTTGGTGACGTTTTGTGAAAATTAGAGAATTCACCTCTACTGATCTCTGCATTTCATTTTCAGTGTTTTGCTTTAAGCTCACCCAAATCACTTTTTCGGGAAAGGAAGGTACTGCAGTGTGGACACTGGTGTTTTGGCACATTTTCCCCATGCTTCTGTAGCATATGGATTTTCATGGTACCACTTTGAGTGAATCTGGCATGGCAAACATAACATTCATAGCGTTTTTCACCTATTAAAAAGAAATTAAAATAACATATGCTTAGAAACTCTACTTATTTGATATAAATTCAAATTCCCACAGAATTCTAACAGCAACAGTTTCCAGATCAACCAAAATTTAATATTAGTTGACAGTGCACAAAAGGCCAAACAAGTCTCCAGAAGTTTACATAACTGATTGCAACACAAAATCTTGGCTTTCCTGAGTCCACAAGTCAAGCTGCTGAGGCATAAAGCCATTCATGTAACTCTCAACTAGGAATCAGGAATTATTTTAATTATCATCTGTTCCTCCTTGAATACTTCACGTACAGAAACGCAGAATTATCTTCAAATATGCAAGGAGAGAAAGTCAAAAGCAGTAAAACATCACGATAAGAGTGACACACCAGCAAGCCATTGATAATGGTGGGAAGGGAAATTAGGAAATTATTTTCTTGGCTTTCTTCCCCAAAAAGCCACATCAGGTGTGACTATCATTAAAAATTATATCAGCACTTGCAACTGGCACAGCTTTGAACCAACTCCAGACTGGTTCTGTGCAGGAAGTCTCTGCCAGTAGTGGGTAACACTCTTGAACTCTTCCAGTTGGACCCTTGTGGTTGACTCTCATGAAGAAATAATTCAGTTTTATTGCACCAAACTGTCTCAAGATATGAACCAATGCGTGACAAGTGGAGATATTTGGAAAATTTGATTCAAACCACTCTGTCACACTCTGATCCAACCTGGAACATTAATCAGAGCACAAATTACTTAACATAATTGAGTGAAGTGAAACCCTGAAGTATGGGATTGATGCTCACTGCCCCTGAGATGACTTGCATGTTACAGAGCTCTGACAAGAACACACTGCTTTCAATATTAAAGCAATTTAATTCCTTGTTGACCAAATTAGTCCCTGGCAATCTGGGGTCATAACAATATCTGTATTCTGAGCAGATATTAAAAAAATCTCTCACAGATACCTCTCCATGTAAAATCAACTAATTGGGAAAGAAAAGTGACAGCCTGACCCACAGAAAATGAAATATTTTTCTAATATAAAAGAAGTTCAGGAGGAACAGCAAGACTAACCACTAGCACTGCTGGGCTTCCAACTGCCAAATCCAGAACACTGAAAGAGAACATGCTCTTACTCCAAATCACAAATAAAAAAAGGGCAAATTTCGAGGCTGAAATGAGATTGCTCTAACCCAATGAATAATAAGGAGCTGAAGCCCTGGATTTGATCTCTGCCCCAGAACCCTACCTGTGTGAGTTAACATGTGCCTTTTCAGCTTGTAGGCATCCTTGCTGGCATAGCTGCACAGGTGACAGGGGTAGGGCCGCTCACCCGTGTGCGAGCGAACGTGGCGCCTCATCTTGCTGGCCTCAGACAAAAATGAGAGATTTTCTAAAGCAACATCTACATCAGACACGGATTCTATTAAAATATATTGAATGAAAATATAAGCAATTTTACATACTCCACCTACTGCAATTTAAAGCATTGCATCAATCCCAGAATTAGCGCTCTCACTTCCATGTTTTTTCCCTGTTGTGGTTTTTGAGCATTTCTGCACTCTTTGACCATATTATCTTACTTCCACATTTAGTGTCCACATTAGCAAAACAGGAAATTTTATAATAAGAACAAAAAAAATATAATTTCAGAAAGAGGAAACCTACTCCTGTCAGGCTGCTTGGATATACCAAACATAAAATTGTTGGAAAATCGTTTGTTTCATTTTATAGGAAAATAAATAAAAGACTAAACTCATTATCCAGAGTCTATTCACCTTCAAGTCCCAATGAAGCATTTAGTTACAAAGTTTAATTCACTTCTACTTTTTTATGCTGTTTTTCTGATATGTTCTACATAAATATGGTAGGTACATGATTAGGAGTTATCAAACGCTCAGTTCCTCCATTTATAAACACAATTAATGAATTCACTGCTAGATTCCTTCAAATCTGTACCACTACTCAGGTAAAATTAAATATGACTGCCAATCTTTGTTACACAAAAGTCAAATAATTTGCACAGTAGTACTGGAGAGCTCCTTCAGCCTTCCTCATTCAGGTAAAGCTGAAAGAATGAGATCTGTAACAGCAGTGAGTGCAGAATAGCTCCTTATTAAAACAAGGGAAAGAACAGGGTAATTTAGTATCAGCTGTCAGGATTTTTAAAGATGCAAGCTATTAAAAATCTAATTATTAAGATAAGGTGTGTGGAAAAAAGTTCAGGATTGCTTACAGCTTTAGATGTGGACACAGCACAAATTCAGATATTGAACATCTACTAAACTGTGCCAGTGACTCAATCACAGGTGCATTTCTGAAAGCCTGTGCACCCAATTCAATTGCAAGTTCCAAATGCACCCTTAAGCAGACTCTAAGGTATTTTGTTCTCAATGAAGAAAATCCTAGTCCTGGAAAAACCCCAAACATCATCAAGTATATAAGCACAATATATGAACTTCTTTTTAGACATTAGCTAGTATTGTCCTACAGTACATGGAACATACTGTAAATGAGGACCAAGAATGCTTTTGGAGGACCAAAATCTCACAAACACATTGTTTAGCAGCGATTTTAGCATTAAAAAAAGAGAAAAAAGCTCTTAAAATACAACTAGTTAAAAAACAGTAATTGTATGAATATTAATATGGAGTAACACATTTGCAAATACTACATGGACAAAGTAAGGGTTCCAGGAATTCAGGGTACTTGTTCATTCTTGGCAGGATGATGGGGATGAAAAGATATGCACCAAAATGAAATGAAATGAAATGAAATGAAATGCATGGCACCACAAAGTTGTAGCCATCAGCCACCTTGCAGTAACATAACAGATAAACACAATCCATCAGTGTGTTTGAGGCCGTCAGCAGAGCCTGGACTTCTCACAGTTAAAAATCTGGGCAAAAATTGTACTTGTACATTAAAATCTTGGCATGTGAAAATCCTCACACCCTCCCAAAAAAACAGTACTTACTTCTACACTGGAGTATTCACATATTGTGCACTTGAAAGGCTTCTCCAAAGTGTGTTTGTACCTCGTGTGTCGTGAGAGCTCCCCTCGGGTCACGAAGGCTGTGCCACACTCACTGCATTTATGGGGTTTGGTCCCTGCAACAATACACCAGGAGCAATGTGGTTTGTCTGCCTTAAATCAGCATGCAGAATTTTTTAAAAGAACCTTTTCTGATACTCTGATATTCTTACATACAGTAAGTCATTGAATGATTTGGGTTGGAAGGGACCTTAAAGCTCATTTTGTCCCATTCCCTGCCATGGGCAGGGACACCTTCCACTATCCCAGGTTTCTCCAAGCACTGGTCAACCTGGCCTTGGACACTTCCAGAGATGGGGCAGCCACAGCTTCTCTGGGCAACGTGTGCCAGGGCCTCATCACCCTCCCAATAAAGAGTTTCTTCCATATATATGCACACAATAACTTTATTATAAACACAATTTATCACTTTGCTTCATATGTTTATATAGCAAAATGAAAATATCACAGAAAATTCTATTCTGCATGTAGGGATAAAGCACAGCTGAAACAACTGTTCAGCCGACAAGAATTGTTAGAGTGGTACTGAACAAAATAAACAAATAAACACAGAATTCCTAACTACAGACCATGTCTTTTCAGCCACAGAAAATCAGAGGAATTCCTGAGCATCAAGTGACCACAGAACACAGCTGTAAGGCACAGCCACTGGCTGTTAATTCAGTTTTGCAGACAGTAACATGAAGCATTCCCAAGCACAGGTACCTGTGTGTGTGTTCACATGGTTGTGCAGCAGAGTCGCTGTACGGAAAGCCTTCGGGCACAGGTGACACACGTGACTTTTCTCCTCTGAATGGGTTTTCAAGTGACGCCTAAGGCTTGAAAACTTAACTGAGGTAAATGTGCAGAAAAAAACAGTTGGAACATTCTTTTTCTCCTCTTGGAACAAAGACACGTTTACACTGTACGTGCCACAAAATAATGACTTGACTTTTTCAAAAAACGGTGCCAATTTCTAAAGAGTCCCACTAGTCTGGGTAAAACTACTTCAAAATTCTACATCAAAGGATTCATTAAGATTTAAGTGATTTGCCCCCAGAATTGTGTTATTTGTTAGTGATACAGTTTAGAATCAAATCCCAGGAAATCTAACTCTTGCCCTTGCGCTCGCCTCCAAGACAGGATGAGACTTCCTCTCTCAATACCATCATTAAGATTTACAACCTGTGCAACAAACTTCTTGATAACAACTGTGTAATTAGCACTAATTAAGTTTATGCAAAGATTTGGAAATGGCAGGTTAAGCTTTTCCCAGCTTTCTGGTGCTCCTGAATCTCTAAAGTGCATATAAAAAAAACATATAATGCAAAAGCCTCTTTAAAATTTGAGGGGGAAAAAAAATCAGTTCTTTGGAGAAATCATAGAATAAAGTTCGGGGCACAAGAGTAATGAATTTCTTTTGAGAGTAACAAGTTAAAATTAAATGTACAACACCTTCAGTTATGAAGAAGATTTGAAGCTGTGAAATGGCAAATACGTCATATTTGAAGAGTCTTTCCAGAACAGTTGTCTCAGCTCCCAAGTGTGCTCTCTGTAATGATTTTCATGCTGAGACCAAAATGCATTTTATACAATGCTTTATACCACACAGAGATGTGCAGATAACACTTCACTTCAGAAACAGCAAACAAAACCACTTTATTGTCATTTATTCATTGTGGATTCATGCCCACACAAAGGAACATTGTTAGCTTTGTTAAAACTGCTCAAATGTGCTTCCTCTAAAGGCTGTAACTGAACCAGGGGATGTTAACAATTTGTACAGCATCCATAGAGAACCTCAGCCAAGATACCTTAACTTCCAGATCCGACACACACATTTACAGACTCAACATCATTGATGTCATCCAATTTTTACAGTACACACACAGTTTCTAGGGAAACAGATGCTTATCTGTTCTCTTCTGAGTCAGTCCTTAACTTCTGTAACATACTTTTAGGTTTTTAACATCTTAAAACAGCCATTTTCTGTTACTCTTATTTAGGCTCTGGGAAAGGCTTTGCTGACAGGTATTGATTGATAATTGCCCACCACCCTCTGTTGGCAAGGTGGAACCACTCCAAGCTCAACCATAAACCCTCAAACAAGCACATTTTGAAGCTGAATGACTGAACCAAGACACTAAATAAATTACTAGGTTTATTCAAAGGCACTTATACAATATTAACTTTGAAATCTCCCTGGAGGTTTCAAATACCACACAGTGTTCAAAAGACCATTAATTTCTAAATGCCATCCAAAATGTCTCCCCTGAACACAAGGCAGATGACATCAGCCTTGTCAGAACAAGATCTTCCAGCACTTAGGGCTGAAGGTATTATTTCTTCTTCCAAATTTCCACAGAATGTTAAGACTTAGCCTAATCTAAATTTGACAATTACCACTGTAAGTATTTAATGTAAAATTTCAACCTCAGTTCAAAATCTTACTTAACACGCCTTATCTGAAAAATTAACTACAAAGATGATGAACTTTTTACCTTTTTCCTGATGTGGAGCACAAGCCTCAAATTTTAGATTCTTGAGATTTCTTACAACTGTTTGTTCTGATGCAGTTGGATATTCCTGCTCTTTACTTTCATTGAACAAGGCTGACAAATCATCACCCCCTTTGCAGCTCTGACTCTTTGTTTCCCCAACAGTGGAAAAAACTTCCTTTCCTTCCCCCTCTTCAGATGGCCTCAGTTGCTGGATGTTATTTTCAAATGCAATGGCATCATTATCTCTGTCAATCTATTTTAAAAAAGAATATGTTTTACAACTTTCTCAATTAAAGGCAGTTGCTAGTGGCAGATCAACTGAGCAGTCACAAAATGCAAGCCACCAGTTCGTTCTGATTTTCAGTCTTACATGTGATGGACAAAACTGCAACAAAAAATTTGCATTTAGCATACAGCAGCCTAACTAGTAAGCTACAATTAAGGAAAAATAATTACTAAAATTACGCTCTCCCTCTTCAAAATTTTATATAAAATTTCAGAGCATCACTTTAAGATTACGCAGTGAGAACATGGAAACCTATATCTCTATTTTTTTAAAGAAAATGTTTAACATTTCATTTCAGTACATTTACCTTCTAAAAGAAAATGAGAAGCATGCTCTGTTTTTTTAAAAAATGAGGACTTCTACAGGCTAATTATAATGCCTTCTTTGTCATACAGCAATTAACCAGGTTGTGATACTTCTCGCATTATACAGACTCAAATATGGCAATACGACCTACCTCAGAAATTATCCAGTGATGCATGAATTTTGTAAGAAAAGTAAGCAGTATTTTATTGTAAAACCAATATAATAGCTAGCACAGAACAAAACAGCAGTGTTTGCATGTCCTTTTTAATAAAATTCATTTCAAATGAGACTGTATTACATACCCGGCTTTAACAACGACTGCAGGATTGAACTAATTGAGTTAAGAAGAAAAAGGGAAATCCTGTAATGCCACTTAAGAGACGGAGGATATCAAACCAAATGGTACCAAACTGGTGAACTAAATTAAAAACTTGTCTGAATTTCAACAGTTAAATATGACCTCAATATCATCTGGATAATCTCCATGTCTTCTGGCTCAGAACTTTCTGTGAATCTAGAAAGTCTAGGCTTCTAGCTTGTCCTTTTTAAAATGAGATGAAATTATAAAAATATGTCCAGGGAACTGGATACTTAAGCCCAACAACTTTGAATAAATAATACTAATGCTTAAGTCAGAACCAAATCAATGTAATAGCAGAGGCAAACAGGGAACAACATATTTCTAATTTCACCTTATCCAGAACTTATACCTCCATCAGGAGCGTGTCTGGTGGTTTCTCTGTCGCCTTGCTTTCTGCACTCTTTCCTTGCCCTTCTTCTTGCAGAATACGGACCTGCTCCATCTCCAAGTCATAGCACATGCAGATGGCGTCCCGCAGGATCAGGGCCATGCCCGGGGGCACGCAGGGCAGCACGGCCCGGCTCAGCCCAGCCCCGCCCCGGCGAGGGCTCCTGCACGTCCTGCTGCCCTCCACACAAATCCCCTGTGGGCTCGGCGTTCTTTACCCTGCTCAGATGCAGGGCCCGCTCCGGTGCCGCTTGTCCCGTCCGCACTGCGCTCTCTGGCTCTGCTCCTCTCCTCCGCTCGGGTCAGCCTGGCCTTGGTTTCCCTGCAGCCCTGCGGCCCCGCTCGCTGCTGAGCGATCCTGTTCGAGGTTAAATACGAGGGCAGATTAAACGCGAAGGCAAATTAAACGCGAAGGCAAATTAAACGCGAGGGCAGCCCGCGGGCATTCAGGACCAGCCCCGGCCCTGCCTCGCCCCGCTCGCCCGGGGCTCTCCCGGCCCAACGCCCCTGCGGGCGGTTCCCCCGCGAGGAGCGGTGTCCCCCAGGGCTGTTGGGCCGGGGCCATCGTGCCCGGGCTGCCCCGCCGGGGAAAGCCGCAGGGAAGGGGCTCATCGCCTGCCCTGCACCTCGGCATGTCCGCCCTCTGCCTCCCTGTGCCGCTCCCTCTGCAGCGGCTGGATGGAGCCCGCTCCTGGGTAGCAGCTTTTGGGGAACAGCAGCTTTTGGGGAAGAGCTGCTTCTCACCTGTTAATTTCCTACAAAACACCGAGCCCCGACCCTGCAGAGGTTTCCCTCCTAATGCACCGGGTGTCTGGTGCTCCTTGGTCCCCAAGTCGTGTCAGAGCAGCTGCTGTTTTCTCACCCTCTGGTCAAAGGCGAAGATCTCTCAGCTTTAATTGTAGGCCCTTAACCTTCTGTGCCCACTTGGCTGGAGACCATGGGGGCTGAGCTCAACTGGTTTCTCTACTCAGGAAATATCTGAAGCACTAGCCATGTTTGTGCAATGGAAAGCCTCCAGCCGGGAGCCCTGTTCTGGAGTGCCACTGAAGGGCCTCCTGGTGCTGCCGCCACACAAGTGTTGTACAAAATTGGCTCAAGTGGCTTTGCAGAGGCAGTGGAGCAATGTATAAGCATCGTTATGCTGTACCTTATGCCAGGATTGGTTATTCAATGAGAACAAGTTGAAAGAGTTCTCCAAAGGCATTGTGAAAATGTCTTTGAGGTAAACTTGCACAGTTTGAGTGACTTAACATTTAATCTTGTGTACCCTTGTAGAGTAGTAATTTCCAGCCATCAAACATTCTATAAAACCCACTTACTTTGAATGCTCTATTATATGCCAGTGCAGAGGATAGATTTGGGGCTTTACCTCTAAATATTAGCTTGGTGCATTGCAGGGTACAGTACATTGCACAGGGACTGCAGCCCAGCATGATCCAGGTCCTGTCAAACTGACTTAACAAACACTAACCAAAGCCCCGAACCAAGTGATGGCTTTCCTTGTCTGTGGAAGTAACCCAGTACAAGTGACATTTGTGAAATATCTGTAGCAAAACAGCAGTCCACACCACTGGCCTGTGAGTGGTACCCTTAGATGAGAATGGGTTATTGACATCTCATCCTCAGAGACATCAACTGAAAATCCCATAAACACCCTTGACTACAACCACTCCTATCCACAGTTCTGCAAAATCTTAAATGTAAAAATAATGCAACATGTTTACATTTAACAACTGCAAGTTAGTCATAACTATTCTACTGCTTGGAAGGAACACAAATCCAAAGCAATTATTTAGGCTGAATATCTATTCCAGCAATTTAGTGCTGATATTTTGGTTAGACACCACATTATCCATCATCCACGAATCCACGGGCTCTCAAAACTAAAGAACAGGATGCAGAATACAAAATATATTCACATATTATTCACACATAATTAGGCTGCCAGTAACTGTGGCCTGAGATTTTACTTCTTACACATTTCTAAATCTTTTCAAGTTGCTCCTTATACTGTGCAATTATGATAGTTGAAGGGCACTGTAGGAAAAAAGTTGTTATAACAATACACCATCCTTTAGGTTATTTTAATGAGGTTTTCTACACTTCAACCGTCATCAACTTCTAAGAGCTGTCCTGCCTTGCACTTCTGCATTATTAATACCAGCACTATCCATGCACTACAGTAAAGGTCTGCCATTATTTCCATTATTAACCAGTATTTCCAAGGTTTTACAGCTCAAACGCAGAACAGCTCTTCAGTTTGTTATTTTTGCTGAATTTAAAGGAACCACTTGGATCAGCAATCTATGAATTCAGCCAGTTTCTGAGTAGGTTTTGACACACTGGAGGTTAACAGCTCCATAATGGCCATTATGGTGTGTTGTGTGTGCAGTCTCCAGTTACTGCTGCATTGTCTATCTCTAGCTGCAATCAAGCTTCTGCCCACTCCTCTGGGAGTCTGGTTCTTTCTAACACATCAACAGCCTGCATGAAAAGTCTATCATGAAAAGAATAGAGAGCCGGTTTATATTTTAAGTCATAATTATGCTTTGTGGGGTAAATGTTCAAGATGAATTATTGTTTGTTAGGAGTATTTCATAAGGAGCATAAGGAATTTAATGTAGGCACATTTTCTTGTGTTAAAGTAACATTACATAAAGAAACAAAATTCAGCCACAAAATTGCAGATAAATTGCTGATAAGAATCTATGAGTGCATGAAAGTGAATACACGGATAAGTAAAATCCCCAATCAGCAGAGTGAATTTCCTTGGCTGCACTGAGGAAACACTGCAAACTTTGTTCTGATCTGTGGTTTTCCACCCAAGTATAAACAGTGCAGCTGATTTTTTTTTAAGAAGTAAAATACTGTGTTATCTGTTCACATTGTCAGTCTTAAATCTGAATAATGTCTTTTATAATATTTAAGATGTTTAATGCGTGTGAGGTGGAGCTGACTTTTTTTAAAAGCTCCATTGCCATATACATAAAGCATATTCGACCTTGAATGTAGTTCAAGGTTTGCTTCCCTTACTGTGTTTCAGAAACTCACTTTGGATGACTGCAGAGGCTGTTTATCCATCCTCTCTGGTGATGCTTTGCACCTCCATCACAGGTTCTAAACTGCAGTCCTCCCGTGCCAATGGAAGGATTGCCATCAATTTAACAGGGCTTGGAGTTACGCCCAGAATAGATAACTATGTGAAGCAATGACAGTGGGATTTATTTACACATTTTTGACCTGTCCACAAACCATAGAGTAAATCAGAAATGCTGCAGTGCACTTGAAAGAGAAAAAGAAAAAGCAAAGAGACCAAAGCATATAACCCCAAAACAAATGGGTTCGAGTTTAACCTCTAGTGCTCATAATTGTTTCATTTATGACACTCTGCCTTGTAGCTGAAACCTCCATTCTTCTCCAGAACATGACTCCTGTTAGTCTAGGAGAAAACCCAATCTTTGTTGTGACTTATTTTGACAGCTTTAATATCATTTTCCACCTGGCATCTGGAAAGTTTTCCATTTTCACTTTCCACCAATGTCTCACTTTTGTTTCCAAGTATGTGTCGCGTTCACACCGCACCTGTCAGCGCTGTGTGCGCCTTAGCACCGGGCTGCAAACACGCACGCCTTGCCTTTGCTCCCACCCCAGGGACAATCACTACCTTCAGCACCTCTTTTGCAGTGAGATATTGCCCCTCTTAATAATGACAGCACTAGATAACCTCCTTCACACCATCACCTGCTTCAGAGAGGGCGGAGATACATTTACAGTCTTCTAATTCATCTGGCTCCTTTAAACATTGCTCAGGTCTTGAAGCTGTCATTAAATGGTTGAAGTCTTTTTGCTGTATTTTCTGGTGCTCCTTGTTCCTTTGGTGTCCCACTTTCACAAATACAGAGCATTTCTTCAGAGACCACCAAAAACCTTAATTAAAAAAAAAAAAAAAACAAGCACATGAGCTAATGAGTGAGATAAAAAGTTATGTTCTTTTTGATGCTGTTCTAAGCAACAGAATCTTGCAGATTCAGAATTAAGTCAGTGCTTCAGTGCTGGTCTGGAATATTCTCAAGAGAAAATATACAGTTTGATCACTTGGAAAGAAGAATATTATTAATTTTTAATTTTTTTCCCCCAGACCTCTGGTTCGGAGATGGAAGCTACAGTTTATTTTAGTAGACATCACTTAAGATTTAGATCTGACTTGGATTTCTTGCCTGCCCCAAAGAACACAATTCTCTTCTCCCTCTTGCTAGTCATATAAAAACTAGTCAGACCTCAGACACAGCAACATCAGAACATAGAGTCCTACTTGTTTCCTCACTGAATCCCCAAAGCAGAGAGAGGATGGGAGCACAGCAGAGCAAAGCCAGATGGAAATCATGCTGCAGGGTATTGATTGACTAGTGTCTGGGCAGGCTATAAATTACCACTTCTCATGCACAGAGGAGGGAGAGCAGAGCTGCAGAGCTGTCTCGGGGCACAGTGCTTGGACTGTGCTCTTCATGCAGGATCAGTTAAATTCGGGTTGTGCCTAAGGCACAGGGAAAGCCAGGCTTTGGCTTTGCTCTCTCTCCAGAGCTCATCTTAACTTTGAGCAGACAAATCATCTCTTTAAATATGAGTGAATCTTGCAGCAGAACAAAAGCAACTCCAATTAAGCTAGAAGACTTAATGCTTTCAAGTATTGCCTATGCTCTTAAAATCCCGCTCCATACTGTAAATTATGATAATTATATAGCATGACAAAAAAACAAGACCTAATAGAGTACAGATGTGGGATTTATAAAAGGGGAAGTATTTAACATAAGCTTATTGGAGCTGAAAGTACCAAGGATGATTGATTGCTTAGACACAAGTCAGGGAAGTGGTCTAAAAATTATTAACCATAATTGCAATTTGCCTATTAACTGTTTCATCTAACATTATGATATATTTAGAAACAGTCCTGCCATCCACCAATACACAATTTGCTGCTTGGGGCGAACAGCAGAGCTGCGTGCCTGGATCTGTTTGGAAGAAGGATGTTTATTGGGAAGGATATCACTTCTTCCATTTCAAAAGACATTAGCGTGGTTATACAGTTAACTACACCTCAGTGACTTCCACTGTTTTTACAGAATACTCTTTAATCCAACAGATAGCACAGAACATTTTTAATACAACTCCCCTTAGTTAGTTATTGCAGGTTTCTGTTGCTGTTTGTGCAAGGGTGGAAGAGTTAAAAGTTTAAAAGGCAGGAAGTTTTCGTCTTGTTTTGACTAAACCGGGGCAAACGTGCTGAAGCTGTGCAGAATTTGATTGCCAAACAGAGAGAGAAGATACACAGGGAGAAAATAGAGTAAAGGTTTAACCCAGCTGATGTAAGAAACAAACTCCAAGGATGTCCATGTTTCCTTCTTTTATCGCATTGTTAATCTTTAATCAGGAAAACAGTTCTGAGAACAGCTCTTCGTGCACAGCTGAACAGACACCAAAACTTGGAAGTTAATAGGATCACCGAAGAATGAGACGATGAAATGATTGTCCTAATAAATCTGGGAGTGAGATGTACAAACCCAGAGGAGTTCAAATTCTGCTTCCACGTCGATGTGCAGCAAGTACACGTTAGACCTTGCAAAATCAGCAGTAAGGAGGTGGTTGGTGGGTTCAGAAGAGCAGAAGGTTCCTGGGCATTTCTTTTTCAGCTCAGATAACAAATCCTCTTGGGAGTTAAACTTTCTTGAGGAGTCCAAATCAACTTCTTAATACAAAAATCCAAACAAACCAAGAAAATTTAAGGGAATATTTAACAACTTGTATATTAATGTCACTTCAGTGAACAACAGGTGGTGTTGTCTGTGATATTTATCAGTAGAAATACCTTAAATCCTAGTTTTCTGCACTGCTACAGTGTTGAACCATCACTTAAAGTCCCAAATCAGACAGCACTCCATCAGGAACTGGTAATGGAAATGTGGTATAGCAGGCTTAATCGTCCATCTTTTCTGCTCCTGTAAGAAGAAACAAAGTCAATCTTATAGTCCTTATAATCTAAAGCATCAAGAGCAGGCAGTGTCTAGAAAGCAGATGAGAATACCTGGGTGACACGTTTGGTGAATCACGGTTATTACTCCACTCAGAGCTGCCTCTACAAAATGCAAGTCTCTTCTCTGTCATTCATACTCACCTTTTAAGACCTGGGCAGAGCACGTTTATGCTTCACCCAAAATAAAAAGGTACTTAGTGCTATTTAGAGCAAATACCTGAACTCTACATGGTTAGCAAGTATGTGGGGTTTTTAATTTTATTTGCAGAATGCAAGTTGGTTGCTCTTCATTTGTACATAGGTTTAAGCACACACATAAGAAGCTTCTCTTTACATAAACAGTATTCATATGCATAAATATCATCCTTAATCAGTAAATTTGGAGACAGTTACAGATGGTCAAAGATGCACATAGAGCAATCAGATTCCTAAAATCATAAGAAAAAAAAGCATGATTTCCAGGGTCCAGTTGAACTCCTGATCTCTTTACTGAATATTGTTTGTAGACATAATCATAATTGTGGCTTTTGTCTGGTAGGAACCATTTGCACTGACCAAACAGAAGTGCCTTTACACTGAAAAAATCCCATTGTGGTCCACACATTATTCCTGTTAGAATGGTGCTAAGCAGAAGTGTACAGTATGTAGGATTTCACCCGACCTGTTAACACTTACATAACAGTTTTCCAGTAAACAGAGGATTCGTTGCAGGGATTATTGGTTTTTGTGCAATGTTGATTTTCCTCAAGCTCCAGGTTCAAGAACCAAAAGGTATGTGGTGCTTGACATAGGCACATTTGCCTTCTGACCTTTAGATGTAGCTTGGCTTTCGTTTCTGCATAATCAGCTTTTCCATCCTGTTGTTTGGCTTGAAATATTAATCAAAGCTGTTTTCCTGGGGAAAAGGTATAGAACAAATCTCACTTGAAACAGAAAACATGGCTCAGCCCAAGTTACTGCTTGTGTTGCTATTGAAGGAGAAAACAGTTTATGGTAAATACTTTTCATTTCAAGTAAGAAAGGATCATGTCTAATCAGGTTTTAAGCTCCTCTCTCGGAGAACTATCAACCAAACTAGGAGAATTCATAAGAACAGGGAGAAATTGGCATTATCACCTCTCAACCCCCTTCCTAGGAGATTATAAGGGCTTGGGGATGTTGTTACACATCCAAAGTCAAATGGGAAATCCATAGCAGAGGAAGAAACAGAACCTGAACCTTCAGAGTCTGCCCCCAGTCTTACTGGTTGAAGCCATCCTTCTTCAAATGAATTGGCTCAGGAAGGACGTACAGAGCTGTGAGCAGTGGGTCAGACTGCATGTAAGAAGGGACTGAAATGTTGAGGGAGAACAAAGGTGTGTGGGAGGATTTAAAAGGAAGAGAAGAAGCCCGTTGCACAGGTAGAGCTGGGTAAACCTGAAAGAACAGCTGCCAGCACAGTGCTGCTAGCAGGCAGAGCATGGCAGAGAAATAATGAACGGCAGGCAAGGGGAGCCAGGGTTGGCTCATCCTAGAAAAAATAAACAAATTTACAATGTAAAAAGGTGCTTTCATTTGTTTCTTTAGGCCTGAGGAGGTGAGGTTTAAAAGGGCACTCTTAGTCGACCACCACTCATCCACAGGAAGCCAGAAACTCTTGAACAAGAGCTGTTCGAATTCACGTGCAAGGATTTGTCTGTTCCCTACTCAGGCAGGAAGCAGGAAGTCCTTGACAGCTGCAAACACACAGCTCTGTGGTAAAGAGATTTCACTCCAGCAAGGGTAACCATTTTTATTTGCAAACTGGATTTGGAGCCGCCTGGGCTTTGTGTGACTGAGCAGAGCAGATGCTGAAGGGTAAAGGGAAACACAAACCTTTTGCTGACTGTTCTTCTCTCTGGTTAGTAGGGTTTGTCCCCTTCTCTCCTGGCTGTGGTTCTCCTGTTCATCCAGCAAAAAAGCCCTGCAGTAACCTTGAAAAAACCATAATCCCTTGTGGCTAGGGTAAAGTCAGTCAAAGTCTTGGTGGGCCCAAGCTCTCCACATGACTGAGACCTTCTGCAGTAGATGAGAAGAGCTCCCAAGCTAACAGAATTACACATACCTGGCCACTGGTCAGGCACCAGTGGAAGCCCATTACTCACATATTCACAATGATCCTTGACAGCGTTTGTTTGTTTTTTTTCTAAAAAGGACAGTATTCCTTTAGGGAAAAGTCCCCAGGTTAGAGTCACAGCTCAAGAAATGGCTCCACTGCTTATCAAAGTTAAAATTACATGTCTTAATCCCATCTCCAGTGCTGAGCCTGTAAAAGTGAGCTTAAAAATAAAATACTAATAACAATAATAACTATTTTATCTGCCAAAGCGGAACAACAAGCAAGAAACCAGTGTGCCCATGGTGTAATGCCCATGGCATGTACTGTGGCACAACCAGGACTGTCCCTAAAATATAGCTCAGGATCGAGTGCTTGAGCTGATACTAAACTAAGCATCAAAGGCTGGTGACTTTGTTCAGAGACTTTAAACATGCACCTCAAACATCTTCCTGGCTACTGGAATTTGCTTCCATTTGTTTTGAGAAATGTCTGTTATCAAGCTGGAAATGCTGGACAGGCTAATGGAATTACAGTCTAACCGTGAAATATGGGTATTTTTTCCCACTCCTCTGCATCAGAACAAACCACTTCATTTTGAACTCGAGCCAAGAAAAAAACACATCACCTCTCATCCACAAACCTCAAATCTTACAATCTGCCCAATCCTGCAAAGATTGGGGTTGGAAAGGAGGTGAGCACACGTGGAGAGGAGCGTGTGGCAGGGCCCCAGACCTCCTGCAGACGGCTCAGTGCTGAAGAGCTGCCTGCAAGGAGAGGGGCTGTGAGGTGGAAATACCTCATGGGGCTGCGCAGGGTCTGGAACAAGCACTTGGCTCATTCACAGACTCTTGTGCAACTGCAGGCGACCTGCACGGTTCACGTTTTCTATTGGAAATTGAGACAACAGTCCCTGCCCTGCTCTCTGTGAGCTTGCAAGGGCTGTCCTTGGATCTGGGCTCTGTGGCACCCGGTCCAGCAGCTGTCAGACACTGAGCACAGCTCCACCACAGAAATAACAATCCAGAGACAGTGCTCTCCCATTAGTAGAGCAGCTCAGAGAATCTTTAAGAAACCTCAAATTTATAACAAAATACCCAAGTGACAAACTCTTTGGAGGTGACAATATGTAGGAGAATTAGCAATGGGAGGGAAGTAGAATTTCTGAGTATTATTATATGCCATTAACAACTTTCAGATCTCACTGTGAGTGCTCTGTTGCACTTTGGTTTGCAGTGATGAGTTAAGCTTTCTATTGACGCTTTTCCTGAGCATCTAAAAACCTTTACATTTATCGCATTCAAGTAGCAAGTCTGTAAAACCCGAAGTGCTCAAAAACTTCTGTTTTGAACAACCTGAATAGTGTCCATGAAAGCAAACATCCTAAAACCCCTCCTTTCAAGGCACTTGTTGAACATTATCATCTTGAAATGTCAGATTCACACACATTTAAATGATTTGACAGCTTCCAAGAAGGCACCTGATAAGCATCACATTGAAGTGTCAAAAAGCACAGAGAAAAAGTGCCAAAAAAAGTTCAATCAGAAGAAATCGTATCAGCTATTAGATGAGCATTATAATGCAGTTACTACTAAAAAAGACATCTCATTTAAATGGAAAATAAACTTTACATTCAAGACAACTCTTTCTTTAAAGGCCTTACATTTTCCCATTTTTGCCATTAGTGAAATCTTCCAGAAACTGAATCCAGACAGCAGCACCCACCAGAACTGGGTGAACACCTCAAGACCACTGTAACTCAGCCATTGGAAATGCTACATCTGGGTTTTTGTGTGGGAGACAGTGGGTGTTAGGAGAATTCACTATCTTCACATAAAACCTTTAATGCCTTCTGTTGGCTGTCTAAAAGCTGAATCTCTAAATGAGAAGATTCTTAAAAAAAAAATCCTGGCCTTGATTTGCATATGCTCCAGTTATTTCATTGCAGCAAATACTATGTGTGTTTTATATAGGGGGTTGAGGCTTACTGTGTGTTTGTGATAGGCTTTGAGCTCCTCTGACGGGAGGTGTTACCTAAATACAAGTAATTTGGTGCTGAAGTGTCTAGAATTCCCAGTGGACATCTGTACTCGAGCCCTGCTGCCATCACAAATGAAAAACATTTGGAATCCTTAATGTGATTTTTAATGGACATATGTTCATAACACAGTGCCACCAATTTGGCATATTTAGTGTCTTCTCAAGAGAAGCCCACAGTTTGTATAGCAAGATTGTGGGAGGTTAGGATTGCAGTGTTAGAAAATTTGCACAACACCTGCCTGACTGTAATTTAATTGGCAGAAATTAATGCACTGGGTTTGGGAATTTTTTTCCTCCTCTCAAAACCTAGAGACACTAGGACTGATTCTGCTGTACTACACTGTTGTATGTGAGCTTTTATTCTGATTTTGCTTGTGCTGCAAGATGAGCATTTCCTGGTCTCCTGTCTTCCTGACTGAGTGTTGCTGCCTTACTCTCAGTTATTTCTACGTACACTGATTTACCTGTCCAGCAAGAAGCACTCAGTATTTTTGTTCTTCCCTGATAAAGGGCTCTGCTTAGTATTACTAAGATTGTGCTCCATTTTCTTTTAATGAAGGTACTTTATGACGTATTTTAAAAGGAAAATATTTCTGATCAGCTCTACTGGCAGCACAGCATGTGGACTCTGAGACAAACACCAGCTTTGCCATTATAAAATTGATTTTGGATTTTATCTTTGCTTACATCACAGCCCTATCTGGAGCAGTCTTTAGCACCTCTTATGCCACCAGATTTTTGTTTTCCTTTCAGGAATGTTTGGCCTTGCCATGCATCAAGGACAGCCCCTCTTACCTCACTGTTTTCTTCTCTTATTTACAAAACATTATAAAAGGCTTTGCAGGGGAGACAGGGGGTACAGTCCCCGGTGGATCCTGCAGCGGGAGAGGCAGCTCTGCAGTATTTTAGACTTGCAGGGTGGGAAGGTGAGCTGCAATCCTGATCCCTGCTGCTCTGCCAGCCTGGCTTTTTGGGGGCTGCAAAAGTCACTGCTGGCTGCCCCAGCCAGAACCTTGTTGGGAACATCCAACTGCCTCACAAACATGGCTTGTCAACCTCACAAGCTGGGTGTAAACAGCCGTTATACAAAACAAGTCAATTTCTTTGCCTTATAGAACTCCCTGAAACTTACGTGGGAATCCCAGATTTCCTGTTCTGCAAACTACCAAGGACAACAATGATAAAAGCTCCATCAATACAAGAAAGTCATGAGTTGGCACAAAAGCATCGCCTTATCCAGGCTCCAGATGCTTTAAAGCTAAGACTGGGTATAAATAGAACGAGAGGAAATGGCAGCAGAGTTATTTCTACAGTTCTGTTTGTCTGAAATACTTCAGTCTTCACACACCCAGACCGCATGGACCAAGAGACATGATGACCACTTTTCTTTGTGTTCCCAATGGTCTAAAATGGAATAGGAGGAGCTAAAGACAGGCCTGCAGAAACAGAGACAAGAGCTCAAAGTGTCTGAGATGACACTCAAGTGTCTGATACCACACTGAGATAACCCTCAGAATTATAAGAGCAGTGGTGGCTGTTGATATCTGATACTGCCACAGATGCAGACTCAGGTCACACAGTGCACTTCACCCACAGAACAGTGTGCAGCCCCAGTCCTGTGTTTTTGCTCTGAGTACTAATTTAGGGATGGGTTAATATTTTATGACACTTCCCCCCCCGCAGAACTCCCAGTAAAATAAAACAATATTTGAAAGAAGAGGTTAATTATTGAGACAGTTCTGCCTCTCCGCCTTTTCTAGCAATAGAAAATAACTTTAGTTTGCAAGAGCCTAAAACAAGCCATAAGCAAAAACTTCCTTGCCTACACTGCAGGAACCCCAACACTTACATTTATATCGCTTGGGACTTTTTTAGAATTGCACAGACAAAAATAAGAGCTGTGGGCCTTGTTTATGTCATGGTTATTCAGGCCTGTCAGTGCTCACTGTTGAACTTTACACCCGGATCAGGCAATGTTCCCAAGGTGAGTAAACACTCCTTGGACGAGCCTCCACTTCACAGCCAACTAGTGACCATCTGCCTAAAAAATGTGCCAGCTGCACTTTGCCTCCGTGCATGACCTCCGTGCTCCTGGTTCCAGAAACTCTTTGTACTCAACCTTTCCCACACACCGAGAAGTTATGACGTTTTTGATTTCAAAGCCAAATTGGATCAAAGTTTGGTTAAACTGCTAAATTTTGTAACTGCTTCAAAACAGCAAACCCAGGGGCTAAGAACCTCCGCTTCCAGCATTCATTAATCAAGCCTGTTAAATGATTACCCCGCAAGGGCTGCGTTGTTGACAACTCTGCATGATGACAATGTCAGTGGCACCGTCCCAAGACACATCCAGTGGTGATGTAAAGGACAAGCCTCCCTCACCTCAACTGGTGGGATGGACACTGCCACGAAGTATTTAAGGAAGGAGGTGCCTCCTTGGAAAGCAGCAACTGCAGGAGAGCTCCAAGACAAGAGAAGCGGGCTCAACTGAAAGGCACAGCAAAATCCTCTGTGCCTGGATCCACAGCATCCAGCTCCACCTTTCCTAGACAGTAAGTAGAATGGCCTCTCTTTTTTCCACCTCGAATTGGTAGAATGGCCTCTCTTTTTTTCCACCTTGAATTGGTAGAATGGCCTCTCCTTTTTCCACCTTGAATTGGTAGAATGGCCTCTCTTTTTTCCACCTTGAATAAGCAGTGATCCAAATTCCCTAGCTTGATCTTAAAGCAGCACCTAATCAGTTCCATTGCAAATGTCTCGTATGTTGTTAGGCTTTGTGACACTGGTTAGAACCTGAAGGATGCTAACACACCTGATCTATTTGATTTTAGATTGTGGTCAGTGTTTGACAAGCCACACCAGCTTCAATAATGCCCCCCCAGCTGAAAGCCGAGATGAACGTCACCCCCAAGGTTGTGCAGGGGGATTTGGAGAGTCTCTCTCCAGAGGCGAGGGATTTCATCGAAACCAACGCCAAGCTGTGCCAGCCCGAGTCCATTCACATCTGTGATGGCTCGGAAGAAGAGAACAAAAAACTTCTGGACATCATGGTAGAACAAGGCATGATCAAGAAGCTGAAAAAGTATGAGAACTGGTGAGTAGCCTAAATGAGGGCAAGTATCATCTCAGAATTGGAAAATTCATTTTCTATCCTGTTTACTTTAAAAACTTCTTATAACTCTCCAATATTTGCTTTCTGTGAGCATTTTGGAACTTTAGCTTACATAGGTGAAATACTCAGGAAAAGCAAACCTTTTCCTCTAAAAATTAGCATAAAAGGTATTATTCAATTGGGCTATCCACTATACATTTCCTCTCTTGATTAGTTACATCAGGGAACTGAAATAACGTCATGAGACTTATGCAACTTATCATTAGCAATGGCTAAATATTATTGAGCAAATCTTCTTTTGAAGAATTCTACTATTTCAGCCAATTAGTTTATTCATCACACACTTTTTTGTGGCATTCAAATAAGTCTGTGGGTGTTCAAATATTATTCAGTACAGGCATTATTCATTTCATGCCCATGAGCTTTGACTCTAATGTATTCTGCAAATACTTTTTTCAAATATTTCATAATTTCTCCCAACTAACTGAACATGAAAGGAGAATATTAACAACAAGTGCATACTCGAGAATTATGTGCCAACCACGAGATCTTCATGGGAGAAATCTGCAAAGACTTTTGAATAACTAAGTGCAGGAATTTGGCAATCTGTTTGCAGACTATTTGGGAGAGAAGAGGGCAAGATTCACCAGATAAATTATTCATTGTTAATTATATGCTTAGCTGTAGTGATGATGGTTATGACAGCCCAACTAGAACATTTTTATACTCGTGGAAAATTTCGATGCACAGAGGTGAAAATGTAAAACAATCCCCTCTATTGTAAATAGATGGCAAAAATTCCTTAGAGGGGAAGAAGAATCCCCTTTAATAAACTCCTTCACTTTGAATGATCGCGCTTACACTCAGTATTTCCTTTGTGATGCCTCTTACTTAAGGGACTATGCCAATCCACTAAGCTGGGTTCTGATCCCTCTGGCACTTTTACCAACACTTAAACTACTTTCCTTGGCATCCACTTAGCTTGAGGCATCATCTTGTGGTCCCCATACCAAACAACTTCACGCTGATGAGAATGAGAAATAAACAAGATGAACTTTTTCCTGAAAGTTAGCAACAGAGAGTAAGGCTGAGATAAGAGGCAAAGGAGTTAACATGTAACAAGAATTTCCTAGGCCATATAAATTGTTATTACTGGAAAGTCTTAAAACTATTTGTATGAAAGAATGTATCTGATTTTTATCTGTCACTGCTTTGTCACTAGGTTTTGCCTTACAAAGCATTGTTTTAGCAGCTTTTTCTGCTGAAGCACTCACATAGAAGGGTAAAAATGCTATATTGATAATTAAAGTCTAATTTCCTGGTTTTTGGTGAAATGCAGCTGGCTGGCTCTCACTGATCCAAGAGATGTGGCAAGAATTGAGAGCAAAACTGTCATCATCACTCAAGAGCAGAGAGATACCACTCCGATTCCTAAAACTGGAGCAAGCCAGCTGGGGCGCTGGATGTCTGAGGAGGATTTTGAGAAAGCCTTCAACACCAGGTTCCCAGGCTGCATGCAAGGTAGGCAAGAAAAAGATGATTGACATTGAACTTTTCAGCATTGCTGAGACACTCACTCCTGTTGCAAGTTACTATAATCTTTAAAGAACAATTTGAGCTGAGATTTAGCTTTATAACCCCGATAGTCACTGGTTTCATGCAGATTTTCACCACAGACCCAAATACCCTGGCAAGGACTGTCCTCAGTCTCTTTCCAGCACTCTTGTTTTCCTAAGGAGTGGCAAAGTACAAAAATTTGTTTGACTTGGTTCAGGAAGTCACACAGCAACTAAGGAGCAGATAGGAAGTGAGATGAGAACGAAGGACCCCCCATCCACAGCAATAATTTCAGATTCAGGGATTTACACTAACAGAGAACTTATCCTTCACCCCTCCTTACTCCTGGCTGGACAATCTCTCTGAACTGCTGCTTTCAGCAGTTAAGATAAAACTTCTTGCTACATTATTAGACAAACAGAAACCTGCAGCTCTTCAAACATCATCAGAAGCTCCCACAAGACAAACAGCTCTTGTTTTCTCTTGGCCACATCTTGCTGCTCCCTGTTTTCCAGGACGTACAATGTATGTCATCCCCTTCAGCATGGGGCCTATTGGGTCACCTTTGTCCAAGATTGGGATCGAGCTGACAGACTCACCCTATGTGGTGGCCAGCATGAGGATCATGACACGGATTGGAACGGATGTTTTGAAAGCCCTGGGCAATGGGGAGTTTGTAAAATGCCTTCACTCAGTTGGATGCCCTCTACCACTAAAAGGTAAGAGCCATTGAAAACCCCTGGAGCCATTTAAAAAACACCCTGGAGCCATTTAAAAAACACCCTGGAGCCATTTAAAAAACACCCTGGAAATTCGCAGGGCTGTGTTTTGGAGCCGAGTGTGTGTCCTCAGCAGTGGGACACCCTCACCACAGAAGGCCAGGGTGGTTCTGTAACAGCAAAAAGCGAGGTTCAGAACTCAGTTAAAGGAATCAAAGCTCAGTGAGAGTTCGATGGAAAGGAAATTATGATTCCTAGAACTTACCGGGGATTTCCTTGAAGCATCTGGTGTGGGTTGCTTGTCAGAGGCTCGATGCTGATGAAACAACAGCGTGATCAAGCATGGAAATTGCTGCATTCATGAGTACAACATTCTGTTCTGCAGAGCCATTAATCAACAACTGGCCGTGCAACCCAGAGCTGACGCTGATTGCTCATCTCCCGGATCGCAGGGAGATCATTTCCTTTGGCAGCGGCTACGGAGGGAACTCCTTGCTGGGGAAGAAATGCTTTGCTCTCCGAATTGCCAGCAGGCTGGCCAAAGAGGAGGGCTGGCTGGCAGAGCACATGCTGGTAAGAGCTGGTAAATCTTGTGTGTTTGAGCAGCTGTTAAACCCCAAATTAGAGCCGTGTAAATCCATCCCCCGGCTCGCTGTCGATGAAATTGGTCTTGAATGGATTGTCCTGGAACTTTAGATGGGAATCTGTCAGGTGCCAGGCTCATGAGGAGTGCTTGCAAGGCCAAGTACTAAACATTTAAAATAGGACCTGTAATGGCATAAACAAGCAAGATTTGAAATTTCTGAGAGTGACTTCTTGTAAGCAGACAGACCCATGTGCTTGAGCAGAGCCTGAACGCCATCACTGGGCCAAATCATAAAGAGCTCTATGCACTCAAAAACCTGTAAATAGCAGATTTTCAGGGACTTCTGCTTCCTGAAAAGTTCTGTGTAACCTTCCTAGCTTTAATTTCTGCTGTCCTTTAAACATTCTACCACCATGACATACCTCTGAAAAAGATAATTTGAAAGTGCCCAAGAGAGAAGCCTTAGGAAAAAATATCTGTGGTCTTTGAGAAGAGCAGAAGTATCCAGGCACAAAGTCCTTTCCAAAAGAATATTGCCTGTTTTTCTTCTGTCTCAGAGAAACACAGATGTATATGGTCTTTAATCAGTAAAATAAAAATACAAACCTAACACTTAAAAATACACAAGAATTTCTTACAGATATTCTAATGTCAAGGAGAGTTGACTCTCTGATTTAAAAAATACAGCTTATTTGTTAACAATATTATGTGATGCTTCTTCTGTAGGAAAAAATGTGCATGATTAAATATTTTATAATTAACACTTGCCGGGAGACAATCTCTAAAATGAAACGTGCAAGAAAAAAAGAGTGTGTTTAACAGTGGCATTAATTTTTTCAATAGATCCTGGGGATTACCAATCCAGAAGGTAAAAAGAAGTACTTTGCTGCAGCATTCCCCAGTGCATGTGGAAAAACTAACTTGGCCATGATGAACCCAAGCCTGCCAGGATGGAAAATTGAGTGTGTGGGTGATGATATTGCCTGGATGAAATTTGATCAACAAGGTATGGAAATGAAATTGGAATGTTTTACAGGTTGCTGTAGGTGCAGTAAGACATGCTACAAACTTCTGGATAGAATTAAATCAGTATGACTTACTTCTATTTTGTCATTTAACTTCCAGGCAACCTAAGGGCAATCAATCCTGAAAATGGCTTTTTTGGTGTCGCCCCTGGAACCTCAGTGAAAACAAACCCCAATGCTATAAAAACCATATTCAAGAACACCATCTTTACCAACGTGGCAGAAACCAGTGAGGGAGGAGTTTACTGGGAAGGCATTGATGAGTCCCTGCCGGATGGAGTGACAGTGACCTCGTGGAAGAACAAGGACTGGACCCCAGACAACGGTACCTGGCCCGCACCAAACCCTCTCTTTGGGCTTTCTTGGAAATTAAGGAATAAATTTAAGTTAATTCTGTCTTTTTCTTGTGTTCTGTGCAGGAGAACCTTGTGCTCACCCCAACTCCAGGTTCTGCTCCCCAGCCAGGCAGTGCCCCATCATGGATCCTGCGTGGGAATCTCCCGAGGGCGTTCCCATCGAGGGGATCATTTTTGGAGGCCGCAGACCAGCTGGTAAGAGAGGCAGCAGCCACGTTTCCAGGCTGAAGTGCTGGCCACAGAAGGGTTGACACACAGCTGGGCACAGACACAGGTTTTGCTTTCACAGCTGCAAAAGCCAGGAAATAACCACGTTAGTCCAATTTCTCCATGTGAGCCTTTGGCACATGGGCTTCCAGCCACTGGTGTTGCAGTGTCTGAGTTGTTTGATGTTAACACAAGACAAGTAATGATAATAAAGGGCTGGAGGGAGATCAGGACCCACTAACATGGGTAGCAGACACACAGAGAAATGCTGTATTGGTCTCAATTTGCCTGTAGTTTAAGTAGTTCAGTTAGCAAATGGTTTGAGACATGAATCCGTTTTAGATAGTTTAAAGAAAGGAAGTAAAAGAAATTGTTCTGCTAAAGGTGACCTAAAGTTGGAAAAGAAATAGAAGTAATGCTAGGTCTGAGTCTAATACGACCACAGGACCAGATTCTATTTCCAGTAAAATCTGCTAGAGATTCTGATTCACAGGTATCTCCCACTGGATATATTCAGTAATCAGCAGCCAGTTTTGAAAACATACATTTAAACTTATTTGCTGTAAGAGAGCATGGAATGAACTGATTTAAAAAAAAATAACAAAAACCAGGAAAAATTAGAATACATTATCCAGTAATATGCATTCAGCATTATCTCAGCTAGCAAAACCTGTCATAAAAATGTTTCTGGACCTCCAATTACTGAAGTGGTTTTGTTTTTTATAGGTGTCCCTCTTGTATATGAGGCCTTTAACTGGAAGCATGGAGTATTTGTAGGAGCAGCCATGAGATCTGAAGCAACAGCAGCTGCTGAGCACAAAGGTAAATCAAAATTTAATCTGCCTACCTGTATTAAAAGCAGGCCCCTCTGGACTGCCTGCCCTCTCCTTCCCCCTGCTCTTTCACATTTCTGTCTTGGCAGCTAATTTTGCAACCTGTGCATTTTCACAATAGAAAATATTTGTACTGGAATTAGCAGTCAAATTCTCTAAAAGTCAAATTAAGCAAAATAATCCCTTAGGTGGCAAGCACACAGAACAGGATGCAGGCACATGGTTGCCAGGAGCCTTGACAGGGAGTTCTTGTTACAGTCTGGGATAAACAAATTTAAATTTTCTCTTCTGCTGGAGCTCAACATAAATGCATGAATGATATCCATCTCTTGAGGATCTTCATTTAAGCTGCTTGACCTGAGATTTAAGAAATTTAATAACAAAAATTAATTTAATTTGTACCTTTTGTGCATCAAGGATAATGCTTGTGTTGTTTCTCAAAGCTCTTTGGTTCAGAGGGGTGGGGAAGGGATCATGGGCACTAAACCCTAGGAGGATCTGAATCTTTGTGCTTTAGAATAAAAGTGCTATTTATTCCCTTACCTTCTCCATCTGTGTTTCAAACAGGCAAAATCATTATGCACGATCCGTTTGCCATGAGGCCTTTCTTTGGCTACAACTTTGGCAAGTACTTGGCCCACTGGCTGAGCATGGCCCAGCGTCCAGCTGCAAAACTGCCCAGGATCTTCCACGTGAACTGGTTCAGGAAAGACAGCCAAGGGAAATTCCTGTGGCCTGGCTTCGGGGAGAATTCCCGAGTGCTGGAGTGGATGTTCAACAGGATTGAAGGGAAAGCTTCTGCCAAGCCAACTGCCATAGGTTACATCCCTGCTGATGATGCTTTGAACTTGAAGGGCTTGGAAGATGTCAACCTGACCGAACTGTTTGATATCTCAAAAGAGTTCTGGGAAAAGGAGGTGGAAGAAATCAAGCAGTACTTTGAAGTGCAAGTTAATGCTGACCTTCCCTATGAAATAGAAAGGGAAGTGACGGCCTTAGAGATGAGGATAAAACAGCTGTGAGCTGATCACACCCACAATTATTTATCAATTCGCACATACTGAGACAGGCAAACACATCTTACCAGAATCACCACAGGAAGCATAAGAGCACACTGATGGGCAGGGGGTTATAATGAAAGTAGGTCACAGCTTAGTTAGGATAGAGATACAGAGACATCCTAGAAATAACTCCAGACCTAATGATTTATAACTGCATCGGTGCTTGTGAATAGGTGAGCAGCTGTGGGAGTGCACGTGCACGGGGCCTGAAACCCCTGCTCTGTCACTTACATGCACACAGAGCTGTGATGGGTGTAAATTATTTGCCTAGTTCTGCATGTACAATCCAAACCAATCCAGCCTTCAAGTTGTAGCACATTGTTTCCATCACGGAAACCTCCGGGGTCTCAGACTCCACTCGAACGAGGAGAGAAAATTAGATGCTGTATATATGTATTACCTAAACGTATTTCATGTCCTAAATACTTTTTAGAAAAATGATGTTGTAACTTCTATCAGAGTGAAAGATGACTTTATATTACTAATGCATATTTAAGATATTGCTGTTATATATTACTCATGTTCTTGTGATTTCCAGATGTTTTGAATGGCTTGTTCTTAAACTATAAAATAAATGTTTATACAAAATATTACCTCATTTCCAGTATTCTTGCTGTTTATAAACTGCATATAAATTGAGGCTCCTGTCAATACCGCAGCACAGGCAGAGATGCACATGTGGAAGTTAGATGTTGACTAGAGTTGATCTGCTGCTCCTCAGCCAACTAGTTTAAGCCCCATACTGTCTTTGCAACTTCGATTCAAGCCAAAGGAATGATCCAAAAATTATGATACCAGCTGTGAGCAGTCATCCAGATGGTGACACACTCTCCATAACTGGGCATTGTTACTTACTGCAGGCATTTATAAAATAAACTGCCCTCTAGGAAAGCCCCATATTAGGGCCTTGCTCATTTGTTAAAGTCGTAGGATTTGTCCCTGTTCCACAGTACCTTGGCTTTTGCAAGAGTAAAGCGTGCAGCTGTTGAAGTAAAGACAATTTGGGAAAAAAGTTTTCCAGATTTGTCCGGATGCCTAAAGCCTTAGAGCTCAATGAAAATCAGGGTAGGAACCTGTTGGCTTCCTTGTAGAGCCAAGACACTAAAACCAGCCCATGTTCTCCCAATTAGAGGTGTCATTTATGTGCTTCCCACATCCCTGGCAGGTATCCTGCTTTTTCACTTTGAATGCTTGATCTCCCAAAACATATTGCAAATATTTGCTTAGCAAAAAGAAAATCACTTACATTGTGTAATAAGCCTTTTTACAGACCCTGCTTCCTTGCAGAGCAAACAGTGCCAGGGCTGGTCAGCAGCTGCCCTCCAAAGCTTGCTAGGAGAGGTCACATAATCTGAAGAGGCTCTAACTAACTCCTGACCCCGTGTTTAAGAACACAAACACTATCAGTTCTGAAGTGAATAACAGAGCCCAAATCAATGCATAGGTCACTTAAAGAACAGACAATGGAAAGCTGTGATGGAGGTGGAGGAGAGTGGTGCAGCCTCTGTGGAGGTGATCAAAACCCCATCTGCGTCTCCTATAGGGTCACATGTACGTGCCCTCTTGAGTGGGTTCCAAATTAGCAGAAAAATCGAAGTGGAAGTCAGTAAATAAGTCAGAGGAAGTGAGCCAAGGAAGACTGAAACATTCACTCCTCAGATTCAAGCGTTACTGTCAAGCGTATAAAATAAAGCTGTAAATAAAGTAACTCTATAAATAGCTGATGAAAAGCCTGGGCGATTCAAAACTGGTGGGACAGTTCTGGACTGGAATCTGGGTAGGTCTGAGGAAGAACAAGGAGAGCTGAGGAAATCTGTCAGGTGATATCAGAGTTAAGGCCAGTTACAGCCCCAGGGTCCTTATGGGCCTCGGGAGAGGATCCCAGCCCTGAGCAGTGCAAACGTGTTCCAGGCACAGCTTGAAACGCTGCCCAGGAGATGCACAGAAGCTTGGGGCTTTCCAGAGCTCTTTGAGCACTGCAGCGTGCACAGCCAGGCTCAAAGGAGTGTTCCAAAGGAACGGCTCCTGCTTCCTGCCAGAGGAATCTGCGCCAGGGGCCCCAGCCCAGCAGGCACATGGACATGGGAAAACCAGGCCACACTTCTCCCGTAAAATGCTGCTCCGTGAGGAGATGGAGACACTATCACTGAGGTCTTACAGCACACACCCAGCCCTAGAAACACTGGTGTTCTAAAGTGCCTTGAGAACATCTTACCCAGCCCAAAACATTGGCTTTCACATTCTCACTAAACCCCTGCTTTCCTCACCCCAAGAAATCAGGGAATTCTCCTTCCTTTGACCACCGCTGCTCTCAGGTTCTGCTCTGGGTGTTTTTCCCACGTAACACAACACAGCTCATGGACAGTGCCTATCATGAGCTCCTCTGGCAAAAAATACTCAAACCATTTGTGATTCTCCCACTGCACGCATTTTAACCACATGCACCTTTTCAAATACTGCTCAGAGACACAGATCATTCTGGAAGCCAGAACATGGGGGGAAAAAAACCTGCTGTACTGTTAAGAATGAGAACAAGAAAATGAGTTTTTGCGTGAGTCATTCAACAGCTCCTTTGTATGTAAATATATCCTCAACCCATCAGCATCTATGGGGAGTACAATTTACATTTTGAATGATCAAAATGTTTAGTATTGGCAGAGAAAATGTTTAAAAAGAGAGAAGGCGGTGGTTTAAAATTTAGAAACTTAGTCAACTGTGCCAGATTATGATCTCAACTCTTCTCCCTCCAACAAATACTATGCTCCATAAAAACAAAATGCTTTTAAATTGAAATTTGGAAGTTCCCCTGATTTTCAAAAGAAAGGGGGGGGAAGGCAACAAATGCAATAAATTTCAACAAATTACTAGAGAAATATAAAACTTGGCCTATTAAATGTGATTCAGAGAAGGGAAGCACAGGCAAGGCTAACACATGAAGTGCACAGAGCCATAACATTTGCAACAGCTGTGTTATGAAATGCACTTGGTATTCTGGGAAGTGAGAAACAAAATACTTTGTTAAAACACTTGTGGATGTACCGGTGGCTTAGAAGAAGAGACACAAAATGAAGATCCCAATTTAACCATTAATGCTCTCGAGGATACGACCTCTGGTACCTTGTGATTCCCGTGACAAGAGCACAGTGATGGATGCCCCACATCCAGGGAAGGCTCTGCTCAACCACCTTAAATTTAGCACCGTCCCTGGGGCAAAAAGTCTGTCCTCAGTGCCAAGTGCTGCTGTTAGCACAGATAAATCCAGAGCTCAGATCCAGACCTTGGCCCAATCCTTGCGCAGGTTGAGAAGCCTCCAAGCACGATGCCATCCTTTGGACGCATTTCTCATGTTTCAAGGTCAAGTTTTGACTGTGTTTTGACTTGATCCTTCAAATCCCCGTCTCAGATGTCAGTCTCAGCAGTAATTAACTTGAGTATATAAGATATCCATGCACCTGGATTCTGTCAACATCGTGAAGGTTATACCAAATAAATAAATAAACCTCAAAAGCGGCGTCCAGCCCGCTGCAGAACTTGTGTTGGAAAATAGTAAAACCCAGCTTCAAACCTCTCACAATCCTGGGACGATATTTTCAGGAAAAGCAGCAAAATTCAGAGAAATGGCATTTGTGCTCTGGGAAATGCTGTTTTCCAAAAACCTTGGCTACCATAGTAACATGATTTATTCCATACTTGCGGCAGTACAGTCAGTCAGCTCCCCAACTGAAAGACAATTACTGTAACTAGAGATGTACCTGGCTGGGAGACTGTGGGAATGCTGCTATGGATGGCAAAGCAGAGCACTCTAAACTCCAAATCAGTAATTGTTAGTGTTGATCGTGGAGGACAGTTCTGGCAGAGGTTTCACCTCAGCAGTACAAAAGGGCACGTTGGTCAAATGAGCGTTGGCAAATCCCCCTCACCGAGATTCCAAACCACGTCCTGCCCCATCTGTGTGTCCTTATGCAAAACAGCTAGGTGGGGGAAATGAGAAAGGAAAAAAAAACCCCTAATTGCTATTGTATTCCTTCACTGCATTCTGCAGCCACCACGGATATGTTGGCTGAAAAACTTACCAGAGAGGGATTTTGTGAGCAAATTGCAGAAATCCACATATATTAATATGCAAAATTCTGATCCTTGCAAACAACAACATGGTTATGGTGCCTGTGCTGTAAGAGGCCTTACAAGAGACCTCTGAGTTGTCCCTACTCAGTGTGGAGAGCTTTGTTCTGCCTTTGATGCCATCAGTGACAATCACCTTGAAATTTATTGTGCTCCTCCTCACACTGGTGCTTCTTGCAACGCCTTTTCTCCAGTGTAAATGTGACCAAAGGTTCTGAGATGATTCTGCCTTCAGCTTTCCTTAAAGTTCGTAAGCTGCAAGCAGAACTTTTTCTAATACACATCCCAGAAATGTTCTTTGTGTCTTCTTTGGAAACATCAGATGCTGGCAATTGGAAAAGGGAAAACATCTGGTTTAATCCTCCCGAAGGAACGTATCAAAGTTTTTGTGCTGTTTTTCATGCACCCTCAAGGCCTTTTATTCAGCTAAAAAAATCCCTTTGTAAACATTTTTGTTGGTTTTGTTCTTTTTTTTGAACCAAGAATGTAGTTTTTGTTCTTTTTCTTGTAAAGCATCACAAGGCCATTTCCCAGGTTGAGATGGCCAAGGAACAGTCCCTCCCAGAAACATGATCCTGATAAACAGCTGTTCTCCAGCACAAACCAGGCTCATCCTCCACAGAAAAGAGCTCCTAGGCTCACAATAAATAGATCTTACCCCTGCTGTGTATAGATCTGTGGGCTTTGAACTAAAACTGATAGTCTGAACTTGTCACCCTTCCCATCTCATCAGAAATCCTAGAAAGGGCCTGTCACCATGGTGGAGGCTGGCACAGCAACAGCACAAATGCCAGCTCTGAACGTGAATAGAACAACAAAACCTCGTTTTACCCACTGGAAACCATGACTATATTTATCTGTGTCTTCCTGAACAGATGAGAAACTTCCCATGGTGTTCTGGAGCTCCAGATCCTGAGAGCAGCTATGAATAGAGGCTTTAAATTTATCCAAGGCTGGGAAGAGACCGAAACCTAAAGCTCCAAGGCGATGGCAGTTCAGCTGGCTGGGAAGCCAGCAGAGCCTTGCAAGAGGCACGGAGACAAATTCCCACACACAGGGTGCACAACATCACCATTCATGTGCAGTAATGCTGCAGAAATGGGGTGACTCTGAATGGCGTGGAGCCATGAGGGGTACAACTCTCGCAGGAGTTATTCCTGCTGGCAGGAGCCAGAAATGTGGTGAGACCCACGGGAAGCTTCTGCCCTGACCCTCACTGAGCAGCCTGAGTGCCCTGGTCCTTTTCCTGGTCTGCCCAGGCTAAGGCAGGTCTGCCTGGACTTTTGTGCCACTTCAGCCCCTGGATTGCCTTAAATAACAACTTCCTGGAGAGCCACACGGCCAGGACAGTGCAGCTGGACAGCAGAACCCCCCCCGGCTTTGGTGGTGACCAAAAGAATCTGCACAAAAACCCAGCAAAAACCCCACGTTCAACCAGGTTTTGCCTATCAAAGTGATAGTACCAACACTTATGTCAAGTTCTAGAGGTAACCAATATGAAAAAGAAAAAAAGGTATAAATTTAAACTAGGACAAGAGTTAGGAAAGGGAGGGGGAGGCTGTTTGAGGGCTGTGGGTTGACTGGTGGTCTTAGAGTACAAAAAACAATAGCCTTCTGACACTAATAAGAAGCAAACCTTGGATTCCGTGGAGTTTTCTTGGTATTTATTCTATAAAGACAGAAATCTGGCTCTATTTCATCACAGTTATCTACATTCAGGCACCCCTCCACCCTTGAAGGAGATTAGTAGTGATAATGCATCTGGTACCTGCCCCAGCAATAACAGATCTCTGTGGAGAAGATTACAAGAAATTGTTTGGACTTCTGCCCAGTCCTAGAAGTCCCACCAACCATTTCCAAAAGTCCCATCAGTTTTTACGGCTTGTCTCTCAAGAAGGCTGCAGAAACCTACATGAGGGAGAGACTTTAAAAAGATTTTTGCAGACATTTATTTCTGGCCAAATTATGATTGCTTGGAGGAAAAAGAAGCCACCATACAAATCTTGTTAGAGACTTCAGCAGGAACTCACAAACCCATGCAGAACCAAGATAAGCTAAAAAAAGCAATTGCATCCAGGAAGGAAAGGCAGACCAGCCAGCCAAATGCAACTCTTAATTCCAACCCCTGACAGACCCCTGGGGCAGCTCCAAAGCCACTTAGCACAAGTGTGGAGCTGGGCCAGGAGGAGTCGCTGGCACCAGAAGAGCAGCTCTGGCAGGTCCCCGCTACAATTTGGTGATTTGCTGAGGGGGACAGACTCAGACAGGCTCGGTACCCTCAGGACCACTCCTCACCCCCAAAACCCCCCGTGACACTGTGATCCCTGAGCTCCCTGCGCTTGGAGGAGAGCAGGGTAACACACAGCTGTCAACAACACGAAAACACGCCGGCAGCGCTCGGTGCGGCTTGGCAGGAGCCTGGATCCGCGTCTGCGGTCCAAGGTCTAAAGGGCAACCTGCCTTCCAAGACTCCTGCAGCTCCAAGGAACTGTGTCCTGGAGCAAAGATCCGTGGCTCTGCAGCCCAAAGGCCCCCTGCACATGCCCTGCCAGCACTGTGCCACACGGGAGGTGAATTTCCCAGGGAAGCAGGGGATAAAACAACACACAGAGCACCTGGAGACGCTAAAGGTTAATCCCTGTGCCCTCAGAGGCCTCCAGTGGCCCTCAGCAGGTGGACTGCTCTGCCAGCAGGGGTGGAGCACGTGGCACACCCGCACAGAATTGCCAGGCACTGGGAATATTCGCCACAGCAAGGACTGGAAAGTGATTTCTTTTCAGGGACACAGTGCAGGGAGCTGCCAAGGAGGTGACTGGATTGATTAGTCTTGTTGAGGGCTGTGGGACTGCTGACAGCTGCCTGGCCCGGGGGTCCCCAGGCAGCACTGCTCAGTGCTGGAGGAGGAAGGTAAAGGAGGGGGACCAGATGGTTTCTAGCAATGACAGCCACAGAACTCCCTGCAGGCTGTGTCACACTGCTGCTCTATCTCCAAACAAGCAGCTCTCACACACAGCTACACCCTTAGACAGTGGAAAGCTGGGAGCTTCTCCTGTTCCAGTTGCTGGAGAGCAGCTCCCAGGCTCCTGGAGCAGGTGAGGGTGTTTGCTGGATGCTGTGCAGGACGAGGGCCCTGCTCCCAAGACATTCGTGATGGTGCCAGTTTTTTTCAACCATGAGTTTGAACAGAAATCACGTTGCACCCTAAATGTCACTGCCAGGCAGAAGGGAAGTAAAGAATCTCCAGCAATATTCCCAACATCATGATTTTAAAACATAAAATGAATATGCTGTAGAGGAACCACCACAGCTGTGGCTGCCTTGGTGAAGCCATTAACAAATGCAGTTTAACATGTCCAAGTGCAGCCAGCCCTGTCTGGGGGCTGCCAGGTCTTTCTCCCATCCCTCTCCCCCCATTGCTCTGCTTATTGTTTGCTTCATTGTTAATCCCACCTAATTTAAAAATAGGAAATTGATTTCTTATGTATCCATTACAAACCAAATCATTTCTTTATTACAGCGAGAATCGTATTTCATAAGCAAGTCATGGAAAATTAAAACCATGCCTGTTGCTTTGATGAAATAATGGAGAAAAGTGCTGGAGGGGAAGGCACAGACAGCTGGGGGCTGTCATGCAACCCGTGGTGCAAGTTAACTCTTTGCTCTCACCCAGGGCTCCCAACGCTGCCTCTTCTCCTCCCACAGGCTTCTGGCTGCAGTGCTAAGTACTCCCTTACCCCTGAGCCTCCAAAGCACCTCAGAGGAGGAATGCAGCCCCTCTGAACAAAGTGGGTCAGCGGCTGTGGAGGTTGTGTTGTTACAGAAGGTTTGCAGCCTGCCTGTGTGCAGAACCAGATTCCTCCCTGCACTGACACTCCTGAAATTCGGGGTTTGTTGCTGTTGCAGAGTGTGCAAAACACGGGGACAAGCACTCAGCCCAGGAGGCCTTGTAGCATAAATATTTCCAGGCCTTGGGGACATTGGGCCGTGGTGCTGTGCTGCTGGGGAGGGGCACTCGGGCTGAAGGGGAGCCACGATTGCCTGGGGAGGTCTCGGTGTCCATTGCTCACAGGTTATGTCAGTGCAGCAGGCACCACATCAACAACAAGTTAGCAGTGTACTGTGGCTTGGGGTGGATTATAAATGAGAACAAAATCCGCTGTGTGCGCTGCTGAGGATTTATGGCCTGTTCTGTGAACCTCCCTGTGGAGCAGACAGGACATGGGTCCTCTGAAGAATAATCCAGATAAGTGCTGCAGCCCGAGGACATTGCAACATCCAACCCAAAGTTCATTGGCTACTTCATTAACGTGTTGATCTCCAGGAATTACAGCCAAAAACACCCTCTGCAATTTCCCCATCAGAAGCAGAAAGAACACTGAGCTATCACTGCAGAATTCTTTTCATGATGTATCATCTGTAGATGTATCCATGTAAAAATGCCATTTCTAAGGACAAAGAATGAGCAGAACTGTCACAAAACTGTCACAGCAGACCACAGTCAGGCTCCATGAGAGTGAAGGGCAGCAGAAGAGATTGTTTTAGAGCAGTAATTCATGTCTAGCCTGTTCAACTCCAAGCATACCCTTCTGAGCAAGTAACTATTTGATTTCACTACTTTGGGGTAAGAGTCTCCCATTTTGGCAAAAAAAGACCCCATTTTACAGCATCTTGCAATCTGTGCTGCCCTCAAAGCCTGCCATGGAATCATTCAGGCTGGAAAAGACCTTTAAAATCATTGAGTCCCCACGGCTGGGGAGCTTCCTGAAGTCAGGGCCAGTGACATTACCATCCTAAAGTAATTCTTCCAGCAGGTGAGAGGACTGGAAACCCTCACCTGATCCTGCTCCAGCCACCAGCGAGTATTTGCCAGTTCACTGCAAAGAGCTTCCTCACAAGTGAGCCAAGGGAAGTCCTTTAAAACCCTTTTAAGGTCCCTTTGTGCTGATGATTCTCAGAAGAGAAAAACAAGTTTTGCAACTCAGTGGAAGTGAAGGAAACGAGCTCTTTCCAGGAACATCCTGCAGCCCCCTCCAAAGGGCTTCTTGGAGCCTGTGTCACTGGGACATACCATGGCCCTTTCTACCAGTTTCTGTACTGGCTGCTGCCATGTTCAGCCAACTGATTTATGCAATAAACAGCTCAAGAAATATCCATATAAACTACTGTAAGTAATGTCCAAGCAGCTCCAAGATCAACTAAAAGGGCCAAAACTCTCAGCCTCTGTAAAAGTCTCCTACGTGAAAAGCATTTCAGTTTCCTCTTAGGGGGTAATTAGTTTAAATAATTATCAAGTACATAATAAAATTATTTTCAAGAAGTTTCTTCTTTGGTCTTACCATGCATCACCCAAACAAAATATTCGTTAGAACTCTTGGAAGATAATTTCAAAGTGATGCAATAAATCACCAGAAAAAATCAGAAATTCAGAAGCATTCATTTGCACTTGCACAGCAGAGCCAACTCACCAGGCTGATATTTTAATGGAAGCACTGGATGTTTTCATTAGCTGCATTTGCCACAATGACAGCAACAATAACTCCCAGACAGAAGTCGAGACAAGACACAGTAATTAGGTCAAACCTTCGGGACAGAGCTGTCATCACAGACATAAATGTGAGTTACTCTCTCACTGCCCAGGCTCTGCAAGATGTGCTGTTCACTGGGTTGTCTAAACGTGATAAAGAAGGGGAAGAAATGAGGGTCATTCTGCCTTTTGCTGTTCTTCACAATTACCCGGTGTTTAATTGATCTTGATCAATTATTTAAGGTAAACGGAGCTTTCCTGACCTAACGGCAACATGTAAACTGATTAACTTTACAAAGCCAGCAAAATGATCTGCACAGTGAGATCAGCTCTGGTAATCCATTATTCAGGCCGGGTTATCCTGTGTCAGGAGCGAGGATGTGCTGCCAGAGCACGGCAAGGCCGGGGAGGTGCGATGGGGATGAGGGTCAGGGTCCCCCAGCCCCTGGGGAAAGGAGGAGGAACAGGATTACGAGGAAGAGGAGAAGCCGTCCTGAGCTCTGGTAGCTCGTGGTGCCTCCTGCGGCTGCACCCACAGGGGCTTGGGGGAAGGAGAAGAGGAAAACAACCCCTTTGCAGGTGGGCTGGCAGCTCGAGGGAGGTGGTGACAGGGAATGAGGCAGTGGAGGGCAGGTTGGAGCAGCCCAGCAGGACCCAGTCTGCCTCCCAGACCTACAGCCTGCACAGCCCAGCCCCAGAGGCACACGCACACTGGCCCTCTGCCTGGCTGGGTTTTGGCAGCCCTGCCTGTAACATCACCCTAAGTTACAGGGCAAAAACCATTTATTTTGTGCAGATAGTGCCTATCTGTGCTGGAAATCAATCCCAGATAAAAGCTTTCCTGGAGATCCTGCTTGGATTTGCGTGTGAACATTGCAACGGGAGCAGCAGTGCCCTATCCAGGCTGATAAGCAATCTGGTAGCATTGATTCCTTGTATCGCTTAGTAAATGATGCATATTGGAAGAAAGTTATTTGTTTGGAGATCTACAGTGTCCCCCATCTTTTCTGGCCGTCACTGAGGCAGGTACACAGATAAATGAGAGGAAAACACTCGTCACCACTTTGGCTTCAGGGCAGAAGCAGATAAGGCTGATAAGGCAGCAAGTGAAATTCCCCTCCAGGCTCCCACACAAATAAATACCTACTTGGGCAGAGGCTGCTCAGCTGCAGCAAAAATTCTGCTCCAGCTGTTTGAAATAGCAGCACCCCCAGGCACAAATAGAGCCGAAAAACCTCCCTCCTCCATCAAAAGCTCCTCGTGCAGAGAACTTGCGCTCAAAACAGGTGAGGCAGGGCAACTGGGAAGGAAAAGAGGCACCCAGAGTCCTGTGTGGAGGCACAGGGACAGCTGGGAGACCCAGTCCAGGACCAGCACCCCAGGCTGGCTCTGTGTAAAGGTGAGGATGCTGTGAGTTCACAAAATACAGAGGCAAGAGAGACGTGGGCACCTCAAGCCAGTCCTGGGCCAGCACCACCACTGTGTGCCCATCACTGCAGCTGAAGGTGACAACTCCCACCAAAACTGTCCCCTGCTGCTGCCACCAGCCAGGAGGGAAAGCACAGAGGTCAGGAGCACCCCCAGCTGCAGGGTGGGCTGATCCCTGTCAGCTGAGCACAGAAAATCCTTCAGTCAGTGAGAACTTCCTTAATGGTCTGGCTGTGCCACCAAAGGCCTTGACACCAGCTCCCTCCTTTTTCAACAGAGATTCATGAAGTCTCATAAGCCATATTTTAAAAAAATTTAAAAAGAAGCTTGCTGCCAAATTGCTGATACTTCATGTTTTGGTTTTTTTTTTTTTTCTCCCACCCCAGTTTCTTTTACATCTCATCAGTTCCTTCCCCGTATTTATTTCTATTTGGTTTTCTACCTCTGGGAGCAGAGCAAGCCATCAGACCTGGATTAAACATGCCACAAAAGAATTCAAGCCTTGACATGGCCAAAATATTGGTTTCCAATGAAACAAAACAAAGGACCAGGGTGAAGTAACTATTTCAGCAGCTTGTGCAGCCATGTAAATAGATGTTGCCAAGGGAGACTGGAGAGAGATAAAGATCCACCACCCCTCCAGAGCTCACAGAGGAAATGTGCAGATCCAAACGCCATTTCTCAGCAGCATCCACCAACCCAGCTTCAGCTAAAATGGTGGATAAGCCACATTTTAAAAAATAAATGTTTCAAAAAGGGATAGCAAAGTTCAGGCTTCCCAGCTGGGCACCAGGAAGGAATTTCCTCTCGGGGCAGGTTTCATTTCCGAGCCGTGGGACATCTGCAGACTCCTACCTGTGAGGAAGGGGCTGAGCAGACCTCAGGGCTGACCCAGGACAGCAGTGTTTGTTTTTTATGGAAATATGTATTTCTGTGGAAAAATCTGCATCTCACGGGCAACCCCAGCCCTACCAGGCTGCCTCCCTGCAGCTGAGTGAGGTGGGAGCCGGCAGAGGGGGCTGGCAAGGCTGGAAGAGCAGAGCCCCACGTCCTGTGGTGCCAGGGATGAGCCAAGGCTGTGCCAAGGTGAACATCAGGAAAGTTTCCCCCGGAGGGTTGGTCAATGCAGTGAGGCTGCCTGAAAGGATGAGGAGGCTCTGGCCCTGGATGTGTCCAGGCCAAGACGCTGCCAACCCAAATCAGCCCTGACAGCAGCTCAGACACCAGACCAGAGCCCTGCCAAGGTCCCCCTCACCCAACACTTCCACCAACAGGATGGGAAATCAGTGCAAGAAGAGGTGAACACAAGACTGATCACAAAAATTCAACCAGCAGCTCCAGAAAAGAGCTCCAAAACAAGTGACTTTATCCCTGCAGGTTAATTAACACTGAACCTGATAAAGGCTAACCACACTTCTGTTTTAATTAAGAGAAGGGCCCCCTGGGCAGCTCCCCCTCCATCCCAGGGACACCCACGCCGAGCGAAAACACTGAGGAATGCGGCTCCAGCTCAGCAGCTGGCGTAACGTGTTTGTTGTCCCACTGCTGGATTCCTGCTGTCCGGGCTGCACTTTGCTCCAGGAACATTTCACCTGTGTGCAGGGAGCCAGCACTGCCCCCAAGGCAAACACTCCTCTCCCTCCGAGGGCAACACACGCCGTTTGTTAAGCAAACCCACGGACACATCGACTTTGTTTGTGTTCAGCCTTTCCTGCACATTTCCAGGGCAGAGCGCGCCAGTTGTGCAGAAATCAGAGGGGCTGTGCTGGGTGAGGAGGGGGCTGCAGAGCAGCTCTGCAGAGGGTGGAGGCGCAAAGCACGGCAGCAGCACAGCAGGCTCATGAGCTGCCACTGCCCCAGGAGCTGATTTCAGTGGTGGCCTGGGTTTGGAGGGAAGAGGCAGAGCTAGCTCAGGCTGTGCAGCCCAGCTGAGCTTCTCGGGCAGAAAGAAATGCAAGCAGAGCCTGCAAGCACTTGTTAGTCCACGCACCGAAGACACGTTGGGAAACGCTTCCTAATTCATCAAATCCTTCCCAGGATTGCTGCCTGTGCGCTGAGGGGTGGCACACAACTCGGGGAGCGCAGTCCCAAAGGAGACCTGACCCACACTCTGCCCCGGGTGTGTTTGCTGGCGCTCAGGAGCGTGCAGGATTTTCAGACCTCCAGCAGAGACCAGAACACCCTCCAGGCCAGGCCAGGCCAGCAACTGGGGCACAAAGCAGCACAAAGTCCCTTCCCAGGAGCTGGGTGCCCACCCAGCCAGGACAGACGCTGCACTAGCACAGGGCAGGCTGGCTGGGGTCACTGGATCTCAACCCTGCACGAAAGCAAGCAGGATCTGGGGCTCTGCAGCCGGGGGCTGCTTGGTTTGTTTTACAGGTACATCTGTTTCAGGGAACCACTGAAGACAAGTTCAATGCGGTGCCAGAAGTCCCCCTGTGAGCACACGAGTGTGCTCCTGTTCGGGAGGGACCACACTGCTGGGATTCAGTGTCCCAGGCCACAAACCTGCTTTTGGCACAGGCTGCAAAGGCCTAAACCTCCTCCACAGGAGGCTGAACTCCCCCAGCACTCCCTGTTTGTGTGGCTGTCATGTTCATTTTTCTCTTTCGTGTTTCGTTTTTCATGTCACGTTCCTGTTCAGCTGCCACGAGCACCGAGCTGCAAGGCCTTGCACACGCACTGGAGCCCTTCCTGAATCGATATTTTACCCCAGGAACCTCATGGGACACAGCAGAGGGGTGCCTCACCTCTGGACTCCTGCCCAAGAGTTTGATGCAAGCCTGAGCAAACTTCAGGTGAAGTTGGCATCATCTGCACTTGTTCCAGCCAGAGATCTCCTCCCACCCAGGCACCCTCCCAAGATAAAGTTCGTAGCAATAGATCCAGATCAGCACATATTGTCTGAATTTTTACATAATGCGGGACTTATCTCTTACTCTATAAACAGAGAAAGTAGGGCAAAACAGAGAAAGCAGGGCAAAATAACATATATTTCTATTCCCCTCCTATCTTAAAAAGGACAAACCAACCAGAAATTCTGTGCACAAAAAAAGAAAAAAAAAAATGAAAGAAATCAAGATACTCTGGACTGACACAAATTGTGAAAACAGGTTTGCAGGTCAGGGTGCCCTGGGAGGGGCACTGGCTGTGTGTGCTGGAGCACTAATCCCCTCTGCAAAGTGGCTCCCATAACCACCCTCATTGCCTCAGGTGAGCAGCAGTCACTGATTGCTGTGCTGCTGCAGGGCGAGGGGGCTCTGCTGCCCACCCAGCCACCCCTGCTGAACAGCAGCTGTGCCACACCACCCATCCCCAGCACTGGGGAGCCGTTCCCACAGCTCACTGACGATTTCTGTGTGCACAATTTCAACTAGAAGCCCTTTTCATTCCGTCAGTTCTTTCCCCATGGAGCTCTGAGCTGGCTTCCACAGAAAACCTTTCCAGCAGAAATATCCAGGGGGAAGCAGCTTTAGTGACCCTTTTACAGACTGGGAACCGCTCTCAGGGATGGCCCAAACCCTCCTGCCAGGCCCAATCCAGGCAGGAAGAGAAACCCCAGAGCCCCAAGGCTGGCACAGGTGTGCAGGCACAGGAGCAGAGCAGCCAGAGGGCAGGGCAGGAAGGAGCCACAGAAAATTATCAGATGAGCAAAGATTCAGCCCTGCTGGTCTCCATAATCCTGCTCATCATCCCCCCCCACCCCTACAACACAGCCCACTCACAGCCTCCCCATCCAGCACCCACCTCCACACAGCAGCACTGTCCACCACAGCCAGGAAAATCCCTTCTCCTGCTCCCCTGCAGCTCCCAGCCAGGCCTCCTGCCCCTGCTCCTTATCACAGGGCCAGCCCACCCTCCAGGTGCCCCTCGTGTGCCATCCACCCCTCCTGCCTGGCTCTGCCCCCCTCCCCCGGCTGCTGGGGGCATCAGCTGTGGGTGATCCTGACAGCAGAGGGGATGGGCAGGGAGCCAGGAAGCCGCCCCTCCCTTGGAGATTCAGCGCGGCAGAAAGTGGGGGCAGTCAGGGGGTGAAAACAGCCGCGGGACGTGTTGCCATGCTCTCCCGAACCCTGCCACGACAACTTCGAGCATCCTTGCACCCTTGTTCCCGCCCAGCCTGGCCGTCGATGTCCCCACACGCGCTCCCCACCCTCCTCCTCTCATCCCCGGCTGCGGGGAGCCCGGCTGAGCCGTCCCAGAGCCGAGCCCCTTTGGCTGGGACAGCCCTGCCGAGAGGCTCCTTCGCTCGCCATCTCGTGGTGGCAGCAGGCAGCCTGCCACGGCCCGGCCCGCATCCCATATCCCATATCCCATATCTCATATCCCACCTGCCTGCATCCCATATCCCGCATCCCATATCCCACCTGCCCGCATCCCATATCCCGCATCCCATATCCTGCATCCCACATCCTACATCCCATATCCCATATCCCACCTGCCTGCATCCCGCATCCTGCATCCCATATCCCACCTGCCTGCATCCTGCATTCCACATCCCATATCCTGCATCCCGCATTCCATATCCCATATGCCACATCCCATATCCCACCTGCCTGCATCCCACATCCTGCATCCCACCTGCCCTCATCCCACAGCCCCTGCAGGACCCCTGAGTGTGCTGGGGGGTTGGGTAGGGGCTGGGCCACCACCGTGCCACCACCGTGCCACCATCAGCACCGAGCACTGCTCCATCCCCCAGGCTCGTCCTGGAGCAAGTCCAGCCCAGCCCCGGTGGTGTCAGGAGTTTACACCTGTGTATCCCAGGTATGGATTTGGCCTTGCAGAGTGGGCTCAGTCCTGCCCCAGAAATTTCCCCCAACTCCCACGGGAGATGCTCCAGGATTAACACACATGTGTTGGACGTGCAGATATTTCATGTTCCCAGCCTTGTGACAGACTGTGAAGGTTTGGCTCCTCACACCCCCAGCACACCCGATCTGGGCTGCCCACCCTCAGGCACCCCAAAATTGCTGCAGGTGTCCCGGCCCAGGCACTCCCTGAGCAGCAGGGGGTGGGAAGGAGGTGCCAGGAGAGCTCTCTGTGTGACAGGGACACAGCTTGGCACTGGCACAGCTCTGCAGGATCCAGCAGCAAGGCTGAAGAGTTCCAGAGGCCAAATTCCCACCTCCAACCCTTTTTAACACTTTTTTCCATGGAGCCACTGCAGGACCCAGAATTGTCCCTGCACCCTGTGCAGCCCCAGGCTGAGCTCTGCTGTGGTGTCACCCTGCACCACCGCTGTGCACACACTCAGATTTCACCCTCAGCCAAATGGTTTTCTTTAAACCAACCCAGGGAAATTTGCCCTGGGAAGAGCAGATGCCTGGAAGCCCTTCCAGCAAAGCCATGGCTTCTGCAAGGTGCCCCTCATGCAAATTCCTCCAGGAGCTGCAGTGCCACCCCAGCCTCCTCCTCCAGCACTCCCAGTCCCCCACCAGGCTTCCCTTTTCCTGCTTTTCCCCTCTAATTTGGGTAGAACAGCACAAAAGGAGCAATTCTGCTCCCCACCCCCTTTCCATGCTCCCTCCTCCCCTGTCTGGCAGGTCTGTGTTATTATTAAGACACTTGAGATTATGGTTGTCTGCAAGTCGAAGAATGGCAGGAAAGAACCAGATGCCATCCACTGATAAATTACGAGGGCATTATGTGGAGGCAGCTGTACCATATAAAAGCTGTTTTTTTATACCACGCCGTGATTTTCCGTGTGCCATCGTATGGTTCCAGCATCTGGGCGGCACCATCAACGTCTCCCGTATATTTTGCTGAGCACTGTCATTATGATAATGAAGAAATTGCAGCAGACGTTAATTGTGGTTCCTGCTGGCTATTGAGAGAACTTGAAGGTCTCAGAGTGGGCTGGCAGGGCCTCTCACCTCGCAGGGGGTTTCTCCACTCTGCTGGCAGTGGACAAGAGGGATTTGGATGGCTCTGAGTGCTGGGAGCAGCATCCAAGTGCTCCTGTCCCAGCGGCTGCAGCTGATCAGGACTGGCCAGTACTGGTCACTAGGATGAGGTGAAGTTGTGGGGTCTTTGTACAGTTCCCACTGCAGAGATTTGTGAATTCACTTCCCCTGCTAGATTTTCTCATTATCAGCACCGAGCAGCCATTGGCTGTGCTAAAGGCTGGATGGCACAGGGGCAGGAAGATTTGAGCCTCTGATTTGTCCTCTGGTTTGTCACCCCACTGCTCAATCCTCAGCTGGCAGAGCTGTTCTCCAGGTGGTCCAGGCCTGGGTGTGGGGACAGGGACACTGAGACAAAGCCCTCACCCCGGTGATTCACAGTGATATCTCACAGTGCTCTCTCTCTCTGGGGATGGTTTCCTGCCTCAGGAATGCACCACAGGTATGTCCTTGAGGTGGGATGAGGATGGGCAGAATTGCTGCCCTGTGAGTCACTCTGGGAAATCTCTGTCAGACACTAAACCTTCCTGCTCCAACCTTAAAATCCTTCCTGCTCCAACCTTCCTGCATTTCTGCTCCATCGTTCTTGCATTCTTACTCATGGCAATGAAAGCCTGCTACCCACCAAAGAGTTGCAGCGAGGCAGGGGAAGGAAGCAGCCCCTGCATCTCAGGGGGTAGGATCAGAACAGCCTCGAGCCTCCTCCCAGAGCGCCACCAAAGTTCCCAAAGCCCACAAAAGCAGGTACCCCCACTTTCCCCTTCTTGGCCCCTGCCAGACCCGTGTTTTTTCTCCAACAGCTCTGTAAAGACACGGGGGAATGATGCTCTGCCAGGGCACTGATGGCCAGACCAGCAGGAGCAAAGCTCAGGAAATCCTCGTGTTTCCTTTCCAGCTCTCTGCTGAGGGGCAGGAGCTGGCAGCAGTGTGTGCCCATCCCTGTGCCTCCTGCTCCAGCCCCAGAGTGTCCCAGGGCTCCTCGGGCACCCCTGGGATGTCACTGCCAGCTGGGAGAGCTGGCCCATCCTAGGCAGCTGCAGAGTTGACTTGGGAAATGAGCTCATTCCACCTCCCCACTGACCCACGGTTTCATAAACACCCTTCAGGTAGCCCTGGGCCAGGAGGGATCCCCACTGACCCCTCCACGGGCTTGTGCAGGGAGCACCTGTGCTTGAGGGCAACATCCAGACACACCAAAACCGAGCCTCTCCCTCTCTGAGGGCAGCACTGCAGCAGTAACATGGGTTTTTTTCCCCAGTGGGCAGTGGAAAACATGAGGAGTAAATGAATATGGCTGCAGCTTCAATGCAAAACTCCTTTGGGAGCCTGTGCCTGGTCGCCGAGCTGTCCCACGAGATGCACCGGCTCCTTCTCCTTCCTGGCAGATGTCCTCAGCGGGAAAAAAAAGCCCGGGGAACCAGGGGAGACTTTCCTACAGAGGAGGGGGGGGAAAAAAATATTAAAAAAGATAAAGAAAAAAAATAAAAAGAAGAAAGAAGGAGGCTGCCCATGGCAGCTCGCTGCTGCCTGGCACCTGTGTCCCAGGGCAGGCGTCCAAGGCTGGAGCAGGCGCGGTGCCACGGCAGCAGATGGGCACGGAGGCAGCAGCCCCGGGCCGCAGTCCCGCCGCACCGGGGAGGGGACGGCTGTTTAGGGCAAATTTCCCAGCTGAGAATGTCAAAACAGCTGCCAGTCTGGAGTTTATACACCTATAATTAAGGGGGTATGTGATCTCTAATCCAGCTCAAACGGAGCTGGATTAATTGGCGGGCCTAAAAATAGCATCCGTGACCATGTAAGGCAAGCTTTTGTGTGCGGCTTAAATTGGGAAAGTGGGCTCTGGCTGTTGGCAGTGAGCTGGGAGACACGGAGGCACCCTGCTGCCAGCCTGCGAGGCCCGATCCTGCTGAGGGGCAGCGGGAGGCTGCAGCACACCGAGTGACAGCCTGGAGCCAGGCGAGGAGCCAGGGCAGCACCGAATCCCAGGGATGGTGTCCTGGGGGAGAGGGAGGGGTCTCTGCAAACACAGACCCCTTGACAGGCTCAGGTAGAGCTCCTCGGGCTCTCCTCCCCACTTCACCCTGTCATGTCATTCACAAGAGTCCACAGCAAGTTTGCTCGCTCTGTTTGTGATGCCCAGAGGCTTTAGCTGTGGAAAGAGACTTTCTGAATTTCTGGAGCCTCCAGGAGACACCTCCACTTTCCCACACTGCTCCCGGCCAGCTTTGCACCAACACAGTGGCAGAAGAACCCTTCTTTGAAGAAGAACCCCTTGTGCTCTGCGATCTGCTCCCCTTCTCGAACACTCCTCTGCCCACACCCGGACTGCAGGGTTAAATTGCTGTTAATTTCTGTTTAATTATCTGCAGTGGCACAAATAACTAACAGCATCGATTTGAACTTGGCACACAAAGGAAGGTTCCAAATGGCAAAGCGTATTATGAGACCAAATTATTAAACGTAGCTAATGAGAAAAATAATGATGTGATGCCAAGCTATAAAAGGTTAGACTTTAAAGTTGTCACAGTTCATGAGCAAGAAAGATTTAATCACATTCTTAATCAAATATTTATATGATAATGTGTTTTAATCAGAATAATAGCAATTAATTTGGAAAGGAATATATTGTACGCTTCCTGTTCGTGCTTTACAGAGGTTTTTTTGCAGTGAGGTTACAGAGCACATATTTCCTTACTCAACAATAATTCCATCCTAGTTGGAAGGTGTTCCAGCTGTCTGGGATGGGGACAGGTTTGTGGAACAAAGATCAGGAGCCACTCAAGAGCTGTGGGTGCCCTGCTGAGTGCTGCTCCATCTCTGCCTGGGACCGGGCAAAGCAGGACCTCGCTGGCACTGCCAGGGCCCCTCGCTCTGCCTTTGCAGCATTATCTCTTCAAAAATGGTCCAACTGCTCCCTCTGAATCCTGACAAATCTCCCCACTCCCCTTGGCACCTGATGCTATCACCATGATTTCCAGCTGTGCAAGGAGCATCTTGAAATGGCTGCAGTGCTGGAGCGAGGATCCTCTCCTTCCCTTCCAGGCAGGACAGCGAGGGGACAGTGAGGGGACATTGTCAAATCTCTGCCACTGCTGTCCCTCCTTCAGGGCCCTGCAGCCCCTCCTGCCCTGCCTGGGCTGCAGCTGGATGCTGAGCAGTGAGTGCTGCTCTGGCCTTTTGGTCTGGTGTGGTAAATTATAAAAATGGGCAGTTTAGAGCAGCTCCCGCCATCAGGGTTTGATTCTGAGTGCTGCAAAGAGGGGAGGTGGCTGCCCTGCTCACCCTGCTGAGATACCGCATGTGAACACCACAGGAAGGGCCACAGGGTTGGACAGGATGTGTAAATCTGCCAGCCTGAAGATAAAGAAATATCTAAAACCTTTCCCAAAAACTCAGAATGAAGCTGGTTTGAAATCAAAAGCAGCCTGGAGGACTGTTTCCAGCAGGCCGTCAGCAGCCAGAACACCAGAACACATCACCTCTGAGGGAGCTCACTGAACTCCTTCCAGTTGGGTGAGGAAGCACCCACAGAACCCTGGGATTTATTTTAATGGAGCCTCCAAACCACCAGCATTCACTGCATGTGGGAACAGCGCTTCAAAGCACCGTGCAGAGTGAAAACTGAACGGGAGCACCCTAAACCCCAAATCCCCTGTACGGATATTTCACCGCTCTGTGCACGGCTCCCACGGAGCTTTGGGGAAGGAGAGCTGTGACAAGGACTGTGACAAGGGCTGTGACAAGGACTGTCAGGACAGCAGTGACCCCTCAGCCATCACAGACCCAGGGGCACCACTCTCACCTGTCCTGGTGCCCGCAGGAACGAGCACATGGTGCTGCAGGAGAACCACGGCACCCACGGGGGCACACCAGCCCTGGAGCCACGCCGGGAATTCCGTCCAAAGCACCTGGGAATTCTGTCCAAAGTCCCTTGTCCCTGTCCTGCCTCCCGGCCCCTGGCACACACTTCATCCTGAGCACAGCCAGGGCTCTCCCTCCTCCTCCTCGCAGCCCTGGACCGGGCGGATGTCTCTGCACTTCTTGCCCTCTTCACTTTTTAACACTTCATCAGAAGCTGGAATTTTATATGTGTATTTTTTTTGAGTGCTAAATTTGCTGTTTCTGTTGGAGTCGAGATGAAAAGCTTCCACTGAACCACCTCTGACTGGAATCACTTCTGTTGCCTTCAGTTTGGCCAGATGTTTCCTAATTACTTATCTGTCAAAACTTTTTTTTTCTTTTCTTTTTTTAAAATGCACAGACATTTCCTCTAAGTGAGAAAAAGCGTAAGGCTCTTGTTTAGTGTCTTTGCCCGAGTGAAATCAGCCAGGCTAAGCTTCATCATCAAGGCTGGATTTTATGCTTGAACATGCAATTTAACATCAAAAGCTTGATCATTTTTATTATTCAGCACTGCCTTTTTAGACCAACTTCAGCAGGAGCCAAATGGCACATCCTAACTTGGGATTTAAAACTTTTATTTTTTAAAGCTAGGTCTGAGTCATGCAGCCTTCTCCTGAGCTTGAGATGGTTTCATGTAATAACTCAGGGCCAGAATCTGCCACGATTACTCACGTCACTGAGGCTTCCTCACATGAGCAGTCTGATTGAACTGGTGCTCCTTGGGGTGAGGAATGATTACAGAATCAGGTCTCATCCTTCTGCCATCACACAAATATTTTTGCTGCTTTCCGTCAGTTGCTGGGTCCTGCAAGGATGTGCTGTCATCGTGCAGAAATTTGGAGGTAGAAAGACAAAGGAGGAAACCCCGAAGGCTTGAATTCCCCTCCCTGACCACATCTGGCCCTGCAGGAATCTGATCAGACCTGAGCAGGGATCCTGATCCAATCTGGGGAGGCAGAGCCCTCACATGTCACTCATTCAGGACATTCAGCACTGATTTGCTATTGGGCTGCTGTCAGAAATCTTTGAATTTGGGTAAAGGTGCCAAAGATGCTGAGCTACTGCAGGCAGGAAGGGGAAAACCAGCAGAGCTGAGCCTGAATGACCCCATGGGCGCTTTAAAGGCTTTGCTGTGTCCTCTCCACGAAGAGGAAACAAACAGCCAACGCCTCTCAAAGTGTCCGTGAATAATACACCAATACACCAGAAGGGGACCGAATAACCCCAAAATAAATCCATATAACAATTTTTCAAAAGCTTTAAATGTCTTCAAAGCCGAGTAGCATTCTTTAATGAAAGCAGGATCAAGCCAGAAAAGCTTTAGGAGTTTAAAGTTATTTGATAGCTAGTTATTTTCCTTCAAAAGAGGCTAAGTAAACCTCTGCCTGTAGCCTTCATCACTCCACCAGAAATGCTTTGTCAGGCTATTTGTGACAAATTAATTATAGCGATAGAAAATCTCAGTAGAAATGAATATTCAAAAAGATTTTTTTTCTATTCTGTTGACTTCAGGGAATGCTCTCCTGTTTCTAAAGCTGTGTGTTTTCCTCATTAGCTCTCCTCCTCCCCCAGTTCTTTTCAGAAACTTTCAGAAGTGATTAGAAATGGTTTTATTTTCAGCTCGCCCGGGGAATGGCGTTTGCAGTGGAACAAACCACTGGTGCTGGAGCCTTGCTGGCAACAAGAAACGGCCCATCAGCAAATTTCCAGAGAAAACATCCTGAAATGCCCGTCCCAGCCCTGAGCACCTGGCACTCACAGCAAGGTGCTGTGTGGGGCTGTCCCTAAAGCCTCAGCGCTGGAGGAGCTTGTCCCCACAGCTCAGGGGGAGCTCCATCCTCAGGGGATCCTGGCCTGACCCTGCAAACAAAAGAGCAGGGCTGGGGCAGGCCCAAGGTGACTCCACTGTACCAGAGATGCGGCTCTCACTGCCAGCAAAGGCTCTGGCAGAGCAGAGAGCTCCTCCTCAGCCTTGTTGTTGCCTGTAAACTGCAGACCTTTCTTGTCTTCGGCTAAAGGCATTTCAAGGAGCAGAACTCCCATTTGTGCATCTCATGAAGGCTGAGAAAAGCAGGAGGCCACTGCCATCCGTCATCCCCCAGAGCTCCAGGTCATCCCCAGGCTCCTGTCCCCGTGCTTACCCTGCTTGGTCCTGCACGTGGCACTGAAACACCGGGCTGCAGCTCCTGGAGTCTCTTCTTGAAACGTTGATTTGGGCTGACAATAAAAAGGAATAAATGTAAATAAAGCTTCTCCCAAGCTGTGGCTGCCTGACCCCACTCTGGAAGCTCCCACGACCAATGTCCCCGCATGCAGCCACAGTTCTGGCTCTGCTGCAGGAACTGGGCAGAAAAAAATCCTCCTCTCCATCCTCACTTCTCCCTGACAACTCAATTAACAGGCTGCCTCAATTAGTATCCTATACTTAATTAACAAGTTGAATTAATAAGTAGCCTGGGTTGCCTAATTAATAATTAATTAATCCTGGGTTAATAAGGACAATAGAAAGTAGTTCATAAGGGAATCATTTCAGTGGCTTGCAGTGAGATGAGCAGCCAAGGAGAAGGTGTAAAATGGCTGCATGGAGCTGGTGCTGGACCCCACCCTGACACCGAGTGTCCCTCCCCAAGTCCCCAGTGTCACCTTACAGCTCTTGTCTGCCTCCTGCTGCCCCAAATCCGGGTTGGAAGGGTCCAAAATTCTCCTTTGGTTCACTGGGTGGTGCTCTGCAGAGGTGCTGCTGCGTGGTTCCCCTGCCCAGCTGTAGGTTCCTGTCCCTGCTGGACAGGAGCAGGGAGTGTCAGGAACAGCGAGTGTCGCACCTGCTGGCACCGCAAAATGCGGGGTATTACTTGAAACCAGCAATAAAAAAGGGAATGTGTACCAAACACAGTCTAAACCATCCCTGCCACGGTAGATTATTATCCAGGGGAGGACTCAATGTGTTTTAGTATTCAAGTTTAAGCCTGCACCAGAAAAACCACCCAAGCAAACTGTGCTGGGGCTGGGTGAGACCGGGCTGAGCCCCTGGGCAGGGTCCTGGAGCACAGGGAGGTGGGAGCCATGCCCAGGGCCCTGAGCCCAGGAGGAAACACTGCTCCTTGGGCTCAGGAAGTGCTCAGCTCAGACCCAGCTCGATATATTGCCCACAGTCTGACAACATAAATTTGGCAATTTTCACTAGGAAAGCATGAAGGATTATGTTGATGTTTCCTTCTCATCCCGATACAGCAGGTGTCTTGTTTCCATATGAATGAGCTCAAGGTGTACACACATATATCCATATATTAAAAGAACGCATATTATCATATAACATTTCAAATTCAGCTAAATAGAAGCAGGTTTTCCTGATGGTATTGGTTTGAAATTCTCCATCCACAGACCATTTTGGAATCCCAAACAAAAGAAAAATCAGTCATTTCCCACACAACAGATGCAGTGCAGCGATCTCTACGAAAACGACTTTTTAGTTTATTGTGGCTTATGGTGACTTCTGTTCATGACTGGTTTCAAAGAAGATATTGAGCGTAGCAACAAAACACGTTTGCAGACAGATAATTACCATTATTTTCAATTATAATGCTGTCATCTCCAATCCAAGTATTTCAAGGCTGGGAAATACAAACGTTACTGTTATTGCCACATTGATAAATTATGTTGTGGTTTTATTCCGAGAATGACAATTAATGGTGCTCAGCTTTGTTCCAGAATTTGTTGGACAACCTGAAATGAAACACAACATAAATTTGTTACTAACAGTCACACTCCAGGAGCCTGGGCTGGCTGGGTGACCGATTCTGGCCTCACACACACAAGCTGACTTCCAAAGGACAAGAGGAAACTTTGCACAGGAAGCCCTGAGCCTCCTGGCTGGTGCTGTCCTGTGAGAATGATCACAGCATCGCTTGCTGATTCCAAGGCTCCTGCTTCTGGATCAGACGTGGCGTGTTTTACCCAAACTTAACCTCCCACAGGTGCAGCAGGGCATGTGATAAAGCCTGTGACTGATTTTTAACCTTCTTGTTCTGTCTTGACACATTTTCCCCTTCCCCCCAGCCCTATTTTTCATTAAATCCAGGCCAGCGAGGAGGAAGGGAGAGTTCAGTGCATCTGTTCATCACTAGCATTGACAAACAACACGTAAAAGCTTTGCTAACCTGAAAAGTATTGGCATATCTAACCAAAACCCACTTGATTTCCCCTGGAAAGCAAAAGCTGTGAGAGGCCATTACTAGCAGGTTGCCCTTGCATGGGAAGTAATTGAATCTGGAAATGGGAAATATGCGGCAGGAGAGCTCAGCTATCATTTTACAAAAACAATTAAATGCATGAAATGTGTCTTAATGATATAATTAAGGCAAAATTCCAATCCTCCATTAGTACGGGCATTAATTATTGCAAGCACATTACATTCAGTATTGCTGGAATGATGAAATCCTCTGTTATACAGCTTTATTAACAAACAAATAAATAAATAAAACCTGATTATCTGCTCCTCAGCAGAAGCTGTGGTGCAAAATTACTTTTGAACAAACCATGATTAGTTTTGCGTGCTAAGGCTGATGGAAAGAGGTCAAAGCACCTCAGGGAAACTCCTGTAAAATGCTGGGACACATTGTGGGTGTTACTGGAAGAGGAATAATTGATGAATACCATCACACTGACCCCACAGCTGCCCTAAACCACACCCATTTACACACCAGCTGCATGCAGGACTTGCTCCTAACCCTCCTGAAGTGACTGAGATCTGCTGTCACCCTCAAGACCTGGTTCGCAGCAGGACAAGCTCTCACCTGCTTCCTACAAAAAGCAGTGAATCACAGCCGTTCTGTTTCACAACTGATTTTACACTTAACTTCTCTCCTCTGCTCCCACTCCCTCGGGCTGTCAGCTCTCCGGGAGGGTCCTGGGTGTTGGAGGAGTTGGTTTGGCACAGCAGAGCCAGGGGCTGCAGAGCCAAGTCCTTTCTGCCTTCACGCAGTCGATCAGCTGCTAAAAGGCTCCTGGAAGTTGCTCAAAACTCTTTTCTGTGTCGGGACAAATGGGATTACTGATCTCAGAGGTGTAAAGGTATAAAATACACCTTTCCAAAGGAGGAAGCTGTGAGTTACATTCCCTCATGGGTACACTTTGGGATTATAAGCAAGTTTGTTAGATATGGAAGCCTGGGTACAGTGATTTTCAATGTTTAATCCAGCACAAGGAAAAAAATTCTGAGAAATTAGCCCTCTGCAGCCAGCCATGTGACTCCTGCCAGAGGACAAGCAAACACATCAGTTGAGTGATGATGTGGATACCTGCTGAAAGAGGGAGATTTTCAATTATGCATGGTCGAATTTCTACGTGTACAATTCCCCTTATACAGAGGAAAATCAATTAGTGAGAGTCATTTGTTTCTGACCACACTGGTCGGAGAGAAGCATTAGTTCAGAAACATTAATTTCTGGACAAATGTTGACAGTTAAAACTCAATTTTGATTCCACTCGAGTTCTAGCCTGTCACCTGTATCTCAGCCAGATCTGGAGAAGAAATGAGGGTATCCAGGGAAGGCAGGTTGGGGATCAGAGAGGTGGGAAGCGTCACCCTGGGTTTGCCATGGAGACTTTGGGGACAGGGGCACTGGGATGTTTGTGCAGCTGAGCCTTGGCCCCCAAACCATGGATGAGTCCTGGGCTAGCAGGAGCAGAGAGCCAGCACGGAGCGAGCACGAGGGCGTGCAGCACAGCAGGATGCAGGGCCTCAGGTTCAGCAGGATTTTTTCTGTGTAAGGCTGATAGCACAGCATTTCTTCAAAAGCAACACGTACCTGTGCTGGATGACATTTATCCCTTTTGCCCAAGGCCTAAATCCAGTCCAGAAGCTGAGGACTGAGACAGAAAGCAGCAGTGAGCAGTGTCCTGGGGTGCCGAACTCCCACACACAGAAGCAGTGACTTGTGCTTTTACCCACGCAGGGAACCGAAAGCCAGAGCACAAAAGGAAAACCACTGCCTTTTCCCATAAACCAGAACTTTCAGAGAAGAGACAAAGCCCATTTTCCAAGCTGACATTTGGTTCCAGCAATTACTCACAAGCAGTCACATTCGCTCGTGACTCAGTCCGACATCTCAGATCCGAGCTGAAACCTCGCTGAGGACTTGGGCATGTTCTGACGGATGGGAAGAGCTGAGTAAACCTGAACACATTTTTTTGAGTTACTCTGCTTCCTTAAAGCCTTACCTCACACCAGCCTTTTCTACAGCGTGAGCAATCTCAGTTACATTCCTTGTGCTGCCCCTTTGTTCTGACACAGCTGCTCAAACACCACGCACCCAGAGTGGGTTTCTTTTGAAGTACTGCCAGGCTGTGGGCACCACATCCTCCTGCAGATGTAAGGAACGATCGTGCTGGAGGTTCCTCACCTTCCTTGAGACCCCCTGCACATCAAGCACCTGCCTGCATCGCCTTCCTGAGGGGTTTTCTGCAATCAAAGTTCCTCTTCTGCCACGGGTTACTCATCAGATCTGAATTCTCAGCAGCAGGGTGGAAGTGCTGAGCAAATACACAGAAATTGTTTATATAAATAGCTTATTTGGACATTTACAGTAAAACCTGGCTTGAAGAAAAGTAAATAGAGTTCCAGTTTCATGCCACTTGTACGACATTACTGTAAAGAGTTGGTATTTTCCCCTTCAAGTGCAAGAATTGTGCACCCAGCTGACCTTGCACTGGCACAGGAGGAAAGTAAGCATTCCAGACCTCCTGTTTGCAAAGCAATAAAACATAACAGGGCTCAGAGATCAGAGGGAAAATAAACAGATCCTCTCACTCAACCTCCTCCAACTCCCCCTATTTTTCCCTCTACAGCTTACATTCAGCTCAAGCTCCTCCGTGCCCACAGAAGGGCTGCCCTGGGAACACAAGGCAGAGCACCAGGGCCAGGCTCTTGGAGAACCTCAGGCTTTCCTCCTCAGAACAGAAAAATCAACAGACCAGCTCAGCAGGGCAGAGAGGAACAGCAGCTCTCAAGAGAAAAAGAGAGATGAGATAGGCAGTGGGGCCCACCAGGGTCATTCAGCAGTGGTTTGTTAACCTGGTTCTGCTCATCTGAACCTTGCAGAGCCTGGGTTGGAGATTCAAGGGACAAGAAAACTAAAAATCTGTGTGTGCACATTGATAAATTGTCTGGAGCAAACCTGTGCTTGGAGCCCATCATCACCCCTGGGAAAGCCCTTGGTGTGCACTGACCCCAGGTTAAAACCTCACCCAGCTCCCTCACACTCACAGCAGCTCTGCTGATCACCCCAGACCTGCAGAGACCCTCCCCAAAACACCACAAAGCACCCACAACAGGCTGGTCTCACAGGACTGCGTTCTTACTTGGAGCTGGAGTGGTTTGGGTGCTTAATTCCCACCTTAATGGGCCCAAAAAGCAGAAATCCGCAAAGACTCTTGCAGGAGGGCAGCGGGCTGGGGCTGGAGATGTGGGATCAGTGGTGCTGTCTTGGAGCAGGAGCTGTGGCCAAGCCCATCCCTTGCTGGGAACAGAGGGGACACAGAGTGACAAACTGGGAATTCGCACCTGTGGCACCGCAGGGACTGCCTGGGGCACACAGCCACTGCCCCCTGCCCTGCCACACCCAGGGGCAGGTGTGCCCATCCCAAAGGTGTTTGAGGCTGCCCAGTGGTACGAGGAAACGACACAGGACATCAGTGCCACACCTCCACTGCCGCCAAACCCACCTCTTCTCTCCTTTTTGTGCCTTCACAGCAGCAGGAAGGACGAGGTGGGACCCTGGTGCTGCTTGGACAGCGAGGCACAGAGGAGTTTTCCGCTCCCATCTCTCTGTTTTAAGGCCAGGCCGCCCATTAGCAATGCACAGCAACACCGAGCAATAACTTCGTACTGCAGTTACTCTGTTAATCAAACGCAGCTCCACAGAGCCACGCTGATCTAATTGTTCAGTGTCCAGGTTCCCTGCCTTCGCGGAGATAAATACTCCGAGGAGCTGCGTTTTGACTGGCATCCGGAACTCGCCCCTGGCTGCCGCGATTGTGATTCATGGCTGCCGATAACAATCGATCCCAAGGCAGCCGTGAGCATTTGAACTGATTCAGGACCGAGCAAGGGGGGGATGAGCGCCCACTGGGAGCTCTCAGCTGCTGAATCCTGCAGTCAGTGCTCTCCCCACTCCTGCACTGCAAACCCCACTCCACGCTCCCTGAGGAGGGCTTCATGTCACCTCTCCTCTGCCTCGTGCAGACCCACCAGGCTGGGCAGCCAAAGCTCAAAATTTCATTTATGCACATTTCAATCTTACCTGAGAACAGGTTCTCCATAGGCAGAAGGCAGGGAGAAATCTCAAAGTGGTGTAGCCACCAGCCTGACCTGCTGGGCAGCGTGGGGGTCATCTCCAGCTCAGGGAGCAGGACAGGATCCCAGGGGAGAGGGCAGACATGAAGGAGGCCCTGGAGTGCCACCATCAATGGGCTTTCACCCACAGAGAAAAAAAAACTACAACTACAACTCCAGGACAGCCTGAAACCTGCCCTCGGGTACCCTAAAAAATGCCTTAAATACTAACTCACCTCAACAAAAGGTGGCTGCTGCTTCAGAGGGTTTAATATTTTCTTCCCATCATCCACACAGCTTCAGAAACCTGGTCAGGAAAGACTCTGCACAACCTCCCATAGCTCTGACTCAGCAGAAGAGCAGAGAACCCTCCAGAACCAATCACCCTCTCCCTGGAGCTGCTTAAATTCACCTCCTGGGCCATGGCAAGATCATTTCCACCTGGGCCAGGTCCCCCAGCTGGGCCAGCTGCCCTGCCTGCCTATTCCTGCCTGCCCATTCCTGCCCGTCCCTGTGTCCCAAGGAGCGGGGAGAGCTGTCTGCAGGGCTCCTGAGCAGCAGAAAGAGGGAGGAGGAATCAGTTTTGACCCCATCAGGCCTTAAATGAAGGGACCCTAGGACAATACTTTTCCAGCCCAAAAAGTCTGGAAGCCTGTCTAGAAGCCCAATGCAGGAATTATTTCCTCTTCTCTCCCATCTGGTCTTTTGCTTTTGCTACCAATACTGTTACACAGTCCTGTTTTATGCCAAAGCAGTGGGAATTTCTACACTTTTTTAATCATTATTTTTTATTTAAAAAGGAATAGCAGCAAGTGTTTGGAGTAAATTCCCATTACAGCTGGGAGAGTCAACAGCAGGATCCCTGTGAGAGCACGTTGCTTTCTTGACAAATCTCAGTGAAACCTGTCACTGCAGGGAGAATCTGTTTCCAGCCACTTTACTCAGGGTTTCTTTCCCTGGCCAAGGTTTCCCCTCCCTGAGTGGTGAGAGAAGGCTCTGCCTGCACAGCATGGAGAAAAGAAACTCCAGTAAATCAACCCAGGGAAATGCAGCTTCAGCAGGGTAAAAATGAGAGGCTGACTCCAGTTTCACACCTTCCCCACCTCAAAGCACCCCAAGCCATCCCTGCCTTGGGTGGTGGGACCATCCCTGAGCACCAGCACTAGGGCTGGACAAGCCCCAGAGAGGTTTTGCTTCGTGCCCTCCAGGCACAAACCAGATCAAACCCAGACACGAATGTGAGCAATGGATCATCTGCCAGGAGACCAGGAGCAGGATGGACAGGGCTCCCAGGAGAGCGGAGAGGCAGCAGCAGAGGGGAGGATTGGATCAGGGTGAACAGGGAAAATACAGAGACAAAAAGAACAGAAAAAAAAAGTCTCTATGAAGTTTAAGTTGTCTGCAGTTGGAATTTGTACCTTCCAGCCAGCCACAGAGGCCACGGGAGCTGCAAGAAGGGCATCGATGCTGGAAGCACACGGAAAATCTGATTTCTTAACTCCCATTCCATCTGCAGCACAGAAATCTGTTTAAAATCAAAGGCTTTGCCACCTGTGGTTTCCAAAAGTCACAGAATTGTTTCTTCCATTGAGATGAAAAAAAACCCAACAAACAACCAAAACCTAAAAATTTTAAAATAATCTTTTGCCAATCAGTGGTGCTGCAGTGTCCCTAGATCTCCTCAACAGAACGGAAAGGTAGCTTAGTAACAGCTACCTCTGCCCATTCCCACGCACTGTACTGGTTGATTTTTATTTTTTTGTCATTAAAAAAATCCCTTTTGGAAAATGTGGTTTCAGCTGAGTTCTCTTTTTCTGTGGGAAGATTTCGGTTTCAGCTGTGATTCCAAAAATATAATTTTGAAACAGCAATTCAAACCAAACCCTGCCCTTTCCCTGCCTCACCTTGCCTGAGGCAAGGTGGATGTATTCCATTCAGATATTTGTGATCCTGGGGCTGGGGCATTGCCTGCTCTCAGAAATTTTGTGTTTGGGCGTTTCTTTGGGTACGAGATGGGATGAGGGTTTGGAGCTGCTCGAACCAGCGCTGGGGTCACAGCCTTAAAATCATCTGACTTCCCACCTCAGGGAAAAGTGTTCCAACCAAGGCCAGCTGCTTTCCAGCTCTACATCACCCCGGGTTTTGTTTCCAGCAGCAATGCACAGAGGACACCAGGAATCCCACAAAACAAACCCCAAGCAGGGGCTCTCCTCCCTGGGCTGCAATTCAGCCCTTTTCATTCCTTACCAGAAATATTCTCCCAGCTGACCATCAGCCCGGGGCTGTGTTGCAAACAACTGGACAGGCAGAGCATCCCAGCATCCTGTGAAACCCACAGGAGCTCCTCGTGCCCAGATCAAAGCCAAGCGCCCACTACTTGTCCATGCAGAGCAGCTGGAGGAGCTGCTTGTCAAAGGCAGGGGCTACTTTGAACAGCGCTGCCACCTGAAACAGGTTTGTGAGCAGGGAGAAGGGCTGGGGAGCTCGAGGGCTTGGGCAGAGCTGGCAGCAAAACTCAGAGATTAATGACTACACATTTTTGAGTCCCAGGAGGGAACCCGAGGGCTGGGTGAAGCTACAGCACACGCACCCTTCGGACACACAAAAGAAAACCCCCTGCAAACAGTCAAGTTTTCAATCGCTTTAATGTGATCACCGCAATTGGACCACAGTTTCAGAAAGGAAAGAAAAGTCACACAAATTCTCTGTGCTTAGGACTGGAGTCAATCCAGGCAGTTCTTGTTGGCTGTCGTGGTTCAAGTTAAGACCTTCAGAGCATCGGTGACGTTCTCGGCCGGAGGCAGGAGCGCGAGTGTTGGGCAGAGCGCTGCAAAGCAGGAATGCTTCTTCTGGGCTAGGAGAGCTGTGCCACCTGATCCACCCAACGGGAACCAGCGCTCCGAGCACACACACACACACGGTGCAGGTACACCAGGAACCAGGCACAGCCCCACAGGACAGCACGGGCGGCCACACACAGTTGGGACCATGGCTCGGAATGAGGAGAGGGGGAACCCACACAGATATCCAGAACTGAGCAGATTCATTTTCCAACATTCCAGAAGAAAATAGGAAAATTTGAAATTACATTGTGTTGACAAACCCTGATTTTTCTTTTATTTTTTTTTTTTCTCCTTTTTTGGGTAACAAAGCAAAAGGTGAAGGCAAATTTTCCAAAGTATTGTAAAATTTATTGTATAAGTATTGCAGCTTTTAGAATGACATATAATTGCCACTATCGGTTACTGGTACACAAGAAGCGTTTACAACAGATTTTTGTAAATTGGCATCAGAGTACATATTCATACTAAAACAGCAAAATATAGATAAGTACTGCATTGCATGTGCTGTCAATAGTTTACATAAGTTTAAATTGAACAGAACTCAGGATACAGGACTGCCTATAACAAACTCCAAAGCCAACACAATGCAACTGGAAGTTTAAGAAAATATTAATACAATGAAATGTGTCTATAAGGCAGGCAAATTAGGACTTTAATGTTGTCCTTCATGAGCTTCTATAGTACAGCAAAAATTTGAAGCGCAGTTTCTGGAAACCTTCTTTTTGTTTTTTTTGTAGCTTTGTGTTGTACACAGAAAATCTCTGAGCAGTACAGAGACAGATTAAAATTCATTCTGTTCTTGCCTAGCACTGTTAATGCTACACATCTGATTCTTTTCCCAATCCTTAGGAAAAACATTGGGCTTTGATTTCTTTATTTTTTTTTTATATAGCAGTTAGTGCAATTTTATAATTCAATACACACACAAAAGGGTGATTCTCCAGAAAGCAATTGGATTTCCTTAGACCCCACTTAAGACAGAATGAATTTTGCAACACTTATGGAAACAAGACGCTGGATTAGTAAAGCTGAATTTTCAAACCGGCGTAACCAAGGTTGTGAAGGGAACACGTGTCTGACCAGTGTCAGCTCCAAATGAAACCCATCCTCCCTCCCCACCAGAACCAGCAAAGCCACGTTCCCATTCCAGGCCAGTGAGGTTTGGGGGCACTTTAAGGATGCTGTTTGCTGTAAGCTAAGAAACTCTGTAAGATGAACAACCCCTTTTAAAGCTAACGCGACTTAAAACTCCGAGCAAAAAGGCAGGCTAGGACATGAGGTTGCTAAAGCATTGGCAATGCCTTGATTCTTCCGTATTTCTTTAAAAATAAATCACTTTTAAGGGGCCTGAGTGTCTGTGCTGGCAGCTGCAGGACACTCTAGCACCGCTCTGCGCTGAGCTGCACCAAGGCCAGAGGGAACGGGGCATCAGCAAGGGTGTGCAAAGCAAATTCCCTGCCTTGGTGGCAATTTGGGACGTGGGAATGGGGAAGAAATGGACCCCGAGGCGAAAAGTAACATTAAATAGTAGTAATAATAATAATAACAATAACAACAACAATAATAATAATAAAAAAAAAGAACAGACCATTATTTCTAAACACCCATTCAGAACTTGGAGTTGATCTGGGCCCCAGATCTGGTATCTGCACTTGAAATACACAGTTCTCAGGACTGCAAAGAGAGGGATGGACAGAAGAAAGATGGACAAAAGAGAACAACTGAGCTCTGCTGAGGAGCTGCACCCACTGCCTGGGAGCTGCAGAGACCAGGGAAAGGCGGCAGCTTGGGGTTTGTGCATGGATGGGCTGAAAGGCATCGTTTGCAACAGAAATTTGGTGTTGATGAGCCACCCCGGTTCACGCTCCTTAAGCTCCCCAATCTAGAGAAAGAGGTACATGAAACTGGACCCAGGAACTCAACAAACTGATCACTCAACTGCAGAGCTTGGCGCGACGCCGGACAAAGAAAAGCTCACACTGGGAGAGGATTGGGGAGGGAGGGAATAAAATAGGGGAAAAGAAAAAGAGAATTGTTTGAAATTTTGAGGACTTTCAAGCATGAGAGCTGGGTTCAATTGCACTGCATCTTCAGACCCTCTCCCACTACCCCTCTGTGCCTATCCAGCCCCTGCCCACCTCCCTGACTTTTCCACGGGGTTTGGTGGCCAGGTGACAACACCCTGTGACAAAACAACCTCGTTCCTTTAAAACCTCTGGTCCCCACACCACCTCTTTACTCACTGCTCAGTTTTCAACATGTCATGCATATTCCACCCAAAATCTGCTGAGGTAACCGTATTTTTTTAATAGCAAACAAAACTAGTTCAGATCACTGAACAANCCCCCCCCCAAAAAAAAACAAAAAAAAAAAAAAAAAAAAAAAAACCAAACACCCAACCCCAACAACACTATTCACGCATTTTGGCTCAAGAGGGCAGTAGATATTATATTTCGCTTTCTCTTTTGGTTGGTATCTCATTTACAATATCCACCACAGATTCCTACCTCCCCGGGTAGGATAATGTGCATAAAACGTGTTCAAGTTCCCTAAGAACAGTCGGAGCAGAGCAGCGGCCAAGGGAGCAGCAGGTGTGGCCAGGCACAAGGAGCTGCTCCGGGAAAAAGGGACTGGAAAAGTGAATGCAAGGTCCAAAGGAGCAAGAGACCAGACGCTGGTTGCTTGTAACGCTAACGATGATTTTTGTGTCCCCCTCTCTAATAAAGGAGGGTTACTGTTTCTTTAATAAGGCACTAAATAGACATGTTACATAAAGGAAAGATACATTTTAAAAACTCGTAAAAGTTCGTCAGTTTTGTACCTTTCATGACAAACTAGATTTATTCCTTTGCGTTACTATTTATTTTTTGTGGCTTTTTTTTTTCTCTTTTTTCCTTNTTTTTTTTTTTTTTTTAGGTCATCAAAATTTAGGTTACGTGACTGTAAAACTATGACGATTTTGAGAGCTGTGGAAAAGCAGTCTGAAATACTGAGAAGGTACAGGACTATTTCTAGGCAAAAATAAAAAAAAAGGCAAAAAGCAAAAAAATAATGATCAAACTTCAAGTTCAGCTGTTCATCATCTTCTTTAAAATATATATAAATATTGTTCAAATGGTCAGAACTTCAAAACCGTTCTCATGGTTACGTTTTTTTGTTTTTTCTTTCAAGTACTAAAAAAGTTGCTTAAAAACAATAGTTATTGCCTTTATATCTTTCATTTATGTCACTCTACTAGATAGCATCCTGCAGGAAATCAAATCACACCCCCTTGTAAAATCCTCGCTCTCTGCGGCTCCCCACCGGCCCTTCCTCCCCACAACGGGAGTTTTCCCTTTTGCCTTCTCCCCTCGCTCTCTCAGGTTTCCCTCTCACTCACTCGGAATTCACCAGACACCGAGGTGACAGAAAAATGTAAACAAGAGCAGAGCAAGACAAAACGCTTCCGAAACCGAGATAAATGAACTGCGCGATGCCCGACAGCGGGACCTGGGGGGGAAGGACGTCCCAGAAGAGGTAAGGGGGGGTTGCTTCTAAAGCCTTAAGCATTATTTTTGTAGCTTTTAATTAATACAACACAGGAGCAGATTCATTTCCATCTACTGTACCTGGTGCCTCTTTAGCTGGATAACGAACGTAAAAAACACCGGCAGCCGCGGGACGTGGCTGCGCCCGTTTATCCCAAATTGAGGTTTGGGAGGTTGAAACAAAATGAAAATGATGTTCAACACCACCAGCAGCACCACACTCTCCAGCTCATCCTTTCAAGGAGACATTTAAACCCAGCTGAAGGGCAGCCAGCGGGTGCGTTACCAGTTCCTCACATCGACTTCCACAACCACTGCTTTGGCTCCAACAGGGCCCTTCAGTTAAACATGGAAAGAAATAAACCAAAAAACACTTTTGTTCCTTCAGACACAGAAGTTTATTCTCAACCCCCACCACCCTCCCCTCCAAAAAGTTAGAGGTTGTCCAAAAAAAAAAAA
>VXBU01018853.1:535578-551267 GCA_013400315.1 Bombycilla garrulus | reverse complement strand
AAAACCCCAAACAAAAAAAAAAAAAAAAAAAAAAAGCCTACAGTTGATTTTTTTTTTCCTTTTTAAACGTCTAGACACAGCTCAATAAAGAAATGTTTTTGCAAGCTTGGTAGGCTTGTGCATTCAGACCAGACATAACAAGTAAATATTTATACACGGAGAGATGGGGAAGTGCTTCTTTTTTTTTTTTTCTTTGCTCATCTTCCTCAACTCTCTCTCTCTCTCCTTTTTGTTTTAACGAGAAGTGCAGAGTGTTTCATTTACTTTCTTGCCTTTTTTTTTTAAAAGGGGTGCCCTTTTTGTTTCTCTTTCTCTTTGTTCCACGCCGTCGTCGTCGTCGTTGTGCTCTCAAGGCCATTGATCTGTGAGGGATGGAGTCTGCTGCCCTCCAAGATGGGGGGCACCCCGTTGTTGTTCTGCTGGTGCTGGTAGAAGGTGGAGCCGGGGTAGTGGCCGATCACCTCGCTGTAGGTCGGCGGCGGCCCCTCCATCCTGCCGCTGCTGCCGTAGCAGGTGGCGCTGATGCCAGAGTTACTGCTGGGGGGGCACGGCCCCCCGAACACGGAGTTATCTATCAAGTCACTGTCGAAGATGGTTCTGTTTGGGGGGGCCCGCACCGACTCCCTGTTGAGCTCCATCTGCTGCTCGGGGTCGCGCAGCTGCAGCGTGCAGGGTCCCTGGTAGGGCGGGGGCTCCTCGCCGTCCGACAGCGAGATGGTGGGTGGCAGGTCGATCTCGTGCTGCAGGTACGGGTACGTGGGCTGGAAGCGGTTGAAGCGGTCCCTCTGCAGGAAGGAGGGCACTGCCAGGCGCTCGCTGGGCCGGGGGGTGTAGATCTGCTGCTGGAAGGGAGAGCAGAGGGAACAGGGTGAGGGGCGTGAGGCGCGAAGCGCGGCGCGATGGCGGCGCGATGGCGGCGCACTCACCTCGGCTAGGCCGGTCCCCGACACGGTGCTTTCCGAAGGCCACAGGCTTCCCTCCTGCAGGGGAAAGGAGAACAGAGGGCAGGGTGAGGCTGGCGCCAGGGGGGTTGAGCTGCTTCTGCAACAATCTTGTGCCAGGTGGCACCTGGAGAAGACGCTGCCACGAAGACGCTGCCACCAACGCGTTCCTGCCGCGCCTGCACCAACTCCAACCAGCACCTCCAGCCACGTGTGCCGGGCAGCACGGGGATAACACACTCCAGTGTCTCCACATCACCACTGAAAACACCCTTCCCACCAAAATTTGCCTCCCCTCGCACCTCAGTCTCCATTTAATGCATAGTTTGCAGAATGAATGAGGAGAATGGCACCAGCAAACAACCCTCTCCCATTTGCAGACTTCCCCTCTCCCACCCCCAGCACGGCTCTTCCCTGGTTCCAACATGCCAGAGGAGTATTTTTCAATTTGTGATCCATGAGCCGTGGGTGATTCACAAGACATCAAAAAATGCTCCATGCAATAATGACAAGATTTAAAACAAAAAAGAAAAAACAAGAAAAAAAAATCCCACACCCACATTCTGATGCTCACAACTGTGAATATCATAGGAAAATAAAGATAATAAGTGAATAACCAAATGTTAAGCCTAGTTTTGATTTGGCTAAAAAAACCCCAAAAAACAACTCTGTAGCAACAGGAAGGTTTCAGACTATTTTTTTCCCCAAAGAATAAGTAGTCCTTGGCTTAAATAGAACAGAGGGACTGAAGCTTTCTTAGACTGCATCACCCTGATCCTGAGATCCAAACCCCAGTGCCAACAACCCCAGGCATGGGGAAGCCTTGATTTCCCCCAAACCCTGAGACTAGTTTACAATTCATGATCAAAACAAACAAACAAAGGTTCTTCCCATCTGCTGGTGATACTCTGAGCACACACAGTTCACCCCAGACTTTTTTGCCTTAGGAACTGCAATATTTAAATATTGCTAATATTCAGATATAGCAACATCCCTCTGGCAGGCAGAGCTGGAGGAAAACAGCCACAAGGCTTGTAATTATAACTTGGAACTTCCCAGTTCCTTGCAGGTGAATCTCCAGTTCTGGCACTAGGAAGCCAGGCACAGGCAGAAGTATTTAGCACCAGTGGAAAAAAAAAATGCCAAGGAAAAAGAAATCCCTTTTTTCCCTTTAAGTGCTGCACTGAGGCTGGTCTGAGCAAACCACACACCCTCCTCCTATGAGAACTCCTATTTCTCTACCTGCCCCAAACACAGCACCAGCACATTAAAATCTCCAGAGAAACCACCCATTATATCCCCCCACCCTCCTGTTTCCTCATTTTTCCCCAATGCTGGGATACATATTTTCTCCTTTGGCAGAGCGCGTGGTATCAGGTATGGAGAGAATCCATCAGGTTCTGGGTTTTGAAGCTCAGCTCTGCACACAAACCTCAAGGTAGGGCTGGTGCCAGTGCAAGGAAAACAGCAATTTAAATGGAAATGAGACTTGCCCAGAGCCTTCCCCCTTCTCCGTGGCTTTTTCAGGAGAATCTCCTTGGAGCAGAGGTGAAGTGCCACAGTGCCAGCACCCTCCCTGGCCACAGCTGAGGAATGTGCTGGCTGAGCTGCACCCCGTGGCCCTTCCCGAGCAGGACAACCCTGTTTCATTCCAGACCTCGAGACTCCAACACGCAACTGTTTACACAGGCCCCGAGTGTTTAGTCTGGTCCATCTGACACGGATTTCTTGCCTACAGGGAGAGTCTGCAGTCAAATTCACCCAGCAGCCAGAAGATCCAAGAGGAACCGCATCTGCCACAGGACAAATCCTCAACTCTGCGCTCGGGCACTGACACCAAAGGGCCCAGGGAGGATTTCCAGCGCCACCCCAGGCGCTGCCAGCCCGTCACCTCATCCCGAAGGCTGCCGAAGCAGTGGGCAGGAGCGGGAAGCACTCCCAAAATTGTGTTTACTTTGCCGTGCCCCCGTGGCAGACTTCCTGAGCGGCGAGTACCCCGCTGCCTTCTGCTAGATGTTTTATATTTAACTCGGCAGTGGGCAGCGCCGTGGCAATGTCCCATCTGCTCCCCCCTTTCCCGGGAGTGATGTCAGCTCCCATGAGGGCGGCTGCAGCCCGGTGCTGGGACACCCCGCTGCAGGGTGATGGGCAGGGCTGCTCCACCCAAAACACACCCTCCCCTCAGAGTCCACTCAGCAGAGCCTGCCCCGAGATCCTCCTGCCTTTGGAATCAAAGTTCTGGCTCACACACTGTGCACCTGTTTGTACGGACGAGGGCCGGGAATGATGCCCTGGGAAATGCGTGAAGGTAAAAGTAGCAAACCAGCAGAAACAGCGTTAAAATGGGATGCCCAGGGAGAGGAGGAGCAGACAGGAGACCCATTTTCTGCAGGAGCTGGATCTATTAACCACCACAGCCACCATTAACCACCTCTCCTGGGACTCCAGGCCCTGGCCATGCTCCTGTGCCCACGGCTGACCCACCACGGGCACCCAGTGCTCCCCAACACCGACCCCTGCCTCTCACCCTACCATGAAACTGCCTGGGCAGCAGCTCAGCTCCCCTGAAAACTCCACAGCAAGATTAAAACTGCTGGAGATCAGTAGTCAGAGGAGGGCAAAGCCCCACAGGCAGAATAGATCCCTGCTTTTATCCTCCACTTTGGCCCTGGGATGGCTCCACGGCCTCACTGAGCCAAGCAAAGCTGCAGGAGCAACATCACTGCAAACCCTCAGCCTCTCCTCACACACCTCTGATTTTCAGAATATTTAGGACTTGAATCCATCCCAACAATGAACAGCCTAGAAAGGCACGAGTTTCTGAAATGAAAGGTGAGATTCTGCTGTCTGATGAGCAACCAGCTATAAAAGCCTCCGCAAGTATTGCAGGACTTGCTGCGGAACCTAAAATTACTTTTAAATTTCTTTTTAGACATCAATCTTCAACTTTTTTAGAACTACTTATTTTAGTGATGTCAGAGAATTTTTTCGGTAAAGCTGCATGGTACAGATTAAGTCTCTGAGCCTTCAGGAAGACTCATTTTCTATTTTGGGGGACAAAGGTGTGCTTGGAAATCGCACTTAAGAGTACTTTTTTCTTGGGGGAGTGGGACACCACTGTTCCAAAGGTGCAGGGACTGTGCCATTCTTACAGCAAAAATAGTTATCAGTAGCATTTCTTAAATATTCTTAATTCTGGAAAATAAAAGGCACTTATCATGAGGAGACGAGTTTAAGTACAGCAAGAATGGTGATGGAGAAACACATGAAGTAATACAAAAACTGCTTGCCAGAGAGAGCCGCATTAAAAAACCCTTTAGGGAAATTAATTTCTCCTTCAGCTGTAATTTTTGAGCTGCAGCAACAAAAAAGGACAACTCCAGCAGACCCAGCAGCATCCTGACCATGGGATGAACTGCTTTAATATTTCAGCAGATGAAAAGCGTGAATGCAGCTCCGGTGCCCGCCTGCGGTCACGACACCAAAATGAAGTTTGGGATTTAAAAAGCCCAGCACCAGTTCAGTGCAAGTTTAATGGATTGCATAAACCAGTCTCCAGCCCAGTGTGGCCTCTGCCTGCCAGGCTCCAGCCCTCCTTCAGACTGGAGCTGTTTTCCACTGGCAGACACGCTGTGCTGAGCCTGAGGTGCTGCCTTTCAGACCTTTATGCTGCTGGATCCCACTGTAACGAGTTCTCACTCATCAGGGCACGAGAGGCTTCTCTGTCCCTTCAGGAGGGGGCTGGACCACAGGGAATCTCTGCTGCCACTCCATCAGTGCTGCATGCACAGCATGGACAGGGAAGAGAGATGGGAAAAAATAAAAAATAACCCAAAATTACACATTCCTATGTCTCTCCTTAGCACCAAAAAAGGTTCTGAAGACTACATCCTCACTGGGGTCGAGCAGAGGCACAGATGTCAAACACTGCTGAAAAGCCATTTAAACCACTGATGTGTCTGAAGGCTGAGTAAGTAACAGAGGTGAGCCAAAAAATGGATGGAAATTTTGGCCTGGTAAATTTAAAATAGAAAAAAAGTAATAAAGGGGAAAAAGGAATTGTTTTTTAAAGAGTCCATTTTTCATTCAACCTGAAATTTTTGGTCAATCTCCATGTGATTTTCTTTTTTCTTTCCATGTCAGCCTTAACTCTTTAAGAAAATAAAAAGCAGGCCACTAAAGAAAACAGAAATTACTGTATTAAAATAAAGAGGGCTTGATCTGAACTTTGCTTTGGAAATGTAAAACGACACATTTGGCATTGCGCAGGTAAAACATTCTGAACACGATAAAACAGGGAAAGAATCTGAAAATGGGAAAGCAGTGTTTCTGCTGTTTTAAATAACTCATGTGCTCGGATGCCCACACTCTGCTGCTGCTGGCAGTGGGTGCACGGGACCGTAAGGGGAACGTGAGATTTCCGGGTGGAGCTGGGATTTGAGTGGGGAGCTGGGCTCTGATCCCCACGGCAGGGAGGTGCCTGAGCCATCCCCACCCTCACACCAGCTGGTCTGACGTGGGATCAGGCATCCCGTGGGATCAGGCATTCCCAGCTCTGACCCCGAGCCGGGATGGTGCTGTGCCCTCTGGAGAGGTGCTCCACAGCCCCTGGAATGAGGAGGGCTTCACTGGGTTGGGGTTTGCACAGCTCTCCTCCCCATGGGACATCCCCCTCACAAAGCAGCCAAGGACAGATCTCTGTCTGCTGCCTGTGGTGTGTGACAAAAACAGCCCTGGCAGCCTGGAAATGCACTGAAGGTTGGCTTGGTGAGAGGTCTTAGACATCCCTCTCAGAAAACCAAAAAAAATAGAGAAAAGAAAATGTAAAAATAGAAGAAAAAAACCCTGAGTATTCCCTGTATTTGTTTTCCTGCAGCAAGTACAGGTTTGATTCAGGGGAGCACAGCCCCACCCAGAGCACCCCACAGTACCAGCAGTGTGTCCAGCCTGCCCTGGCAGCCTGCAGCAGGGATCCTGCTCCATCAGGAACCTTATTAAATGGCTCTACGACCTTTGGTGAATGCTAAAAAAGAGAAGTGTCAGTAAAAGACATCCCTGCACCAAAGACAGAGCCACAGGGGCAGCAGTGAACAGTACATGCTCACCCTCCAAGAAAATGCAATGCCTTTTCTCTATACATCCTTCAAGTCTCTCTGAGCCACTACATTTCAGGAAACTGCATGAACCAACATCTGCCTGGAGGCTGGCGAGGCTTCCCCTCAAATCCCTGTCAGAGGTACAACTCACATTTCCCCTCAAATCCCTGTCAGAGGTACAACTCACACGTTTCTCCTCAGGCTTTATGAAGCCGGGAGCCGCGGTTACAGAGAGCCTCTCACACATCCCTTTGGACACATCTCTGCTCGTCTGCCTGACAGGTGTTTTGTGCCCCTTCCACTGCAGTGATGGCAGCAGCACTGCTGAGAACTGGAGCAAGGCAGGCAGGACTCCCTGCTCTCTGCAGGGCAGGTAGGAAGTTTTTATATAACCACTTGAGACTCTAACTGGAGCCAAAGGACTGGATAGTTTGGGACTGCTAAACCAAGGTGTATGAACCCCAACAGATGGGGGTGGGGGTTTCAGGAGCAGGACATGCCAAGAAACGCCTCGTGCAGTCACTCTACTGTGTAAAATGTAAAATCCGAATTGCAAAGCTCAGGGAAAAAGCTATGGCTGTCCATAAATTAGACACAGCACCCTAAAGAGCCAAAGACACCCCTAAAATGCCTCCCCAGCCCAATAACAGAGACAGATGATGGCAAGGCCAGCCATAAGCTGCATGTGTGGCTGGAAGAGCAGGGTGTGACTTACTGAGGAGAGGTTCTCGTCCCGCCGCCTGCCCTGGCTGTGCCGGCTGATGAAGGATCGCGCAGAGAGTTTGTAGTGGTTCAGCAGACACGTGATCACCACCACCATCACCATCATCACCACCACGATTATGATTATCTGTACAAACTCCAACTCCGCTGCAAGAGAGACAGACAGACAGATTTTGAGCCATCAGAAGAACACAAGTTGTTTCAAGCATAAGAACAACTGAAGCGGCTGAGACACCACTGCCAACCCTGCATCCCTTCCTGTTACAGCTCTCCCACATGGGCTCTGTGTGCCCTGAGCCCACAAAAACCTCATTCATTCACTTTTTCAGTGTCACAGGAGAATCTCCAGGAGGGATCTCTGCAGACAATCTATACTGCAGAGTGTTTCCCAGCTGCAGCACAGACTTGAGTTACCAAAGACCTCCTGGGTGTCCCCAGCGCTGGGCACAAAACCAGGAGCATTCCCATGCCTCACGTGCCTCTCTTGGGGCTGCAGAGCCACAAACCAACATCATTTCATCCTAATGAGACAGTTCAGCTAATTGCAGGCTAAATTCTGCAGTTCTCATCACCACCACTCCTTCCTCTGGGGAGGATGGGACTGAGCCCTTCTCGGCCCATCCCTGCACAAGCACACGTCCCCTCTGTCCCAGGGGACAGCACAGCACAGCAGGCAGTGGCAGCCCCCCGTCCCTGAGGCTGCCCACCCACCCCAGGAAGCAGGCGGGGAGACCTCCTGCTTTGGGGTGAGACGCCAGATGGGTGCGATGCCATCGTCTGCCACGGGGCCACATCCCGCAGCTCCAGACAGCCCTCGGCTCAGGCTGGGCCAGCTGACAGCGGCAGCTTGAGTGGCTTGAACTGGCAGAAAGGAAAACTGCCAAAAGCCCTCCAAACAAACACCAACAGGCAAACAACAGAGACTACCCGGTTAACTCTGCAGACACTCGGCAGGAGGCGGCCGGAAGTCGCTCCTGAAATTTCCTAAGGAAATAATTCCTCACACCTCTCTGAGGCTTAGGAAAATTGAATACTGGAGGCAAGCATTGTGCCGGGTCATTATTTCCATGAATTTAGTGCCCAGGGAGTCCGTGCCATTCCCAAACTGCTCAGTCACTCCCCCCCCAGCCCCCTTCACGCCAGCAGTGCCCAGGACTGGGCAGCAGCAACTCCAGTGCCCGGCATAAAGGAGGGGCCAGACAGCAAAATTCAATCATTGTGGGGATTTACACTTTGTTTGCTTCTCAGCAGCAACAGCTATAAAATCCAGTTTGGGAAAGCCATGCCCCAAGCTATCGTGGATGCTGCCATCTGTATTTAATCTACACAGACACACACATATATATCTGCAGACACACAGCACGGCCCATCAGACCTCAAAGGGCACCACTCACACCAGCTGGGGTGGCTTCTGCTGAGTCAGGCAGATTTATTAGGTTTTTTTGTTGGTCGTTTTTGGTTGTTTTTTTCTTTTTTTTTTATGGAAAGTTTTCTCCTGACAGGTGGCATTTGAGTGCCAGTAAAAGCAAATAAATGTCAAGAAAACAGTCCAGGTGGTGAGCGCTGCCAGTTACCTTGGAGCGCTTTCTGCTAAACAGCAGCTATTTCTGCCACTGCCCAAAATGCTCCACCAGCTCTGCCCACTGCCTGCAGAAAGCAGAATTATGCCTTGAAAGCAGGAGCCTTCTGTGGCACTTCGAGCTGGATGGATGAGTGACTTGGAGCCCAGATCCTTTCAGCACCCCTAAAACGCAGCTGCCTCTACTCTGGGACGTGGCACACGGGGTGGGAAGAGAGGGATTAAAATCCAAACATTGTACAGGAGTTTTGCTTTAGAAATGCTTTTTTAGCAAGACTAAAAGACAAGCTCTGTGTCTTTCACAGAAACCCCAACAAGTGCCACTGCGAGAGGAAGAGCATGGAAGAAAACCACATTGCCAAAAATCTGATGCAGCCCCAAAGCAGCACCGCTCATCTGTGGGACCCAAAAGCTGCCCCTGGTCCCTGTGCTGGAGGAACTGACTGGAACAGGAGCTCGTTGCTTCTGAGCAGAACTCAGACTGACCCACAGGCACCCCAAAACCTAAAGGGCTGGGAAAGGGGACGACGCAAAACCATTTAAAAGAGGGCCCAGTGGCTCTTCCAACGTCAACCCCACTATGTAGGGGTGTCCCTACACATCCCAAAAACACGTGCTGGTGCCAGCTGAGCACTGACAGCAGCCCCCCAGCCTCCAGCAGGGTGGAGCCCCAGCACCCCAGCCAGGCACAGGGCACCCCACAGCTCCCCTGGGTGCTCCTCTGGTCACCCATGAGGAGCCAGATCCCAAATCGTTATGGAAAAGAAAAAAACTAAGCAAAAAACCCCCAAATGTTTTTAAGATGAGTCACTTCAGCCTCAAAATGCAGCATGTGCTTTGGCCACAGTAAAAAATAAAAACACATGAAAAAACATAAATGAAGCCGGTGATGGAAAACTTCCTTTTCTGTTAAAAGGGGTTTTATTTCTAAAGAAAAACAAGGCCAAAGTAGTAGTAAAGAAAAGTCCCTTTCCTTGGACAAGAGATCCCTTAAATGAACCAAACCTTGCTAAATTGGTGCTGGTGCTTCAGTGACACAGGTGAAGTTCTGGCCACTGGGAAGTGCTGCCCCAGGATGGAACACACAAGATGTGTCACTTACAAACGACCTGAAGCAGGCTTCCTGCACACACAGACACAGAACCAGCAGAAAGGGTGGGAATTCCATCAGCATCTGGGACAGCACAGCAGTGTCTCATCCACCCCTCAGCACTCTGGGACTGCTGTAATTGGGATCACACACCAAGAGGTGCCATGAGAAGGCACGGGATGATTAGCAGAACAAAAGGGATGCTGCTTTCCAGCAGGGATGCTCCTCCTGCCCCATCCCTACCCCAAGCCCAGGCTCAGAGGAGCAACCCAGCCTCACCATGCCCAGGAGCGAGCACATCCCGTATGCAGAGATGAGCTTTAATCCCAACAATACTCAGGTTGCTCAATCTGGCCTTTGGAAAAACTAAAATAAAAGTCAAACCAAACAAACAAAGAAAAAACGCAACAAAAAAAATCCCTACACGTTCAATTTGTGCTTTTCATGTTTCAAGAGACTCATACCCACTCGAGGCACCAAAGTTTCTGCCAACTCTCCCTCTGTTTTAACTTGTCTTCATGGGCTTCTTCTCTGCAGAAGGGAAAACAAACCCAACACACTGGAAAGCTGGATATACTCGGTAAGATTTTTATCCAAGCAGCTCAGTCAAACTAATGAAGAAAGATCATTAAAAACCCAAAGTTTGAGTTAATATGTTATTATACAAGTGCAATTCAGCTGCTATGCTAATAAAAAGCCTTTGGGGAATGAAAAACAAGCCAAACTGCAAAGCACATAATTTATAATTCTACTGGTATTCTTAAAAACACACACACAACAAAACAAGAAAAAAAATACTCAACACATTTTGTATTTGGCTTCCTAATCATTGTCACTTTTCAATTAGAAGAGACCTCATTCCATTTCTCTCTGTAATTTTCCCCAAGGGAAGTGTTATAAATGCACTAGGCTTTACAAGATGGGCATATTCCGCCTCCAAATGCAAGGCAAGGTCACACTAATTTAATTTTGCATAATTTTTATTCCAGAATACATTTCAAACTAACAGGTTCAGACATCACATTTAAGTGACACAACCTGCTTTTCCGTATTTTCTGTCTAGACGCGGCAGCTCCGGGAGCCGGGCACCGTGCGTGCAACTGTTTTGCAACGAAGCATTTTCCCCCCCAGATTCTCCCCACCCTGGGACGGGGTATTCGTGACCAAGGAGAAGCACTTGTCACGTCCCATTCTTCACGTTCACCGCTCGCTTGCCACTTCAAACCACGCCTGGCCTTGAACGAGGCCTTCGCAGCGGATTACGGAGATGTATTAATGAGTGGTGAAGATATTCTGCTTCCCAAAGCCTCTGGACTCTGCTCTTCTGTATTTAAGAGAAGCTCGTGCCCTTGCTGCCCACCTTGCTGCCCGGGCACCACGAACATAAAGCTCTAAAGTGTCTGAAATTTATGGGTTTGTGTGAGGGTCCCACACTGAGGTGTCGGCCACGCTCCTCCTGCCGCAGGCCACGCTCAGGGCTCCTCAGAAATTGCTGCAAGCAACCTGGGAGCTTCCTGGAGTCCTTATAAACAAAATACTGGCACCCACAGGTTCAAATTAATTAATATATTTACAAGGAGGGAGAGTGATTTGAGTCAGTGGCGATGCTGGGAGCACCCTCACAGCCCTAGGGGAGGTGAGGTTGGGTTACACTTTAAATGCCTTGCCTTTTACAGCTACATTTCAGTCCATAAAACGCCTCCTATAAACTTTATTAAAGCCTTTCCTTCTCCACAGAGTATCTCTGCAGAAGACAAAGACTCCAAACCACCACAAGTATTTAAAAAAAAAACACAAAACCCCTGCATTTTGCTGCAATCATTCCAGACACTCCAGCTGTCATTCACACGTGGACAGAACAGCTTACAGGCAGGGTCTCAGCCAAGATGACCTGTGTTTTCAGCCAGGTATAACACACATCTGCAGGTCAAACCAGTCACCCCTGAGCTTCAGCTACAATTTCTATATGCACTGGAATCGTGTATCACGAGAGAAGTGATGAGAAGAAGTGAAATTACTCTGGAGATAATGGCCAAGATGAAGGAATGTAGCTGCACCAGCCTTAACTCCTAAGGAAAAAAGTTAAAAAAAAACCTCACAGTCAACACACTCACACAGTTACAAATTCTTAACTCACTCACACACCCTCTTACACAGACTCCTACACGCTCTTACACACTCACACATATTCTTACTCTCCTTAAGGAGTGTTCTCTCTCTCAGAGGCTGTGGACAGCAAAGAAGAGATGAAAGAACAAAGAACTTCAGATGGCAGATTACTCACCCTCGCTCATCTGCTAGGTCATCTTAGAAACAATCAGAGCAAGCAAAGTCATTACTGCACTATTTTTGTATTAGCATCTGCTACATTTATCTTCTAATACCACCATAAAACCAGATAGGAAGGGCCCATCAGATTGTCAACAACTGTGTTTGTTTACAAGACAGCACAGGAAGTCCTGCAGATAGATTCAGAATATGATCTCAATATTGACAGTGCTGCTGCAGGCTCTGACTGGCAGCACCTTGAGGCTGCAGCAACATCATTGAGGCATCAAAGGGACCAGCACTGGGCCTGTGAAAACAGGCAGGACAGCTGGGAAGAGATCATTTTGGGGCTGCTTCAAGCATCATCAGTACACTTAACAGCTAAACTTAATTTCTTTCTGGATTCAGCACAGTCCATTCTAGTGCAGAGAGCAGAAACGACACTGTGCGAGCTACTGATGACAGGCTGAGATGGGGCAGGAGGGCAGGGAGCAAGTGAGACTCAGAAAAGGAGCCAGTTGAAAAAAAAACAGCTGGAAAACAGAGGATAGGGCCTCAAGAAGTCCAGTTCATAGAGCCAAGCCTTGGGCTGTAACTGTGTTTAATATAGTTATTTTTCTTCAAATGTCACCACAGGTAATCAAGCATCACATCCTCTGACTCACTGGCAAATGATGGCCTCATCCCCTCACCCCCATTTTTGTTTGTTTTAAAGGAAACAGCCCCATTTTATGCTCAACCGTCACAGATACATCAGACTGGTTGGGCCTCAGAACATTTTTTAGTGCTTAAAAAACACAGCAATCGTCCCGGCCGCACCACTGGGCCTGTTTAGAGAAGGTGACCTTCCCGAGCTCGGTGGCAGCTGCGGGGAGTGGGACACACATCCAAGGGCAAGAAAGGCAGGATCAGCATGGCAGAACTCAGCTTTTACAGGGAAATGACAAATGTGAGAGCTGGGGTCAGCAGCTCTGTCAGCCAGGACGTTTCCCAGCTCCGAGCAGAGACCTGTCAGCCGGACACTTGTTTAGAGAAACTCCTGAAGACATCAAACAGCTCCCTCAGAGCAATGAGAACTAACAAGGTTCTTTGGGACACACAGACTCTCTGAAATCTTGCATATGCCAACCCCTTGTCTCTTTTCTGTGCCTGTTTCTCTCACTCTCCCCATTTCCAGGATTTTCAGACAAGGTATTTCACACACAGTCAGGCTGATCCCAGCCTACTGAGATGACTGGAAGGAGTACGTGGCTTTTGAAGTTCCTCCCAAGGGTGAGAACAGCTGAACTGGATTAAAAGAATAAAGTCATTTTGATTTTGCACTTAAAAGACAGGTAAATTTGCTTGCTCACTAGAAAATGTTGAGCAGGGCTCATGGCCCCCACCAAGCTGAGAACGTCCAAAATATCTCCTGCTTCCCAAGAGGAAGCACAACAGTATCAGGCCTGGATGATGTCTGGGCAGGGGCGAGGGCAGAACATCACCCACCCCTTTGAACAAGAGAACCAAGAGACAGGGACACAAGAACAGGATTTTACCATCTGCAATCATAAATAGCCTGAACCAGAAAAAAAAAATCTACCAAACAATGAGTGAAAAAAACTCAGTACACAATACCCGGATCAAACCCCACCAGCTGACCCTGAAAGACCAAACAGGTTTTTGTTCGTCAGGGGTATTTCTAACAGCCAGTAAAAATAAACACATTAATAAATAAGTATTTTCGTATACCCTGGAAACACTCCTGATCAATATGTGGCTTGCTACTGTAGAGGTTTTTTTTTTCCTTCCACCCAGCAGAAACTCATGACAAAGGAAAGCACATCTCATTTATGAACTTAGCTATAAATACTTTTGCTAACTGCCATTTAGGAATTTCATTTCCTGCTTGAGCAAGTCCTGTTGAAAGAGGCAATTACCAAATTTGTTTCTAGTTATAGAAATAGATGTTTGTCGCTGCCCACATCTGTTTCGACAGACAAATTGCCAGACGCGGACGCTCCAAGGAGAGCAAGTGCTCCACGCAGGGAGGGCTTTGCCCCCTCTCCAGAAAGCTCAAGGCAATTACAGGGATTGGGTTTCTGATCCCAGCTTCCTCCCAGCCCTGTCTCCCACTGCAGCCGAGCTGCCTCACGCTGACAGGGCACCTGCAGCCTCCCTCAGCTGCATCCACCTGCACCGCATCGCCCAGCACCGCCCCCTCCTCCTGCTGCCGCCGCGGGGACACCACGGATTGGGGCTCAGTTGTCACCCAGCCTGGCACAACAAGGAGCCCTGAGCTCTGGAGGTCACGAGGAGCCAGCTGGAGGCTGCTGGGCACACAGAAGGGGCAGGGAGATGGCACAGCCTGGCTCCGCGGGGGACAGCGCGGGGGTGTGGAGATGGGGGTTTGTGGATGGCATCAACCACATCCTCTCCAGCTGAACAAGTGCTGTCTGTATACACCACATTTCCACAGGTGTCTCTCCACCCCGGCTGTCCCCTAAAACAGTTTCCATTTCCACTTATTCCTGGGGAAACCATCCACTGGTGAATTCCCAGCGCTCTCAGGCACGGCCCTGTCAGTGCCCAAAGCAGCTCCAGGTGTCCCAGCGCCAGCACCCACCCCTGTCACGGTGCCCAGCAATTCCTGTGGGACCAGTGCTCCTGCAGGGGCACCTCAAGTGAGACACAGACAGCAGCAGTGCCCGTGCCCCACTGCCACAAGCATGACACCCAGCACCCTGCTCAGGGACACGACTGAGGTGCAGAAAAGCCACAAAACACCCCAAACTGTGGCTGGACAACCTGTGCTCATCAAGCATTTCTCCTCTGTAGCAGCACAGCTCCCTCCCATCACCTCACTTAAGAACCAGCACAGCCCCGAGGAGGCCCTTGACATTTGGGAACGGTCCCAGGGACCCTGTCCTGAGGCTGCAGCTCCCCCAGGGGCTCCAGGACACGCAGCCCTGGGCAGCAGCGCCACAGGGGCTGCCCTGGCTCGCAGACGGGTGTTGAAACCCAGATTGAGCAAGCTGGCCAAAGCCACACAGGTCATGACAGGGCTGGAATTGCGACCGGATTTCCTCAGCACAGTCCAGAGCCAAAAAACGGGAAACGCTCCCTGCTCTGCCTCTTCCCAAGCACCGTTATCATCTGAGCAAACTCTGCAGCTGCTGCTCGCCAGAGGAGTGACCTTTCACAAGGCAAGTCACTCCCAGGGAACAAGGACAATCTTAAGTTACAGACAAAATTATGCATTGCAGGGAAAAATATGCAAAATGCATGCAAATGCCCAGACAAGGCACACTGTGTCTGGTCACTGCAGGATTCAAGTTCAGTTCTTGAACTGGTCTGAACTGGTCGCTGCCACCAGATGGGAGCGAATGCATGTGCACACTCTCACAGAGATGTGGAAAAAAAAATGATATTTATATATATATACATACACACACACCAGAGTGAATGGGGGAGGTGAGTACAACCGCCTCAAATCTGACAAAATTAAAGGTAATAAATTTACTTCCACCTCAGCTGCAGCAACAGCCTGAGAAAGGTTTTAACTCCCACAGCAGATCTGCCGGGAAGTCTGTTTCACTGGGGGGGTTCTGCATGTGCAGGTTTTAGGGTGCACACAAAGAGAAGGCCAGGCACGGATGGGGTTTGGGGCCAAGAACAGCGATGGGGCCACCTGCCCTTCTTGAACATCCTCATCCTGGGGTTCCCTGTCCTCTCCCAAGCAACCCAATCCATATCCCCATCCCGGGATGCTCTGCCCCTTCCCCCAGGCATCCTCATCCCAGGGATCCCTGCCCTCCCAAGAATCCCCATCCCGGGGTGCTCTGCCCCCTCCCCTGAGCATCTCCATTCTCATCCCCATCCCGGGGATCCCTGCCCTCTTGAGAATCCCAATCCCCCTCCCCATCCCGGGGTGCTCTGCCCCCTCCCCTGAGCATCCCCATCCCGGCCCATCTGCGTCCCTCCTGCCGCCCCATTGTCCCGCTCCCCCGTCC
>VXBU01018853.1:517121-534930 GCA_013400315.1 Bombycilla garrulus | reverse complement strand
AGGGGGCAGGGGGGCTGCGGGGAGCCGGCCCCCGGGTCAGCTCCCACAATGGGCTCGGGGGGAGGCGGTGGAGCCCCGGCCGGCCCATCCCGGCCGCTGTGGGGCCGGCCCTGCCCCGCCACCTGCCCGCCGGGGTGCGGGATGCGGGCGGCAGCTGCCCCGCAGCGGGCGCAGGGCGCTCGGCGGGGCGGGAGAGGGCACAGCGCGGACGGGAGGATTATCCACGGACACAGCCTGTCCCCTTTTCACTGCGTTTAACAATAAAGCAGTAGCTATGGCAACGGGGTTAATTAATGCAGCGATTTGCATAACTAAAACTCCGCACCCATTCAAAGCCCCGCCGGGGACCCGCACCCTCGGAGGGGACGGGGCTGCGGGGACACCCCCGGAGCAGCGGCACCCGAGAGCCAGCCCCTCCTCGCACCTCCATCCCCAGCGTCTGCCTGCACACCAGCGTGTGGAAAAGAGCAGGAAAACGGGGGCCGAAGTGTCCCTCAAAAAATAAAAGTGAGGGGAAAAGTGATTTTCAGGGATGGAGGGAGCAAAGCGCATTCCAAGGCAGAGGGGGTAAGGAGATAGGGAATGTAAAGGTTTCAGACTATCGTATAACCAGAGGGGGAAATGTCTTCTCACCACAAACATGCATCTGCATGATGTCTAGACAGTCATAAAAAGGGCAATTAAAGTACTGCAGGCTGCAGTAAGCCAATGTCTCCTCTCCCAGTCTAAACAGTTGAAACATACTGCACGAACTTCGGGGGAAAAAAAAAATAATACAGGATAGACAGAGAAAAAAGACAAGTTTGTAAGGAAAAATGTTTTGAAAATCAGCTTTAAATAAGCCAGTAAATTAATTCAACCTTGTCACATCTCTGCCTTATAACATATCAAATATTCCGCCTGCGTCCTGTCTAGACTGCGATAACAAAGGGCATTTAAAGCCCTGCAAGATGCGCTGACAGAGTAGCCATTTAAAGACGCAGTATTGCTTTCTCCATCTAAAACGATTTGTCAGATGGAGTTAAAATGAAAATGATAAGTAATCACTCTGGTTCACAACCATTTCAAAAGGAAAAAAAAAAAAACAAACCACAAAACCCCCACACCACAGTTCATAGATATAAATCCCACTAAAATCATTCCAATGTATCATTCCGGTGGGATTTGTCTGGCCTCTTTTTTATGGCATTTGCTTTTTTTTTTAAATGTATTTTATTAATCTGAGATGTCAGTAGCTTTCTGCAGCACATGCATTTCTAAATAGGAGTGTATTAAGTTTGAAAAAAGCCAGCTCCAAGTTTTAACTGATAAATTGGCATAAAATGATGACTCGTGGAGAAACACTATTAAAACCCCAAGGGTTAACAACACTGAAAAGGAATTTTTTGTTTTTATTTACTTAGAAACAAAAGAATAAACTGCATCACATGAGAAAAACTGGCCAGTCCCCATCACTGACACAGCTGAGCCTGCTCAGTCCGTTTGATCAGGAATGCAAAAAAAGAAAAAAAGTTAAAGCAAACTATGTGGGTGTGCAGAGTGTTGTTTTTTTGTTTTTTTGTTTTTTTTTTTACTGAGAAAGGACAGTTTTCTGGAAAAATCAAAACAAAATATAATCCTGTCTAACACAAGAAACACTCTCCTTCCTCTCTGAGCTTTATCAGTTGTTGAAGAACCAAAAAACCCTCAAAATAAAATGCACAGGTGAAATCGCTGTACAGGACGGCAAACACTGCCTGTGTTGGGGCCAGGCCACAGCCACCCCCGGGCCAACACTTCCACCCCAGTGCAAAGCTGCACTGAGAGACTGTTCTGTTGTGACCACACGCCCCTGGCATGACCCTGTGCCCAGCCCCGTGCCCAACCTCACTGCCCAGTCCCTTCTACAGGGCAGGGTCACGGTGGGAGCCACCCCTGGAAGTCCAGAAACCAGCTTGAATTCACTTCTTCTCCGCTCCTCACCCCACAGCATCCCACCACCACCTCATCTGCACCTCCCTCTGTCTCCCAACCCTTGTTTCTTAATTATTATTTTAATAAGACTGTTTCCAACTTCATTGTTCATTCCGCAATAGCCCAAGGGCTACAACTGTTCATTAGACAGAATTTCTGCTTTAATTGCACTGACACAGATGTGTAGGTTATCTGGAAGAAATTACTAAAATGAGCAGTAAAGAATGGGGCTGGATGCTTTTCTTCCCTTATGGAGAGTTTAATTTAACGTGATTTCCCCCCACGCCCCGTACAAGCAGCATCACTCACTGCACTGCGCGTTTGCAGAGGAATTAACCCCAAACTGCTCCCACTGCACACAGGTGCACGAGGAGGGCTGAGAGGGGCAGGTCTGGGGGCTCTGTGCTCTCCACCCCTGCCAGTCCGTGGTCTGTGTCCCCCTCGTGTCCCCCAGGCAGCACAAATCGGTGACAATCCCCTGAGAGTGGAACCATCTGGGACCGCAAAGCTTTGGGGACGAAGCTGGGCCACCACTGCTCACCATGCCCGCCCCTGCACGTGCCAGGACTGGGGTGGGAAATAGGCTCCCCTGGTCTGCCTTCACCTTCTGAAAAGGAGAAACACCAAAAAAATGCCATCACTTCTGCTCAACAGTGCCTGGGCTTCCAACCCACCGTGGCTGTGCAGCTGTCAAATCAGCCATTGGGGTTCACATGAACTTCCTCTAAAATTCATGTTGGCAAGAGCCAGACACATAATAGCCCTGGATTCAGGGAGGAGGAGCTGCCAGCGTTATTTCTATATAAAACCTCTATTTGAGCTTCATAGACTCATTCTTCACACATGATACACACACAGACACACACACAAAATGCAGAAGTGAGCCAGATCCAGAAGCATTTCACTTCACCAAGAGCAGTGCCTAACAGCAGTTTCAGGTTTTGGCTCTCAGTGACTATTTAATAGATTTTAATTCAATATTAAAAAGCATGAACCTGCCAATTTTTTGTCACATCTTCTTGCCAGGAAGAAGAAAAAAGTTGTTCCCAAGTTCTTTATCAAACCATTCTGTCCTCTGCACCTTCCTTCCTCCAGACAAGGGGCACCTCCTGGCCAGGACAAGGGTGGGCTGGGGCAGGGGCAACAGCACAGGTTCAAGACCCATTTCTAAATAGGTCTAAAAGCCACTAAAAATGTCTCCTTCGGCCAAACTTGTCTTTAAGGGGGAAGGAAAATTTCATAAATGCTTCATGTTAAAAAAGCCCACATTAAGGGAAAAACCTTCCCTTTGTTGCTAGGGGGACTTACTCGCTTTGTATCTGCTGAAAACCTTTAAAATGCCACCATTGTATTCAGAAAAAAAAAACAAAACAACAACCCTGAGACTGAAGCACCTCATGTGCTAAAAATCAAGAGACAGAACACATCAGTTCCATCCTTCGTTTGCAAGTACTTTGCTCGGGCCTGACTTCGTTTTGTGTCTTGGTCCTCGATGCTTTTTGGCAGTTTGCTCCAGACTTACTGGCAAGGGCTAAAAGGTTTCTATTTAGCTGGTGTCAGCTGAGCATCTGTGCCGGCAAGAACTGGAGTGGGGGTGATCCCGGCTGCCTTTCAAAAGCACATTTCTTTCTGGGAGCCGCCACAATAATTTCAAGCCGGAGCGTGTTTGGGTAGCGGGGTGACTCCTCCGGAGGGGCGCCCCGCCGCAGCGCTCCGAGCGGGGAAGCGATCCCTGATCGGCGGAGGGAAAAGGAGCTGGGAACGCTCCCTAACCTGTGACCCTGACAACAAAAGGCAGGCAGAGCGTCTAGACCTCCAGTCTGCCGCGGAGTGAAGGGAGCATTGTGCTCCGGCACACTGGGGCTGCTCACACAAGGCGCGCACACAGGCGCTGCGGGGCAGGAGCGGCGAGGCAGCCCCAGCTGCAGCCGCAGCATCGCCCCGACCCCGGGCCGCTGCCGGGGAGGGGGCACGGACAGGGCCCTTCCTCCCCAGCACAAGCTCTGCAGGGCAGCTTCCACTTCCCAGCGCAGCTGGAACCCGCGGAGGTGAAGGAGATTTCCAGCCCCGCGTTTCCCTTTCTCCACAGCACCCTCACGCTCACTCCTGAACACAGTGATCCTGCAAATTCCAGCCCCGTGCAGGTTGCCAGCAGGAAAGAGCAAAAAATAAATATTATATACTTCCTTCCACAGAGCCTTTATTTTCTGCTTTCCCTGTCTGGCTCAGTTAAAAGGGGACAAACCAAGATGTTCCCTCTGTGCTAAGCTTAGAGGTCAGCTCAACATTCAGAAAAAGCCAAAGCCCCAGGTTTAACACATATTTCGTGTGTGACCCTGATCAAACCCCTTGGCTTCCCAGTGTTGAGGTCCCCACATATAAAAATACAAACACCCTAAATAAATGCTGGAGCTAATGGCAGGTTACTGCCAGGGAACTGCACGAAGAGGAAAATAAAAGACCTATTACAAGCCCTCGTTCGTCTCTGCCAGAAAGAAAACACTATTACCCAGTACTTAAAAAGATGCATTAAAGGAGAGAGAGCATCCGGGGGGGTTGAGGACACCCCTGGCAGAGCAGCGAGGGGAAGCACTCCCAGCCAACCACCCCCACATGCCCTCAGGATATGATTTTGGGGTGATCCCACACCCTGGCCATGCCAGCACAGGCAGCAGGAGCAGCAGCAGCTGCCCTGAGCACACCCAGCACAGACTGGGGCTGCACACAAACCTGGGAACCCACAGACAGCACTCTGGGCAAAACAAAACTCTTTAGTTTCACTGTTCCTGAAGGAAAGGTAAATACCTGGAAGACGTGCTCCAGCCCAGCTGTACAGATGTAAAACCAGCGTGACCCATCCGGGTTTTACAGATGAAAAACCATCAGTGACACTCACTGGCCCAGTGGCACCGCTCCACATGGCACCTGCAGCCCTGGGCACAGCCAGCAGCCACCTCAGGCAGCTGCAGAGAAGTCCCCTCCTTGTGCCAGCTCCAGGCTGAGCTCTGGAGATACACCCCGAGACCAAGCAAAACCAGACCCAGCAACTGAGATCACTTAAACAGCTCTTAAATCCCCACCTCCTTCAGATGAGAGGTGATTTACAACAGCTGATGGTGAATACAGGGACTTCAGAGCAAGAGAGGAGTTTTGGTATCCTGGTAGCCACCTGATGCCAATCCTTCACCAGCACACCTCACCACATCCATACCTTACACAACAAGCAGGTGAGGGACAAGGACTTCTTCTCCCCCTGCCTCTGTTGCTTCCTATCCCATTTTCAAAACATCACCAGTCCTGTGGCAACTCCTTCCCCAGGTGCTCCAGGTCCCTGGGACTACTGAGGCACCAGGGTTGTGGCAGGACACTGGATGGTGGCACCGGGACAAGATGCCACACACCTGCAGCCTCAGCAGGGTCCAGCCAGAGCTTCCTCACAGCCTGGCACCTGCCACAGCAGCAGCTCATCTCCTGACAACTGCCTGGGATTTATTTTTGGTGCACATGCACAGGGAGACTGAGAGATCCCACACTGGGATTTTATCAGCAGTGCGCAGCTATGGAAACAAACGCATTTAAGACTAATATAACAAAATGCCCAAACCCACAACAATAAAATAAAGAATGGTGCACAGTGGCGTTTTCACAGGGGAGCATCGCAGTGAATGCAAAGCATGACTCTGATTCTCTCAGAGTTCACCCAAACTTTTAAGAAATCACACATTTTCATGTACTTACATGTTGAGCTATGTGAATTTTGCTTGGTGGAAACTCTCCACCCTGCCCTTTGATTTTACAGAGTTCAAGGAACACATCTCCTCCTAACTAAGATGAATAGCCATTTGTTGAGGGCATTCTCTCCTTCCCCCTCTCTACCTATTTCCAAGCCATCTTTCTGTGAGAAGCAGGAGAGCTGACAAAATCCACCAGAAACTGCAGCACCTCTTTTACTCCCCATGGAGGGGACACAGTGGTGCCTGACCATGCCCCAGTGCACACATCTGGGCAGAGGCTGCAGCTCGGCCAAACTGTTCCCTCTCAGCAGGCACGAGAGGAATCCACAAGTCATTCACAGGAATCCAAAATCCACAGACACCCAGGAGTTACCAGGGAGATAGTGGAATACCTTAAAAACCCAGGAAAAAAAAGCCCAGTGAAAGCCAAACCTCCCTTGGGGGAGGTAGCGCTGCTCGCTGCCCAGGTTTGGTGCTCTGACCCAGCACGGGCAGGGCTTTATCCCGGGTGGCACAGGGATGGGCACGGGCACCTCTCTGGCATGGGCACGGCCTCTCTCCCCGGGGTTCTGGCTCTGCAGGCAGCACCAGGAGCTGCGGGAGGACGCGGGCGGCGGAGGTGGCGGTGTCTGGGAATGCCGGCCCAGGCTGGAGCTGCAGACAAGGACCCAGACAACAAAGGCGAGGCAAAAAGCCGTCTGATAGAGGCAGCCCCGTCTGGCAGGCCGGGCTTTCAGAAGCCCGGGCATGCACTGATGTCTGCAAGCACAGCTCTTCGCTGGGCGCACAATTAACCCCGCAGCAAGATCGCTGAAGTGTCCTGCTGCACGCTCCAAACAGTATCCATCTGGTAAGATGAAAAAAGCCCAAAGAGTACAGGAGTGCAGCAAAGGAGCAAACAACTGGAGACTGCAGGGAATGACTCTACAACAAACAAAAATTATACTTAATTTTCTGTTATTTATATTCCAAGAAAACCGCATGTTTTCACTTGCATCTCTGCCTCCCTCCCCGAGGCACAAACACACACACACAAAATGGGAAGACCGGGGAAAGCAGGAAGAGCAGCACAGCTCGAGCACATCCCTGCTCACACGCTTTCCCAAATCACAGCACAAGAAAACGGGCGTGAGTTTTACAACCGTGGAGCAACAGCCAAACACCTTTTACTGGAGCGAAAACGCCCCGAGCATCCGCTCAGAGCACCGGGACACCGCGGCTCCCTCTGCCTCTTAAGGCATTAATATAAAATAAATGTAAAGAAAGCACTGACTGCTGCAGGACAGTTTCCCTACGGGCTGGTGAGACTGTCCCAGCCCCAGGGCTGATCCCAGCCTCAGGCTCCCGCGGTTCCCCTGCCTGATGTCTGCACCACGATAACGCTGCCGGGGGACCGGTGGTGTCTCGCAGCTTTTTTGCATAAGCAAGGACTGTCCTGCTGTGCAACCAAATTGTGCCACCAGGCTTGAAATAAAGGAACTGAAATAATTCTTCTTTTTTCCTCTTATTTTAGATTATGACTTTTACTAATTGATGCTTGATAAAAGCCTAATGAATGATTTGTAGGCATTATAAGCATGTTAAGGATCTGAGTGTGGTTATAAGCCAAGGTCATAAGCTCTATTGACTTTCCAGGCTCTATAGCAATTGATTTGACATTTATTAAAATCATTTGTTCACCAGTTGTTAGCACTTTACTTAGCTGGTTCTTCCCCAGCAGGCTTGGGACACCATATTTGAGCAAAGACACCTTAGTGTTGAGGTACTGTCATAAACTCGATTCTAAACAGAGAGACAGACCCATAAACATTATAGCAGTGTCTTCTCAAAGGCTCTTTTGCAAACAAGTTCAGCTCAAATCCAGGAGCCTGGTTTAACTGGGCTTCCAATGCCTGGATTTGTCTGTGCTGAACATGGGCATCTCTGGCCACACTCAGCAGAAGTCCCACATCCCATGACTTAAAAAGGTTCAGGATGTCAACAACTTTCATAAAATAGAGTGAAAGTCTCCTTCCTCAATGTAACACTGCTCATCAGTTTGCCAGAGTAGCAGCAAACCAAAGAGTACTGGTACTTAAAATGACACTCAGCTTTTGAACATGTTTCTACACTGAACAGCAGAAGAAAAAGAAATCCCATCCAGGATTACCAAAGTGCAGCCAGACACGGATAGAGAAAGAACAGCAGGTTTACAAAATCAGCCTCTGAAGACACCACTGCATCCCCCTCTGCACCAGAAGAGCAGGTACCTGCTGCTCTCGGGGCCAGGCAATGTCCCACCCGTTCCGTGGAGCAGCAACCGGGGTGTTTACGGAACAGCAGCTGCAATCATGCAATCAGCCTTCGTAATTAGATCTTGGCAACTCTTGAATACTTCACTTACCCAGTTTACCTGGAAAGGTGCGACCTAAACATTCAGTGCCTGGAGACATTTGAAAGAAAAACAGAAAGGATCCGTCAGTGATGGGAGCCACCTCCGAGCGGCTGCACACACACCCCAGCTCCAGCTCCCCTCCTGGGGACTCGTCCTGGCACAGCTCCCCCTGGCCAGCAGACTCCTGCCCCACCATCTCCACAGGGCCAGCAGTACCAGAGGTGCCACCGCTCCTGCCTAATGACCCCACGTGCTTTTCCCACACCAGACATTGCCACACAAGGTCCCGTTCCTCTCTCCCCTGCTTCCCCAGCACTGCTCTCCTGATCTCGCCTGACGGCAATGTCAAAGCTTCACAGAGGTTTTGAAGTTTCTGGGATCACTCAGCCCACCCCAGAGACCTTCCTGTCCCATCCAACAGTGCCAGGCTTCCTATCCACGGCCCAGGGCAGCACTCTGCACTTCAAGGTGGTGTTTATCACATTCTGATCACATTCTGTCTGCCCTGCAAACACACAGAGCTGAGCCCCACGTGCTGCTGAGCCTGGTGGAAGCTCAGGGTCTCCTGACACCCCATGCCCACAGTGTGGGCAGTGGCTGTGGAGCGCTGAAGGGGAAGAGCCACAGCAAAATCTTGCACAACACCCGAGGAGCAATGCCCAGCAGATGTATTTTCGAGTGAGGAGAACAAAGTAGAAAAAAAGTTTGCAACAGAAGACAACTCATGACTTCTCTCTCACCCATCAGTGTGTGACTGCCTGCAACACTGACGGGATTACGGGACATGGATCCTCCCCAGTGCCCGGCAAGCCGAGACACCCTGGGCTGGGTGGGAGCTCTGCACCTCGCAGGAGAGGTTCACCAGAGAAACTCCTTTATGAAGCCTGTAAGGACTGTCTGTCACTGATAATGGTTAATTGGCACTAATTAGTACAGTCTAATCAGAAGGAGTCCTATTGGCCTATAAAAGTGGCCTTTAACCCAAGACAGGGGAGGCAGTCACTGCCAGACACAGCACAGGGCCAGGGACGCACCGCCCGCTCCTCACACTGCTCCTGCCTCTGCAGCGAGAGCAGGCTGGCAGGCACAAGGGGAGGTATCAGCACATCACTGCTCTCACATAGAGCGTTAAAAAGTTACTTCACATGCACCTGGGAGGACAGAGAAAATCCCAGGGAAAGATGAAGGATCAGAGAGTCGCTGTAAATTACTGCAGCAGCTAAATAACGAGGGGTCACAGGCTGATGTGGAGTCAGGCTGATTTAGATGCTTCACATGCAGGTGTTCAAAAGTGGGCCTGCAAACACGAGGTGTCACCTGAATGCACACGGGCAGCTGAGAGCCTCCAGGCCCATGTGCACCCCACCACCACCCCGCTGGAATGGCACCGACACCGAGCGTGACAGGAAAGGAAAGAAAGGAATTCTGCCGAGCCAAACACCAACGTGTGGCAACAAGCTTGGACCTCCTCCTCCTCCTGCTCAGCCAGCTCACTGCACAAAGCCTGAAAAGGGGTGGGAGGCTGGAAAGGAGTGAAAGGCCAAAAGAAGACTGGAGGCCAAAAAGGGTGGGAGTCCCAGAAGTAAAATGTAGAGTCTGAGAAAAAGTGGATGCCAAAATGGTTTGGGAGACTCAAAAGGGTGGGAATCCAAAGGAAATTTAAAGGTTGAGAAAAAGAGACCCTGTGCATGCAGCTGGCTGGATCAGGATCAGCTTTTCTCTGGCTAAATCTCCAAAAGTGTAGAAAGCAATGTCTCTGCAGCCAAGGTGACGCAGCGTGACACCCTGTGCACGTGTGGGCATGTGCTCCCCATCGTGTCTCATCCAAGATGTTTGGCCACGGCCTGGGATGTGTGGGAGAAGCCAGCCTGAACCCTCTGAAGTCAGGCAAGATTTTGAGACGTTGCTTCTCCCCTCTCCCTTAGCACGTCTGCCTCTCATCCTCACATCTGCCCTTTAGGTTCAGCCATGCATTTGCCAACTTTTTAAATGCAAATGAGAACTGGCACATAAAGTCGGTGCTTTAAACCTGACCAGAGCCACCCTCGGCTCTCCTCCCTCCCTCCTTATATGCATAAACTTTTTTATGCAATCGGCAGCAGGGAAGGGATCCAGGGAGTGGCTGAGCCGTGCCCGGAGCCCTTGTGCAGCCGCAGCGCTGCCAGACATCTCCATGGGAAGGGTGGCTCGGGCTCTCTGCCTACCAGCAGCAGCACAGAACCAGTAATTACCCTGGCTGGACCAACACCTGCTCGTGGTTTTGTCTTACACTGTTTGTGCAACCCAGCAGGCTGCCAACAAAGCAGGGATGTACTTTGCCTAAACAGGTGAAAACATGAAACGGGGAAAGGAGCTGCCGTGTTGGTCCCACAACGCCTCTGTGCAACACAGGCTGGAAAATCACTGCTGCCTCAGCCTGCAAGGCTGCAGAGCAGGACGAGCATGGCAGGCACTGAAAAGGCAAGAAAGGAGGGAAAAGGGCTGCCTATCTGCAGAGGACAGCTTCTGGATCCGGCCCCACACGGCGCAGGGCACACGGATGTTCTCTCCTAGGCTGCAACACCAGCACCACAAAGCCTGGCTTGCCAGCAGAGCGCCGCTAAACCGAACACCCCACGCGGGACACACCGAGCACGTGACAGCCCTCATCCAGCCAGGGCTGCCTGCAGAGCAGAGCTGCTCCCAAAAATGCCCTGTGCCAGTTTAGAGCACTCCCACTGCCACGCCAGGGATCCAAGCCCTGCTCACAGAGCTGGAGCTCGGCAGTGGTGTGGGAAGGGCAGAGTGAAGATCGAGGGCAAAGACCCCAAAGGAGCACCTGGGCCAGGCTCAGCCTCTGGCAGAATCAGCTCTAACCCCACCAGGTCACACCCAAGGGACGCTCTCCCCCCATCAGCAGATGGGATTTGTTGTAGATGAGTTATCCTGGAATAAAAACACCAGCCCCACCTCTTGCAGCATATTTACTGAAAGCCACTAAACATTAAACAGAGGCAAAAAGTGTATCCCAGCAACATCTGGAATTTATCCCTTCTGGAAAAAAAAAATCACGCTCTATTCTTTTAGAGAAAGAAAAGTGATTATATAGAATTATAATGCTGGAAGAAGATAGAGAAGAGCAGAGATTTTCTTTGAAATGCTGTTTAGACAATTAAAAAGGGATAGTTTCAAAGAAGCAGCAAATACTCTCTCAGCTTTTTCTGCCCTGTCTTGCAGTACCAGGCTTTCCTCCCATGCCTTGGCTAAGAGGAAAGCAACAGATTTTTTTCATCCTTTCAGGACTTTAGTACTCTAGAAAGGAAACCAGCTCCCAGGCCTAACTGGTTGAAGATAGACCAAATAAAAAAAATATTCTTCCAATTCCTGCCCACAGGATTCAAGTGCACTTTGATTTCTATGAAGAAAACCTGCTTTGGGACAAGCTTTCCAAAAGAGGACGTGTCAGTCTTTACCCAGGAGAGCCAATACTCTGTCTCCCCAGACAGAAGAACGGAAAGGCTTTAAATATTAAACCAGGAAAAACCCTCGGGATTAATATGAGGATGCAAGGTCAAAGTGTGATATCCTCCACTTCCTCAGGCTCCTGACCCCAGAATGGCTGGACAGCGACCCCACAGCATCACCTGTGCCCGGATGCAGCTGGGGAAGCCTGGGTTCAGAGGGAAACCCTTCCCAGCCCTCCCGAGGGGGGAAGTGAAGCAGCCGCTCTCACGCCAAGCCCACAGAAGTGCCTCCAGCTACTAAATTACCCAACGACTTAAACGAACTGCATTGATCTGGCTGGAAAACAAAGCTGCAGCTCCTGGCACGTGCCCAGTTAGGAGGGTACAGCTGCATTTTTCACCTGCCAGCAGTTACAACCACGGCCAGAGATGTCCCTTCCCCTGACGGGGCGGCTGAGGGGAGAAACCGAAGGGCAAGCACAGGTGAGAGGGAACCACCTCACTCCAGACACCTCTCAGACACAGCACAGCCTCAGCGAATGACAGGTATGTCCAGTTTTGCAATCGAGGGCAAGGCTGTTCCTAGAACTCCGGCTCCTCAACCCCCATCTCCTCGGCTGCACGTGGACTGGATGCAGGATTTCATCAGGACATTAAACTCAGAAGCTGTAAAATCACTGTGCAAAAACCCAATTATACCTATTTTCGTAACAGCCAATTTAAGCTTGTATTTAGGTCCCCTCACATACCCCCTACGTTACATAAAGTGTTTCTTCCACTTGAAACGTAGCTTTCTAAAGGCCATTTTGCTTAATTTAATGGGTGCTTTATGTGAGTCTGCAAATCTCCAGAAACGCAACCAAGGAAGACACATGGCTGCAAGATACGGCATGATCCCTTCCCGAGCACGCAGCAAGAGCAGGAGAGGATGAAAGGCATCTCCAGACCCACGAACCTGCTGCGACTGGAGTGCACTTGTGCTCTGAAGAGCAGCAAAACCCCACGGTCAGGTCAAAAGAGGAATTCCTGAACATCTGCACGCGCTGTTAACCCGTTGCAGAGTGGCTGGCGCTCCGCAGGATGGATCCTTCCCTCATTCCACAGCCACCAGCTGAACTGAGCCCACTCGGGCACGCTTCCCTCGGATTTCCAAGAGCTGCTTTCTGCACTTCAAGTGAAATAAATGCAGTCATCTCTTTTTTCCTTCTTTTTTTTAAAAAGCTGCACTAATAAAAAGGTCATAGAGTAATCTATTAAATTGAGTCTGTCCATTATGTTTATTGTTCCTTACAATTCAGGCCTGGATGGCAACTCAGTGGAGGTTAAGAAGTGCATTTATCAAGAAAACCCATGAGAACGATGAGGATTAAAAGCTACCAGCAGGACAGAACGTGTTTGTAACCCTGCAGTTTGCTCTGCACCTCACACAGGACCCCCATCAGAAACCTCTGCCCCCTCTCCTCGTTTTTGAGCCCACCTCTGGTTGATCAGCTGACAGGACAGCCAGCACCTGCTTTCCCACAAAAAGCTGAATGCAGTGGGTATATACTGCTATGAATAAATGGCACTAGAGAAACATAAACCCTGATTGCATTACACACCAGTGATCAGTATCATTAAGTGTTACACACCTTGAGTGTGTCTGAGCAGTTGGAGAGGGAAACACTGAATTCGAAAACACATCTTCCCATTCAAGCAAAGTCCCATTACAGTAATGTAAGTGTAACAACAAAATGAGTTTTCTGCTTATTATGTGGGAAATAATTGCAACTTAAGATAATTTTTCCCTGAATTGTGTGAAGCAAGTGCCCATCAATCATGTTGTTTCTTCAGTGTCCTAAAGAGAGCACCTAGCAGGATGAGGTACTTTCAGAGCTCAGTGATGAACAGCCTAATCTGTATATGCCACTCTGAGGCATTGAAGCCAAGAGACCACACTTGGTAAAGGGGAATAACGGTGGAAATAATGAAAACAACGCAGAAAGAGCAGGACCTGCTCCTCCAGGCAACACAAGCGCCCTCAGTGAGCCCTTGCAGCCAAGCCAGCACAGGGGACACCGAAAACCATTGACTCCAGAGCTCTCACTGCACAAATACCTGGGAAGAGCACGAGGACGTCCAGCCTGGTTTCAGGCCCGCAACAGGCACCAAGGTCAAGCCCAACCCTGGGTCATTTCAGCTGCTGAGCTGGGGGTTTCACCCCTGAAGAGAGTGCAGGGCTCCAGGGGTGAGCCCCACGCACCCTGAGCACCGTGGGAACAGCGCGGGCAAGCGGGGGAGGCGCGGGGCTCAGCTCTGCTTTGGGGGGATCTTTTGTTTTTGTAAGGAGTCGCGACATTAATCATAACATTAAACAGAAACCACTAAGGGGGAGAATTTCCAAGCTTGCTCAGCACAGAGCCCAGCCCGCAGGGGAGCTGCCAGCCAGCGGCCGCAGCCGGCAAATTCCCCAGGACTCGTCCTCAGCAGCCAAAGCCACGGATGGCAGAGGCGACGAGCAAGCTCAGGACTGCTGCAGGACTCGGGCTTGGAAATGTGAGTCTGAACGCTCAGCGGTTAGATGTCTCTTGGGAATTCATCCAAATGGCACTGCTCCTCTCCCACTTGCCCTGCAGGTAAATCTCGCATGTGGCTTACACAATCTGTTGACTTAAGTAAAGCAAGGGCAGGAGAAGAAAGCTGCTCAGACATCAGGAGAGGCTCATCAGTCCTCTGGGCAAAAGTCTGGGTCACTTCCCCCTCCACAGAGAACTCAGGGTGTCAGCCAGGCCTTGTCTCCCTTCATGGGAGCACGTGCAGCGAGGGTGCAGCAGAACACAGTGCTCAAAACATCAGTGAAAGGACAACAAAAACGCATTGCCAAATTCTTCCATATTTTTGGCCAGTGATGATGCTTAAATTCAGTTTACAGAAATTGGAGTCCGTGAGCTGTGTTCTAGTCAAGCCCTCTGAAATCAAGCTGAGCAGTGACTGCACAAGTCTCCCAGGGCTCGGGGAGACGAGGCCATGGCCACTTCCAAACCTATCATGAGTAACACTCATCCATCCTGCGGACACGGGACACTCCTGACACTCTGTGAGACCACTCCATGCTCTGCAGGAGCAGGATCTTATTGGATGCACATATCTCAGGTACAAAAGCAGCTGCAGCGTGCAAGGCTGATGAGCGGGCAGGCTCTGGCAGCCCAGGGTCCAGAGGGAGCAACCAGAGACCTTCCAGCACAGGCCTCTCAGTGCTTCTGGCCCTGTTGTTTCCTGTCACTGGCCTCGAATTCTCTCTTCCTCACAACCAGCTCCAGCCCTGGGCGCAACTCCTCCACCCCTGAGCAGGGCAGGAGCAAATGGCCTCCCCCAAAGCAAAAGCCTAAAACCTGACCAGAGCAATTCCAAGACAGCTGCAGCCAGGGATGTTCTGCTATCGGAGCTACAAAGGGAGAATTAATTCCCACAATTAGTGAAAAAGGACAGAAGTAGAGAAAGGCCACCTTGTAAGATGCTGGTCATCTTCCCTCAAGATTTCAAACCAGTGAAGATGCATTTGGAAGGAAAACTGAGCACCTGTCCAGCACTGTGAGATTGTTGCACAGCCGTTGTGCCAACGACAAACCCTACCCTGATCACCAACACAACTGATGTGTGTATCAATTCTGTGTGTGAAGCTTACAGTGACAAGGTCTGCAGCAGCAGAGATGGACTTTGCCACTGCAAATATTCCCTGTGGATGTTCCTGATCCCTGCACGAATCCAAGGAAGGCAGAAGAGCTGTGAGGATGGCGAGCCCCTCAGGAGGCAGGCTAGACACTCCATCCATCTCTCGTATCAGAGCTGCGCTAACATTTAAACAGGACCTGCTGTTGTGATCTTTAGCAAGGAGCAGATGTGGTTTTGAGTAATGGTGAGCGTTACTTAACCAGTTATAGTCACTAATGTAATTGACACCTATTCCATCATCCTTAATACACCCACTTCTTTCTCCGATACCATAAATAGATTAGAAAAGTTTCTGCAGATGGCCATGACCCCATTTGTTTGTGCACTTAGCCATGTATGAATCACTCTTGGCTTGTAGCAGCACTCTGGAATTACTGAAAGATAACTAGTCGGCACAGACACCAATAAATGAATCATGCTTTCCACAAGACCAAACCTTTGGGCTTTTACAGACTCCAATTACAAAGTAAGAAGAAAAGAACAAAGAAATTACTCAGTCTATTTGCACAAAGTCATGCAGAGTTGATTCACAGTTTTACAGAATTATTACTGACAATCATTTGTAGGGGGTTAGAGTAACAAACCAGCTACTTTACATATTGGACAGAATGAAGAGATGGAAAAAAAATCCCCAAGCCATGTCTTGCACATATTCTTTGAAAAGTAGCCTTGATTTTTGTGCCAGTAACTTTTTTCATCCTTGGTACGCTCCAAGCCTGGGGGTTAATCAGTTTTCATTCGCCAAGGCTAAATTCTGCTTTGCCGGGCTGCTTGGGCCAAGTTTGCAAATGTGGGAAATCCTGTTGCACCTGCTGAAGAGCACAAACCATCACAGGCACAATCCCTCAGCTCTGCAGGCATCAGCAGGGTCTCAGGAATGGTTCAGAGAACTGCCATGTGCAAAAGCACTTGCCTTTCTAACTGCACATTTTTGAATGTGTGCTGCAAGTGAAAAATTACCCAGTCTGAGGCATTTTATTAAAGAGATGTGCGAGACTGAATACACCAAACGCAAATGTGTGAACCACTTGAAAGCACTGTGGACATCCACCAACACTGACAACTTGTGAGGCGAGTTTCCAAAGATGTGCAAGGTGCCTTTACGTAATACCACAGTCTGGGACACTCTAACACACACCACACACAGCGAAAAACACGCCCTCTTCTAAATGGAGCATTAGCCCAGTCCTGCATCAGTGAGAAATGGGAAGTCTGGCTACCTGGAGAAAAAGGGGACACTGATGGATTACAGCCTTAGCACTGCTACCTCGCTGCAGAGTGGAAAAGCAGCATTTAGTTAAAAAAAAATATCTAAAAGTGAAGGTGGACTTGCTGCCAGCCTGAGCCAGCACACAGACAGTGCCCTGGTTGTGCCATCTCTGAGTGGGATGGATGACTGACACGTCTCAGGGCCACATGCTCCAAATCAGCACCCTGTACCAGAGAGACCCAAAAACAGGGATAACGCCCCACTGAGCAGGCACTGACAGTTTGGGAGGGATGCAAGTCAAATGTACACAGCACTATTTATCTAAGGCCCACCAGTACCCTTTGCATGTACTGAAGACTCAACTTCCTGGGCCAATTTACCTTGCAAATGAAATGTGTGCCCTGCTTTACACACCTGCTCCACAAACAGAGAGCTGCCAGCCTGGTACAGCTCATCAGAGGCCAAAACCAGCACCAGAAGAGCTGTCACACAGCTCTGAAACAATTTGGGAAAACCTGCTTATTTGTTCTCATGCTTGAGGCTGCTGATTTCCAGTGAGAGGTATAAACCTCTCCTCTGATTTCTGGATTCAAGATGCAATGGAAAAATAGAAATTAAAACCTTAATAAACATTCCCAATTCCTACCCCTCTCCATGCTACATAAATTAATGCAAGAAGCTCTCTTGTATAAGAATATGCAGGCACCAACAACCTTCTCCCTCCAACAAGAGGAGGTGCTGTAGATGGAAGGGAAGGAAAAAAGTTCCCAGCAGGACTGTCTTTAGAAAGTTCAAGTCATTAGAGGCAAGGTTTCAGGTGCAACGCAAGACTGAAAGCATGCATGTGCTAAATAGTAGCATGTCCTTCAGAAGAAAAAAAAAAAAAAAAGCTAAATCAGGAACCTGCAGTATTAGGTGGATGCTTGGATAAACACTGCTCAACACACCGCAGCAGAAATGCTAATGCAAGTTTAGTTTTCACACCGGAGAGATTTCAAAAGACTTGCAAAGCTTTGATAATATTTAACATCTTTACTAATTTCCTTTTTGGTGCAATCATAAATTTACCACGGTAGCCAAAAGATCTGGGATGAACTACAAGTTCTAGCTGGCTCCAAAGCCAACAAGAATAATGTGTGCTGTTACTATTTTCTCTCAAAACATACCTCTGCAAAACTGACTCAAAATGAGAAAAGAAATTGTGAAACTGTCATTACAAAGAAGCATTTAAAATGCAGATCAAAGTGCTGCCTTAGAAGCTGTATTCCTTGCCAAATCATCAAAGCTCTCTTTACTCTCAATAGCTCCCCAAATCCTCTGATTTGAATGATAAATTCTTACAGCTGAAATTTATCTACTTAAAAAAAAAAAAAAAAAAACCAAA
>VXBU01018853.1:506590-517102 GCA_013400315.1 Bombycilla garrulus | reverse complement strand
AAAAAAAAAAAAAGAAAAAAGCCTAAACCCCATAACTCCTTTCTCTGGCTACCAACTGCTCTATTAACCAGTTCATTTGGAGCCACTTTCCTGTATTACTAAATGAAGTTTCAGGGATGTGTTTATGCCTGCGTGCGCACACACACGCAGTACCCTGAGACCTCCTCAGGTACTGAAAACTTGTCAGCCCTCGGTGCTGCGAGTGTGCAGGGTGTCTCCAGCTCTCAGGGGCTGTGTGTGCTGGATTCCTCCAGCTCCCAGGGGCTGTGTGTGCTGGATTCCTCCAGCTCCCAGGATGTGTGTGTGCTGGATTCCTCCAGCTCCCAGGATGTGTGTGTGCTGGATTCCTCCAGCTCTCAGCACTGTGTCCAGGTTCCAGATGCTGGCACTCAGGGAGCTGCTCCCACACTCAGCACCGGGACCGTCCTTGCCCCGTTCCTCTACACCCTGCACTCACCCACCGCTCCTGGAGGAGCTCCCAGAGCACTGCTGCATTCCCTGCAGCAAGGCAGCAGCCACTGCTCAGTTCTGCAGGATGGAGATGAGGGGTCAAACTCTGCTGTCACAGAATTCCTCCCTGTGCCGGACCCGGCCGCACCGCTCGCACACGGAGCGGGTCTGGGATGCATTTCCTCACCCGGGACCTGCCCGAGTGACCTACTGCTGCCACCCAAAAGAGTTATAAAATAATCACCCGGCAATTCAGCCACACAGACAGGAAGAACGCTGTGTAAAAATGTCCCTGTCGACACCGATGATTCCTGTGCTTTATGGATGTCTGGGAGTGTGCTCATGGCGTGAACCAAATTTCCACTTAATTGCAGCGGAGTGGCCCTTGTACTTCTGCTCAGCAGCTCTCCAGCCAGGCTTTGTCACTTTGATGGAACCCGCCAGGAGCAGACACACCATGTGTCAGAGAACGGGAGGGACCTGACGAGACAAACCCCACACCAGTTCGGGATCTCCCTCCAGGAAGCAAACTGGTTGGCAGTTTTCACATTAGACACCACTGCAAATAAATTACCTTATTTTTTTTTCACTAATTAAGCTTAGCAAATTCTGACAGCTGCTGCTACCTGAATGAAACAACACCGACAGACATGACTGTACACTGAGCTACCCAGGAAAGGAGCTGGATTGTAATTACCCTCTATTAATGACACCATATAGTTCGGTACTTCCCCTGGAAAGGTCTCCTTGTGTCTCTCCACTTATAATTTAGGTTTACAAATTCATTCTAAAACTGGATTTATCAAACCACCTACTTCAGCCTGGAAAATCTAAAACTATTAGTATATTTGATGAGCAACAGCAAATAAAAGTAAGAACATGTGTTTGTGGGTGCTCTTCTCCCCATCTGCAAAGGAAGCAGTGGTAGCAGCTAATTCAAAATGCCAAAAATTTAGAAGTAATCCCAGACCCTACCTTGGGAATTCCTGGCTTCAAGGAAAAGAATATGGTTTCTGTTTCTCATACACCCTTCAGTTCTGGTGTTCTCACAACCAGGATCTGAAAGCACACTACGGAGACAAACATTCAGGGGATGGAGGATGCCTCCACGCCAGAAGGTAACAGGACTTGCTGCAGCAAACACCTCCTCTGAAAACACCCTGACACTGACTGAAAAGGAAGAATGAACCATGTCTTGCCTCCACTTAGTGTTATAAATGATCACCTCTGACTATACAGGATCATCTCTGGTGCCATGTGCTGGTCCCACTGTGCAGCACAGCACAGTCCAGGTGTTCACCCACAGGAAGAAACAAATTTTGACTATTTTCCCTGCATTTCCCCCTCTGTGTCTTTTCATTCTTCCATTCAACATCGATTATAAAACATGAAGATTAAAATCACTACCTGAGGGCACAAAATAAACTGTAATTTTAGTAAAGACCCCTGTGCTCTCCAGGCTCAGAGAACCAGGCCTTTCCTCGGGTATGAAAGGTGGGATTCACAGGGATTCACAGACTGCAGAGTGTCTGGGTCCCCTGGGATGGCCAAGGGCACACACAGACAGCTCCTGGGCCACCACAAGCAAAGTCCACCCGTGCTCTGCTCCTCCAGGATCACACCTTGGGACGCTGATCTCAGCAACCGGCAGAGCTTGTCACAGACACATGACCAGAGCCAGACACAGGGAACTCCCCGGCTGAGCTCAAACTGAGATGCCACAAACTGAACATCCTCTGTGCAAGCACCTTTGGGCTTGCTGAAACACTGGGAGAAGCCCTGGCTTCCCTCTGGGAGGAAAACTTTGGGGGGAATAAAGAAGCACGTGGTTCTTACCCACTCTGCCCTGGAAGAAGCCATAACTGCCAATGACAGAGTGCCAGGAAAGAAACGCATTTGTCAGAAAAGCGGTGTGAAAGTGGAAAGGAGACCTGATCCCCGGTTGAGCCATATGCATTTGGTTTGTTATTAAACCAAAGAATGTGAAAACCTAGAAGTCTTGGCCTGGACAGGAACCTGCTCTCATGGTTTGCTCGGCCCAGCCGGACACGGCGCTGCAGTTGGGGGGATCGAGATGCGACGACGCCTCCCAAGAATCCCAAACGCCTCGGATAACACGAGCAAAGTGTCTCCCCTCAGCCTCTACCGAGAGCCACCCAGCCCGGAGAGAGCTGCCCTCCCAGCTCCCGCAGGGATGCCCAGCTGCCCGCGGGCCGGCCGGAGCGGGCAGGTGCCCGGTGAGGAGGCAGGCACGGCGCCTCGCCCCGCTCCCCGCGCCAAATAATTAGTTATTTACAGCCTCTTCCGCCACGCCGGTCACCCCTGACCTCCTTCACCCAGCCGAGGCGATTAGAGCCCACTGCTGCAGACGTCTGGCTGCTTAGCACCGCCCGGCATATTGGCACTCCAGCCCGGCGGCGGGCGAGACTCGCGCCCCCGCCCCCAAAAAGCCCTTTTATAATCCTAATCTGGGAGCGCCACACACAGAAACCAGCTGCTTCCTCCGCCGCAGCGCCGCAGCCGCCATACGGAATAAAGCCTGCGAGGAGAAGGGGTTTGGGCATCGCTTGGACAGCTAACCTATTTAGGGGGTTGTAAACCAGAGGAGTTCGCGTGTTCCTACCCGTGCCGCTTTCCTGAAGTGTTCCTGCCTGGTAACTGAAAATTTGGGCTGAAAAATTAAGGAGCATCTGGTGGTAGCTGCTCTGAGGTTCCCTCAAAGTCGTATCAGAAAGATACGCACACGATCAAGCGACGGGCGGAGGAAAAACGCCGTGGAGTGAATTTATCTCAGGGAGGCTCAGCGCTGCCCTTTCCACTGGAGCCAGGTGGAGGAAGCGATCAGGTAACAGCCGCTGTAGTGCCACCAAAGCTCTCCTGGAGCACAGAGGTGAGCGAATGCGGCCCGCCATCAGCAGGAAATAAATAACAACATCGGTGATAAGAAACCTACTCCAACATGAAATAAGGAAGGGCAGCAAGAAGGGAGCTCGGTCCAAGGCTCCCAGGAGCTAATGGGAACTCAGAAGCTGAGCGTCAGGAGCCCGGAGCTCACGGGGGGCAGGGGACAAGTCAGGGAAGGACCTCGGGAGCATCAGGCACGAGGCTCCCACAAACCCCATCGGAATCCAGGCAAGGTCTCCTCCGGTGTAATTCACTGCTCCCTGTCTCTCACAACCCCCGTCCATGAGCAGCACCTGCCTCTTACCAAGCCTCTCATATGCTGACAAAAATGGGGGAAAAATTATAAACGATGTTATTTCTAAAAAGTCTAAGAGTAGAATTAAAAGCCTGAGTTGTTCCAACAAAACCTCATGCCAAGAGTTAGACTGGAATAGAAGCTTTTTCTTCAAAATACATTAAACATTTTAATTCACAACTTTTAGCACAACCATGAGCCTTGATGAGACATAGAGTCTCATCCTTAGGATTCTGGAGGACACAGTTCATGTTCAGCAACTGGCCGACACAAAAAAGAATTGTATCTTCATTATTTATACACTGCTATTGGTATGCACATCTAGCCCGGCCTGTTAAAGTCAGGGAAGAATAATGGTCTATTCAGTACCGGTAGTGTTAATAAAATCAGGCAAATCCAGCTTAGTTTTGTCTGAACACGAATGAGATTAAATCAAGATTAAAAGTGCATACAGTACAAAGGGTATGGTTTATGCTAAAATTCAGAATGAACACATTTTAGTACCCAGTATACAAATGCCTGCAGACCTTCTCTGGGACTCGGGCACCTGAATGAAACAAGGATGAAGCTGGAGAAGGAGAAGGCAGATGACACTGGACAAAAGCCATCCAAAATACCAAGGGACAGATGCTCCGCAGCCCCGCTGGAGGTAACGGGGCAGATCCTGTGCTAGCAGAAACAGGCACAGCTCAGCTGGCTCTCCCTGCACGCACCGAGCGCCAGCCTGCCCCGTCGCAGTGCCAGGAATATATGCAAAATCCAGACTCTTTCCCAAGTTTTCCTTTTGGGCCATTTTGCATCAGCCTGTGCAGGGTTTGGACTTCACGGCACGGAACAACGTGCTAAGCGGGGCACAATCCTCACAACCCTCCCGGTCCGGGATGCCTTGAAAACCTTCCCTTTACAGAAAATACCATTAGCTGAAAACTGCCAAAGAGCCCAACTCATTCTTCTCCCCTCAGCAGTAATATTCCTTCTCTCTCCCCTCCGTGCACTTCATTTCCAAGAGGGAAAGAGCACACAGAGAAGTGGTGGATATTTAGGTCAGGCACTGCCCTCACTGCTACTTTTGCGAGGATTGAAAAATAGTCATGAAAAAACCCAAATTGCCTTTCGGAACAAAAAGCTCCGAGGGGCTGGAGACGGGGGGGAACAAATACAAACCCCACTCGGGTGTCCGGACCGCGGCGGCCCACGGTACCGAGGGTGATTTACACGGGGGCAGCGCAGAGCCCCGGAGGAGGCTCGGGGGCCCCAAGCATCACCCCCGCGGGAGAGGAAGGCGCGGGGCAGGGGCACCGGGGCACCGCGGGGAGAGGGCGAGACGCGGGCGGCGACGGAGCCGCGATGGGGAGGAGCGGGGATCGCAGCCCCGGTGCCGGGGAACGCTGATCCCGGGCAGCTCCGCCAGCCCGGCCCGCGCCGTGTCACACCCGCGGCGACATCCCAGCGGCAACAGATGAGAGAGCGGGGAGGGGGGAGGAAAAGCACTCCGGGAAAGCGCATCGCGGCCAAGGGTCCCGGGAGCCCCCGCGGGAACTCCCGCAGCCCGGGCACCTCCCGCACCCTCCCCGGGAGCAGCAGGACGGGTACTTACTGATCTCCATGCTCTGGAACAAAGACCTTTTGCAGTTGCATGTGCAGGACACATTGGGCTGAATAGCTACGGCCGTGCTGTTCAGCCCCATGAAGTTATACATTTAAACACACACAAAAAATTAAAAAAGGAAGGAGAAAAAAAAAAAAAAAAAAAAAAAAAAAAAAAAAAAAAAAAAAAAAAGGACGGGGAAAAAAAAAAACTCCCCCNCCCTTCCCTTCCCTTCCCTTCCCCGCTTCCCTTCCCCGCTTCCCTTCCCCGCCGCGGGACCGGGGCTGGGGGCAGCGCTCGGTGCGGGGCAGCTGCGGGGACACCCCCGGAACCGCAGAACGGGTCGGGCTGGAAGNAAAAAAAAAAAAAAGGAAGGCGACGGCGACACAAAGAACTTCCCGGCCGCCGAGCGCTCCCCGGGCAGCACCACATAAAGCCGGGGCTCCTCCTCGGCGCGGGGGGGCGGAGGGAGGGAAATGCAGCTGCGATCAGAAATTGGAAATAAAAAACCCGGCGCGGCGCCCCCGGCAGCGGCTCCGCTCGGCCCCGCGGCTGCTCCGCGCCCCTCCGGCCCGGGAAGCGGCAGCGCTGGGCCCNCCCGCTTCCCTTCCCCGCCGCGGGACCGGGGCTGGGGGCAGCGCTCGGTGCGGGGCAGCTGCGGGGACACCCCCGGAACCGCAGAACGGGTCGGGCTGGAAGCGACCACCGTGGGTCACTGGTGTCCCACCCCCCCGCTCAGGCAGGGTCATCCCAGAGCACAGGGCGGAGGATTGTGTCCAGACGGCTTCTGGAATATCTCCAGCGAGATGTTCCAGCGAGATATTCCACACCCTCTTCCAGCAGTCTGTTCAGTGTTCGTTCACCTGCACAGAACAAAGTTTTTCCTCCTGTTTTGGCAGAAATTCCTGGCCATCAGTTTTGTAGCCTCTCGTCCTATTGCAGCACCACCGAGCAGAGCTTGGTCCCTCTTCTTGGCACCCTTCCTTTAGATATTTACAGACATTGATGGGGTCCCCTCTCAGTCATGCCTTCCTGACTCTGACCAGGCCCTGCTCTCTCAGCCTTTCCTCATCAGAGATGCTCCAGTCACATTACAGCACCCACCCACCCACAGAGGATCCTTAAAGTACCACCTGCACTGACCCAGGTGGGTCCAGTGGCACCCCCAGCCTCCAGCAGCACCTGGCAGAGCCTTTGCAGATCAGCTTCAAAAGCACCTGGATTTGTGTATCCTGCTGGAAAATTGTTATGAATAAAAAACCACCCCAAAGTCAGGCTCACCCCACAACACCCACCCAGCTGTGGGGACGCCCTTCAGCCCTGGCCCCACAGCACCAAGCCACCCTCACCTCACACAGCCGGTCCCCAGTGCAGCACTGCAGACAGAAAAATGGGAAAGACTGGAAAAGAAATAGGCCCTGCTCACCTGTAAGGGCCAGTCTGGCCATGGCTGAGCTCAGGGAAAATTCTGCCATTAGCTCCCATGGCAGCGCCAGTGGGGCTGCTCAGAGCTCAGGAACTATTCCTGACACATTCCCACTTTTGTTTCAAACCACAGGCTGTAAAAGGGAGTGACCCCATTCACTGCAAGACAGGTAAAAGGAAAAAAATAATCTCTTCCCTAAGGGCTCAGTGTGCTAAACTTCAGTCAAGACAGATTATTTTTTTTTCTGGGAAATAAACCTGTGAAAACAAAGGTTTATAATGAAAATGCTGAAACAAGCTTAACTACAGTGGTGCGAAGTAGCTGCTATAATAGTTGGTGAATCCTGGTACTGGGAGATAAAGGCAGTTTCAGTTATCTTCTAAGAAAGCACATTTCCCCAGAACTGTTGATAGCTCAGATTTAGGATTTGGGAGCATTTGAGGTGTCCCCAGCCGGGCCTGCATTCCCCAGAGGTGCTGCTGGGAAGATGCACCAAAGTGGGGACAGGCAGCAACCAGCAGCAATCCTGTTCCCACAAAGCTGAAGCAATCAAAGATGGATGATCTCAAAATTTGGGTCAGTGGCACTCACTGGTAAGGTTTAACCTTTATTTCCCTGCCCAAAAATGGAATTTATTTCCACGTGACCACGACAAACTATTGTTAAATACCCACCTGTACTTTACTCCTGCAGCCCAGTCCAGTCCTGTGAAAATGCCTGGAGAGAAGGAACAAGGAATTGCCAGGTTGTTTAATCTTTTACTCTTTGCCACTCGACAGATGGTAACTCCCAACAATTACTAATCCAAAGGAAACACGGAAGAGGATCGTGTGGCTCGGATAGGAAGGAGCTTTGAGAAGTTTGTGCTTCCCAGCACCGGGCAGATGTGAATTATCTGACAAGTGCCATTCCCAAAGGCAGGGGAAGGTGCTGGGGTGGCACCAGAGGTGGGAATTGGTGTGCAGGGAGATCAGGGACCTGAAAAAAATCTGTGCTAGACCTGGAGATAAAGCATGTCCAATCCTATTTTACATTTTGTCCCCTGCCTCAGTTTCCTCCTCAGTAGCACAGGAGGGGTAATCCTGATTCCTTCGGGTTATTTCTGGGGGCTCAATTTATTTTGTGGCAGTCAGATTTTTGGAAATGCTTTGTAAAAATGTGAAAAAACATTACCCTTGTTAAAGGGACGCTGGGCCCACCAGCCCCGTAAAGAATATCAAGGAAGTTAAAGCCATGCACACACCGAGTCAAAATTCTGAAGACAAATTCCAGTTCAGATATGCTTTATCAATCAACCCACTTTTATTATTATTTATCTGGAACTATATTACGTTTAAAACACTTGGTAGTTGAATATTAGCGACACTCTCCCAAAGGACCTTGCTTGACTGGCCACAAAAGGTGGCTGAAGCTTATCTGAGCCTCCCAGCTTGCAAGTGACATCCTTTGCACTTACAACACCTAGCACTGCCGTAGATAAGGCAAGGTGAAGACTGCACGTGTCCCCGTGTCATGTGAGATCCCAGCTGGCAGCACCAGCCCTGCCACCGCTGCCCTCTGAGCTCCTTGGCCACTTGGATGTGCCCACAGCTCGCGTTTGATTCAGAATTCTTGGATTTTAGGACAGCTGGGACGCCCTTGAACAGTCTCAAGAGAGTGAATGCAGCTCTAAGCAATGGATCGCTCTTCTGAGGCGGGTCAGTTCCTTGAGTGGAGGGTCCTTCTCACCTTGGGCACAGGGACAGCAGACGGGGTGCCCTGAGCACTGGCACTGCCACAACCCGGTGCCCAGGCTGCACTGGAGAGGTGCCTGCCCTCACCCCATGAATCAGCTTGTTCCAGGGGGAGTTCTCACAAGTTCACAAAGCTTTGGTGGATAAAGGCTCCCGTTTCAGGTGCAGGCTGCTGCAAGTTCACACATCTTCCCAAGCTTCTTTAAAAATAAAGAAAAAAATAACTGTTTGCAAGTCGATGCTGGTTTAAAAATGCTGTTTACCACCATCCCCATTTCATCTGAACGACTCATGTGGCTTTAAGAATAATCAGCATTTTTCTACCATGATTTAAGAACAAATAATTAAAGTCATCCCAGATGGGCTTGTAAAAATTAAAAGTACATCAGCTAACTTAAATGCTTCACCCTGTTCTTTGTAATGACACCATCCAGCCTCCAGCACAATGCATTTGTCAGAGCTTCTGTCCCAGCAGCGAGTGCTGCTCATCTGTGGGACATTTCCAGAACACGCTGTTGTTGATTTTGGCTCCTGTTTTCCTGTCACTGATCATCTTTTTTCCATTTCTTTTTATGTTTTCCCCGGAGACACCTCAGACGGCTCCAGGATGAGTCTGGAGCTGCGAGATCTCCCTTCGCTTCCTGGGTTTGCCACGAAATTTCAGGGAAAGCCAAGGCTGCTCCCTGGGCCCGTCTCTGCAGCCGTGGGAAGGGACACACAGGAGCTCTGAGATCATCTGGGATCTCCTTGCACAAACTGAATTTTCACGGGCACATCAGTCTGCCCTGGCTAGTCAGGGATTGTAACGTGATTTCGCTCAGTGCCAGACCAGAAGTCAGGCATTTGCCCATGCAGTCACATTAAAATCTTTCCTTTTATTCCTCACTGCAACACTCCAGCATCACTTTGATCATTACAGTGCAGCCCTATGGATAAATTCATAAAATGTAATGGAAAAGCAAGATCCATCTGAGAAATAAGTAACCTTAAGAGTCAAATCGTGTTCAAGACAACCTAAGGAAAAACAAAACAAAACAAAAAAACTCCACAAGTCCCCAAAGGTTTGTTAACTAAACAGTTGTCCATTAAAGAGTCCAAATATTTCACAGCATTAGTCTTTGGATTAATGTTAAATCGATACACACTAACGGAATAGGGCAATAGTTACCATGGTGAATAATTCTATATTTATTTTCAAGCAAGCCTTATTTCTAACAATTCCAGACATGGTTTCCACTTTCTGGTGACTAACCTCTCAATTTAAGTTTATTTTTTTAACTGCTTGGTACCAGAAACTCAGGTTTTCTCCCCAGCCATTAGAACAGAGGAGAACAATGCCACGAGGACAGGGATGCTCAGCAGCTTTAGTTGAGGGTCCCACTTGGGAGATTTTGTTCCCAACCAGGAGGGATAAAAAGTCAGTGAGCATTTGTCTGTAATGAAAATTTTTCACTGAAGCCACCAGAATGTAATTCCAACCCAATCTGTCTCATTTGGGGCCTGATACAACTCTGGCTGACATCACTGGAGAGACTCCACCCTACCTTTACATTTTATTGAGGTTGGAAACACATCACCCTCTGAATTCACAGCCTGAGCACACTTCATTCCCTCGTGCTGGAGAAACCACGAGGGCACACGTGAAATAAAACAGCGCGGAGGAAGGGTTCTAACTGCAAAAACATAAAATAATCCCTGACTTTAAGGGAACAACAGGGGTTTTGGAGAAGGGAATGGCACTCAGGAGAGCAAAGGTGACCCTGAGCGTTGCCACAGCCAAGAGAAGAGTCCAGACTCATCCGAGGGAGCCCGGGCGATGCTGCACGGCAGCCAGGGACCGCTCTCAGCTGCCAACAGCCCATGGGCTGAACTGCCCTTGTTCGATGCCCACCTACACCCACCCAGCGCAAAAATACCACACGGCTCGTGTTCGCCAAAATGCGGCGCCTTGGCGCTTTTGTTCCTCGCACGGAAGGTGAGCCCGGACACAGCCAGGCTCTGCTCGGCATTGCTGTGTCTGGACACACGGCCGGGCTGGACCCCGCGGGCCCGGAGTCACCCCGGGAGCCGCACAGGGAAACTGCGAGGAGGAGGAGGAGGAGGAGGAGGGAGCTCT
>VXBU01018853.1:485515-506559 GCA_013400315.1 Bombycilla garrulus | reverse complement strand
CCCCCCGCCGCCACCATCACTCACGGGGCACCACAAGCGTATCCTCAGGAACGCGCCCTTGGCGTCGCACGGAAACCCCAGCGGGACCGCGCAGCCAGAAGCGAGGCGGCCTCTCCCGGCGGGGCGCGGCCCCTTTAAGCGGCGCGCGGGCAGCCCCGCACGGCCCGGTGTCACGGGCAGGCGCTGTTCCGCCCCGGCCGGGCGAGGCCGCGCGGGCTCGGCCAANGCCGACCCCCGGTGCTGCGGGCCCTGCGTGCTCCGGGCCAGCCGCGCCACCGCGGCCCTGCCAGCGCCTCCTGCCCCGGCCGCCAACCGGCTCACGGCAGGCGGGGACGGATGGCATCACCGCTGCGGGGTGTCGAGCGGTGACCCTGCCCTGCACGGACGGACGGACAGACGGCGGGGCTCCGCCTGCACCGGCAGGGCGGGACAGACGGACGGGCGGGCAGGGGTGGGCCATAAGAACCCCATTCCCAGTGCGGGCCGAGCCTGCCTGGCCTTTAAACTCGGCTTTGCTTTAGGCTTCACTCATTTCCTTCTCCCGGTGCCCCTCCGTGACGGACGGGCGGGCAGGGGGCGGGGACAGCGCCGGGCACGGAGCGCTGTGTGCCATGGCGAGCCCGGGCCGGTGCTGCCGGTCCCGGAGCCCCTCTGCTCGCCCCAGGGCCCCTCTGTTCTCCCCGGAGCCCCTCTGTTCTCCCCGGAGCCCCTCTGCTCGCCCCAGGGCCCCTCTGCTCGCCCCAGGCACGGCTGGCACCGTCACCGCTGCCCCATAAACCTGCGAGAGGGGAGGGAGGCTTCGACACCAGCGAGACAGAAAAGCAAACAAACGGCAGCGCTAGGAAAGAGGGAGGATCCTGGAACACAAATGCTCCCATAAATGTCTTTTCCATAAGTGTATTTACTCAGCTGCTGAAATGATTTCAACTGAGTGATTAGTCTTACATGCTAAAAGCAAGCCATCCATTCTCTTCTCTGATGGTCCAAAATCCTACATCTGGTACTTTATCTGCAGTCTATTTTCCCCCCCTTTTGTTTCAAAGAGAGCGTTTCTGCAGTATTTGATCCCCAGATGCACTGTATCGTCACAGTTTGGGCTCAGAGGTGAATCACAGATATTAGAAGTGGTTGTTTCAGTCCCACTTGGCTGCATAGAGCTGAATCCTCCCTCACAAAGAGACAAAATTGATAATTTCAGAGCCTGCTTTTTAAAGAGAATGAAAATAAAGTGTTGTAACTTCAGATGAGAACATCCTTAAAATGTACATTTGTACTGCCTTGGAGTGTTGTAGCCCCAAACCTGACAGGCTGTTTCTGGGGATGAGCCTCTCTGGCGTCCTCTGGTTCCTAAAATATAAGCCAGGAAAAATAGAGGCCTTGAAGACTTTTTGTGAGGGCAGAACATCATCATCAGCCTCTGAATCCCTGAGCTTGGAACTGTCTGTGCATTGTATATTGTACGTCCAGGTGATGTACAATAAAATAAATATATAAAACATCACCCCCTGTTCATTACCAGTAATCTCTAGTTTTACTAGAATATTTTAAAAAGCCAATTTTTTTTCACTTCTTTCTCAAATCACATGGAGTCTTGCCTGAGCCTGGTACTGTTTGGCACAAAGAGAACTTACAGGCCCATCTAATTAAATCATATGAATCAGGGATATTGAATTGTTGAAGGGTTTTTTATTCTTGTTGTTATTGGAGTTTTGGATTTCTAATGATTTTGATAATCTACAAAACTATAAATTCTAAGGTTTAAGAGAAAAGATAAAATAAGACTGCTTTGGGACTCCAGGGAGCATGTGTGAATCTGATTTTGCAAATGAAAAGAGTTATAACATCAGTTAAAACCTAAAGGCTTCACTTTCTCAAATCTTTTATGCTAGATTTTATACAGCTAATACATCGCCAATGTTTCCAAGGAAACCAATATGCCCTGTTCTCTCTGAAACAAATCTCACTATTAAAACAATTAAAAACTTAATCTGCGTTCTCCTCCCTCCCTCTCTGCTTTTAGTATTATCGCACGCATTTTAATTAAAAACACGATGGCAATGAATTTTTTACACATACGTAGGCTACAGCGTAAATTACCTAAAGGAACCTTGGCTCCAGAGCGCAATAATCAGGAACAAAATATATCACAACAATTGAGCAAAGCCCAATTAACAGGAGCCCTGACGAATCAATTACAGCCCCTGCTCATCTCCGAAGGCCAGCGGCTGATGGAGAGGGGTTTAAAACTCATCCTGGCAGTGGGAAGCACAGGTTTGGGTGTGGGATACACAAACCCCTGATCCCAGCTGGCGGGACAGGCCCGGCCACAGGAAGCTCTAGCCGGGCAGAGAGGAAAGGCAGCTCCCACAGGGCAGCACACTCGGCTGCTGAGGAGGAACGATCCCAAATTTTTCCTCTGGCTGAGCAAGAGCGGGGTTTGAGGTCACGGGACGGATCCGTTTCCCATCCCGCTTCCGCAGAGCCTGCAGCGTGTGTGGGCACCAATTTACTGCAGAGAGGGGGATGGATGCCAGGGGATGGAACTGCCTGGAAGCTGAACACAGCTCACAGGGGTCTCCTGCCTCTGCTCCCTGTAGAAGATGTGTAAAAGTGGTGCTCAGGGACAGGGTTTAGTGGGGGGACTTGATGACCTTAGAGGGCTTTTCCAAGGTGAACCATTCTGTGATTCTATGGCATGAATCGAGTGAGAGCCCCCAACGCCTCCAGCTGCACCCGCTCACTGCAATGTGAGAGAGAGGGGGTTTGAAAATCCATCACTGATAGCGAGTTTGAAAATCTGATGGGGCTTCAGAGCAGCTGTCAGAGCACCTCCCTCCCGAGCTGGGGGGCTTGGGTCAATTAACCCCCTTCGTTTGAGGAAGTTTTGTGCTCTGCCAGGTTTCTTTGTGTGAGATTTGGGGTGTGCAGGCCTGAGCCGACAGCCCAGGCCAGCGCTGGAGGAACTTCCATGGGCAGGAGCACAGCCCAGTCCCAGGGATGGCAGCACTTGGATAAGCTCTGCTGCACTGCCTGGAGCCTCTCCTGGTTTGTTTGTACTGACTTGGAGAGCACCGCTGCTGTCCCCAGGAGTTGGAAAACAAACAGGAACCCCCGGTGCCAGCGCCAAGGAGCTTAAAAAGCCTGGCTGCAAACACGCAGCTCGGGCTCTGTGTTCCGAGTGCTTTGCTGGTTTGATCTGAAGAGGCATTAGGATCCGGCCGCGGGGCTTTGGGGTCTGTGCCGAGGAGAGGGAGCCGCAGGTCAAGAGGCTCCTGAAAAGAGGAAACGGGCTCCAAGCAGGAGTGAATGGCCCCGGGAAGGCAGCACACACAGCCCCGCTCTTTGTTTCCCCCTCATTGTGCTCCGGGCCCGGCCCCTCTGTTCCCCTTGTGTGCGCCACTTCCACTGCCGTGACAAGAGCCCGAGCACGGAGCGGGCGGCACGGGGATGTTTCATGTGCATCCAAGAGCTAAATCTGGCCCTGGCTTGTGCGCTCGCCCGGCTCCCCGGGGAGCAGGAGGGAAATGCAGCCAGGGCCGCTTCCTCCACCATTGTCTGAGCACCAGGACATCCTTCTGCCCGCGCCGGCCAAGGGCAGGCGCTGGGGATGGGGCGTCTGAGAAGCTTCCAGTTTGCCTCACGCCTCTGCACGGGGCTGGACGGGGAAACTGGAGTGGGGCCCAGGCTCTGTCCTCCCTCCCTGGGATTCCCTCAGGCACCGGGTTGCCCAGAAGATTTAGGGAAATGAATCCTGCTCACTCCTTCGCACACATCTTTTAGGGTACTGCGCGTTGCTGTGTGCTCTTTGCAAATGCAGTTTCCTGTGAAAAAAAATCCCAGCCTTGCTAACATCCCACATGTAATGTGATACATTCCCATTCATACACACTTCCCACCACTCCGACACGCTACACTGTACAACCAGAGAGACAGAGAGTGTACGGCACGTCTGCACTCAGAAATACCAAATTCTTCTGGCATGCAGGGGGTGACTTGGGGTTATTTGGGTGTGTTCCCCCCCACCTCTCCTTTTCCAGAAGAGTTTGGAAAATTACTTTCCACCATCTGCCCTGCCAGAGCTAGGAAATATTTGGAATACGTTCCATTCTCCTAATGAACACGCAGCAGCAGGGGTGCTGCAAATGAGAGAGACAAAATCTTTCTAATGAACAACAAATGAACTAGAAATCACATCTACATAGTTTCAGCTTTTGTTGCCTATAGCTTTAGGGTGATTCATGGAGACAAAAATCAATGAATGTGCTGTAGACCCAGGTCTAGCACGGCGTGCAGAAGTCTTGTCGTGACCCAAGCCATATTTGTTTTGGATACAAATACAGACTCCCATCAGCTTCCTTTCCCTTTAATTGACAAAAAAGTAGGGGAAGAATTTAAGTATGGTTCCTACAACTCTTGTTAACGCTCTTCAGAACGTGTTGAATTTATAGGATACCATCAAATGCATATTAGTATTCATGACACAAATCACATTGCTTCCAACTGGTGTATAGAGCTGTATCATGCTCTTTTGTTAAAAAAATAACATGCTCCAACTGAAGAAATTAGTGGTTCTTTCTCAGAGGAAAAGGGCCAAAAAGCTCTGCTTGATCCACATTCTTCAGAGACCAGGGGTGGACATTGCTGAGCATGGACAGGGGTGAATTTCCAGATCCACCACAGCAGAAATCAAGGGCTTTTCTCAAGAATGTGCCATTATGAATTTTCAATTAGCTGTTCTTCCTTTAAGAGTTTTGCCTGCTGCCAACCAGCCAGACAGAAGCAAGTTTCCACTCAAGGCTTTTGGTGTCAGAAACTCGCACATATCAAGTGGAAACCTCAGTTCAAGGCTCAGATGCTGCACGAGGGACAATGTGACCCATCCCAGCTGTCCTTAGCACAGGAGAAGTGTGAGGAAAAAGGCATTCCTGGAACTGCAACCGATCCCATCCTGAACAGCAAAACCTCTGATCAGATACTGAGGCTTTTCTTCAAGCCTCCTCAGAGGCGGATTTATTTTCTTACACCAGAGCACAAGCTCTAGCCCAGAATACTCCAGGAATGACAAGTGCCAGCAGAGAACTCAGTCAGCTCCAAAGCTCAGGCATCTCTCAGCTCCTCCCTTAAAGGAAAAGCCAAGGGAGCCCAGGGAATGTTTCCAGCCCGCACTGACAGCCACCCCCTGGCCGTGGCAGGGCAAAAGCAGCGCTGCCAAGGCAGCAGATGTGAGCGCTGCAACAGCTTCCTGAAAATCTGGGCAGAGCTGCGCAGAGCCACCCACCCCAGGGATGAAAGGGACAGCCAGGTGGGTGCTGCTGCACAGGGGCAGCAATACCTGCTCCTCTCTGCCAGCTCTGCATCCTTCCCAGGCTGCAGGGACATCAGGATAGAAGCCTTGCCCTGCCTTTGCTCTCCACACCTGATGTTCTCACCTGGTTGTGTGCTGAGGTGCTGATTTTTTGGTGTGTGTCCTCATTTTCTGCTGTCAGGAGCCTGACTCTGCAATTCCTTCAAGCATTTAACCTGCAAGAAAGTCAGCAGTTTCCCCAACAAGACCTTGCGTGACCAGGCCTCCTTGTTTAATACCATCTTCCACACACCCCTTCACCTTCCTTGCTTTCCATTCCTTGCAGTTTCACTCTCACAAAGAGCAGCTGGATTCAGCACCCCAGACTCATTAAATAACCACTTGCTTTCCCCTTGTTCCTGGTCTCTCACGTTAAAGCGTGTATTAAAAGGAAAAAAAAAATAGGAAAAGGAGAGAAACAGAACGTTCCTACAAAAAAGCAATTTCTTGGCTGGCCATTTTTTTTTTAACTCCCCTCAATATGGCAGGAGATATTTATGTCTGAACAAATCCTTCTCCCTCCCGATCAATCCAGCCTCCCTTACTTCTGCGGTGCAGTCACACTGTTTATATCAGTCTGTTACTGTGAAAATTAATGTGACAACACAGAACGCAACATAATGACTAAAGGTGTGTGGAATAGTCCTGGAGAAATACGAAGTGACTTCAAATGCAAGGTATTTCCTCCTTCCCCTTGCTCCCATCCTACAAGCTGCTGCAGTTCTGAAAATGGGACAGTTTTCAAAGCGACTATATTTGCAGAGCAAAGATGGATGCTATTTTTATTGCAAATTAGCAGATTTTTTAGCAGATCCAACCTCATTTGCAAGTGAAAGTGACTCTACTTACCATGCAGATATAGGTCTTATGTTGGAAACTCATGGAAATTCATGTTTTGAACATACTTAGAGAAGAAAAAAATAGCCCCTGCCTTTATTTCTGGCTGTGACTTGCTCCAGTGAAGCAACACCAGCGGGGCAGCACGTCTTGGCTGAGCTACTACATTCTGTGAGCAAGTGGGAATGAACCTGAAACAGCTTTTAGCTGTGCTCTGTGAACTCCTGGGGGCTGGGGACTTCGAGGAGTCCACAGAGAAATGAGAAAAGGTGTTCATCTGTTGGAGGGAGAAATTTGCTATCCAGGGATCCACAATTCCCTTGGAAAGTTGGGAATAGTCTGCATATACATATAAATATAAATAAATATATATATATACACCTAGTTGGGGTTATGTTATCCATCATCTGCACGGATGTGAAAAAACTACAATTAAAATGTAGTAAACAGAAACAGGAAAAAACAATCAGTTAATCAGTTAAGTCCTGCAAAAAATGCCCTTTCAGAGTGCCAAAACTTTTCATTAAATTGGAAAAAAAAAATCTGGTGAGTCATTTAAGCCAAGAAAAACAGTTGGAAAAAATAGGGAAATAAAGCACTGCATTTAAGTGCACTGAATCCAATGATTTTCAGTGGGTTTTGATTCTAAATGGGATTTTTTAATTAGAAGTAAACCTAGAACTTGAGAAAGGTAAACAAAAGGTTAAACAACTCCCAAATAAACCAGAAGAAGAAATCATTACACCCCAAATGATGCCAGGTACAAATCCACATCACAAAAATCACCAAGAAAAACAAAATTGGGGGAGTGAGAGAACAAACTGTGCCCACCTTTAAAACCCTCAAACAACACTGGGGCTGGATTCCCAGAAGTGCCACTTTGGATTTGGTTACAGCCCCACCACGAAATAGAATTAAGATTAAAAAAAAAAAAAAAATTATAAAAATCTTTATTTTAATATGGACACTGCAAGAAGAAAGTGAAAAATAGAACAGCAGGCAGGAAAAGCAGAGAGCTCCTATTTCAAGATTCGAAGGGAGCAATTCCTACCTGCCAGATTTGCACAGGCATCCCTCCCAGCCCAGGTGTGAACCTGTTTGTGCCTCCTGACAGCAGCACGGGGGAACCAGCGGTGCAGGCATTCAGCAACAAATCCTTCTGGCAGGTGCCAGTTCTGCAGTGCTCTGCTGTACATGGAAAAGCAGAAGGTGAGTGTCAGCCCTGCTGCTGTGCTCCAGCCTGATGGCCTCGGCTCTTTCTCCTCACGTCCCTGTGTATTTTGGGGGATGCAGCTCCTTTTTCCTGCAAAAACAGACACAGCGCATTGCTGAGCACTGTTACTGTGGGCCTCACTGAGGTTATTTGCTCCCGAGCGAGTTTAAAGGAGGTAGAACATGTTAAAGCCACCTGAATTCATCTTACAAAAAGACGCAAATATTTAAAGCTGAAGTTGTGAAAAAGGAAGCAAAGGAAAAAGTCTCAGGAACAGCATCCCAGAGCTCCTCTGTGAATACACATTTCACAGCAGGTATTTACCTGTCCCAGACACCAACTCATTCCCCTTGGCCTGGAATCGTGCTGCTTATGCTTTCACCAACACAGGCTGCGGTGCTACGACAGAAATTCCATTTTGAAAACTGAAAAACACATTTCACACTTCTCACAGTCATTCTTTTCCTTAAGATACAGGGGATACATTTCCTTACTCCTGACAAAAAGATCAGAGTATTCTTTTGTGAGCACGAGGCACTGATCATGTGTAGCAGCATGAATTATTGCAGTGTCTCCATCCAAACAAGTGAACATCTGTATCCCATTTTCACTGGCACCACGAGATACCTGGCGCAGCCCCAAAAGGGAATGTTTAGCTACAAGGGTTTAAAATATGCATTAATTTGCTGTTGTGTTATCTTCTGGTATTCTCAGCTTTTGAAAAAAAAAAAAAAAAAACCAAAAAACTTTATCAGTGAAGTCCTCCCGCTGTCTATTTGCCTTGCTCTAGCCCAGAATGAAATGAATTAAGTAAAACAGTTTTGAAAGCCTCATTTGTTTTCTCTCCTGAGGAGCAATGCTCATGGAAGCCAGTTGGAGCAGGACTCTGGGGAGGATGGGACATTTCGTGTCCCTCCCTCTGCTGCTGCCTCTCTGCACAGGGGCCTGTGAGTTTATTCAACCCTCCCGAGGACAGGAGCACTGGGAGAATGATTTTCAACAAGCCAAGGGTGGGGGGTCTATGGAAAGGAAGTCTAGAAGCTCTTTTGTTCCACTATTGCACCCTTGGCTTTTGAAAATACGTTTTTGTTGAAAGCAAGGTGTGTTTTCGCAGCAGATCATTATCCACAGCCATCCACCAACTCCTGTCAAACTCCAGGGCAGGAAAACTCCTTTTCTATGGCTCCCAGCTCAGCCATGACCTTAAACCCAGAATCTGCTTGGGATGGAAAAACCTTCTGCTCACGAAATTATGCTTTTCTTAGTTGTTTAAATCTACCTGGTCCCTCCTGTCTGGAATCCCAGCTGGGTGTCCCCCACCTCAGGCAGAAGATCTTTTGGGGTGATCCCTATTTCACCATGACTGGGGATCACCCCAGCAGCGTCCTCAGCTGCTGGTTCCAGCCTGTCCAGCTCAGAAATCGTCCTTCACCCTCCACTCTACCTCAGGCTTCAAACAAATCACAAATACTTCCTTTAAACCCTTCCTCAGCACTCCCCATTTCCTAATGATTTCTGTTTAAAAGGGAAAAAAAACACAGCCTCAGCAGCAGTGTGTGCCGTGACTGCTGCCTGTGCAATATTCCTCACATTTTAACTCCCATTCCTTGGCTGTTTGCACCCGTTCGTGGCCTCCATCGGGGCTCTGGGGAACGGGGTGCCCATTTTCCCTGCATTTGCACAGGCACTGAGCAGCAGGGCTGTGCCCCAAGCTGCTCTCCGATGGTTGCTACCAGTTGTAGTGACCCTGCTCTGCTCAGTCACGGTGGCTGCGCTTCCGAGTGCCCTTCTACCGCCGGCAAGGGCTCCCTCACCCCCCATTTGTGAGAGGGGCTCATGAAACCAAAGCCACTGTCACCTCAGCGCTCAGTGACAGTTTCATTAACACCTTCTCATTTGTGACTCGTCTCCGCTGTAACTCCCTGGGACAGGTGGATTAGGCAGACGGGGACATTTCCCCTGGTAGATTAAAAACGTTCTGGGTCACTTCTCTAAGATTTTGCTGCACATGGAAGTCCCTCAATCCTTCAGCTACGCGGGGAGTGACAAAACGTGCGTGGCAGGGGCTGCAGGGCAGGGGGAGCAGAGTCCTTGCTGGGCATCCCCCCAGTGCTGGCCACACAGGAGGAGTCTGCAGCAAACTCCTCCAGGAGGGAAGATGAGAAAAGTCCTTGAGTCACAACTTGGTCTTTCTCCATCGCTGGGAAACTGAGGCACCCGAGGCAGATGACTGCATCTAAGCCACAGATGGTCAGAGGGCTTCAGGCAAAGCTGGGCACCAAGTTTGGTCCAAGCTATTTAGACCACACATCATGTCTGGTGAATAAAATGATGGCATTAATACTCCGCTTCAAACTCTGCTTGGCTCTGGAATAAGAGACAATTAAAGTGGTAGGAAAATTCCTGTTATTAAGTGTCCACAGGGAAGCTGAACTGACAAATAAGAAACAAATTCACAAATATCAGTAAACAGCATGTTGAGCTATAGAAATAAAGAGGAGAGAAATAAATAAGGCCATGTCTCCACTGAAAAACAGAGTTACACCAGCAGAGCTATCACTGCCCTAGAAACTTCTCATCTCAGAGTGAGGAGGCCTTTTGGGCCATGGCTTCAGGAATTAGGTAGTCTGCAAACAGTCTTGCTTTTCACTCAGGAGGCTATTTGAAAAAAAAAAAAAAAAAAAGAAATAAAATCTGTATCAATTTTGAGTCACCCTCACCTAATACCGAGTATTTTTCACAGACAAAGTGGGAGCCTTAACTGAGCCCCTGTGCAAATAAACTCTCTCCTCTTTCCGGAGGATTCTCCGTGCAGGATGCTCTCCAATGCTGCTCCCCGAGTGTTTACTGGGTGTTAACTGTGCTCCCTCTCAGCCTCCAATCTCGGAGAGCATCAAAGGGGAAGGAATGCCACTTGCCTAAACGTGATAGACTATTGCTGCAGGCAGGAGTAACTTGTGCTGTCAGTGTTCAATTAGCACCAAGTTAAACTAAATGTCTTGTGAATATTTCATAACGATCTGCCAGCATCGTATCTGAACTCTCTGGCTTTTACCAAGCCATTTCCCTTCCAAAGTGACATGATGTGGAATTAAAGAGGAATGATGAGCCAATCTCTCGTGTTTGAGTATCTGCTCAAGAATTACGCTGTATAACTAAAAAGTAGTAATAATTTTAAAAAAGGCACAAAATACCCCAGCAACAACTGTCACCTAAAATTATCCTTTGATAATAAACCGTCTTTGAACAAAGTGAGAGTTTACAGACGGTTCTTTTCCTGACTATAAATTTATTGCAGCTTTCCCAATTCACTTTGCGAGAGTTGCAGGAGCTGATGTAAGCTTTTATATTTCCCATTTGTTTTTCACACAAAGCCGAGGAGTTAAATGGGTTGGAATAGACCTTAAAAGCCAGGGCTAACTTTAACTTGAACTGCTGAATCTGTGGCAAGCACCAGGTGAGCTGCAGCACTGAGCCAGCCTGGGCCGTGCTGCGTGCGAGAGGCAGCAGCTCCGAGCAGAGCTCGCTGTGGGATCTGGGGCAGAAAAAAAAAATATAAAAAATCCACAGAAATGCAAATAACTCGGCGCTGCAAAGCAGCCACTCTGCAGACACGCAAACCCCAGGCTGCGAAGGAGCTGTGGGATCTGCCTCACCTGCCCGGGGGTCCTGGGCACTGTCCCCGGGGAGCTGACTCAGCCTCGCAGCAGGAACTGGAGTATCCGCGGAGCCCTGGCACAGCAGGAAAGAGCTCCAGAAAGCAGAAGTAACAAAATCTCAGGGGTCACTGTGCTGACGGCTCACAGTCCCTCTGAAGGACAGAGGCCTTCTCCAAAGAAAGGGAGGTGCCACGGGGCACCAAGAGCCCTCGCAGCCGAGGCTGCCAGCAAGGGATCGCTTGGTTCCAACGCTAATGGAGCAAAGCCACCAATTTGCATCACCTCATCCATCACAGCCCCAGGTGATAAATGATCCCGGGTTTGCACCAGCCTGGGCTGATGATGCTCTGCAAAACACAGCCAACCTGTCCAGCTCTGCTTGCTGGGGAGATGGTCCCCTCAGGAAGGGCAGGCTAAACTAGAAACTTCTGCTGGCCTGGCTGCACAGGCTGAACATTCCAGAGCAGTTCCTAGGCACGAGCAGAACAAGTGCTGAGACAGGTTTTTAAGTTAACTCAGCAAGTAAAGAGCAATGGTGAGTCTGAAATAAGCACAGAACCCTTTCCCTTGGCCAATGCCAGGTGGCCCATGGCTACTCTCACCCAGCAATGCTGCTTGGGCCTGGAGTCTCATCACCCCCAGATTTTACAGGAAAATAGTTACCATTTATTAGCTATAAAGGAAAAAAAAAAGCCATACCTCTTTTGGTAGTGAAGACTTGGTAAGAAAAGCCACACGGCAGCACTGAGTGCAATAGTTACCTGTTGCTGCAGCTGCATTGATGTAACAGATAAAACTGGCTCCTGGAGGCAGGATCTGGGCTTTGCCATTTTCAGAATAGCATCATATAACATAAAATATAAACGTAGAGCAGCTCTTCCTCTTGGTGCCCTGTCCTTGCCCAGTTTGATCCCTCACTTTGCTGGCACAGCCCTGCAGGAGCACCACGCTGCCCGTGGCGAGGGGAGCTGCTGCTGGCCCTGCAGAGACACTCCTGTCCCCAAGAGCCCCGCTGGCAGCGGCAGCTGGGACAGGGACACATGGACACACAGCCTCCCTCCTCCTGCAGGGGTGCACAGGGGTGCACCCGTGGCCCAGGTCCCAAGGACAGGACCTGGCTCCATCCCCGTAGCAAAGCTTCTAGAGAAGGGTGCTACAAACACACAAAAATACCCTTGAAAAGAGTGGGGGAGATGGAGGAAGGACGGCCAGGAAACCTCAGAGCTGCCAGAGACACCTGGAGAGACAGACCCAGCCCTGGGGGAGAAAACCAGACACAGCTGGCTGCTCAGGACCAGGGCACTGCTGTTAAACCCAAGACGTGCTGATTGACCCCCTCCTTCCCAGATAACGAGGGAGTTGGCTCTGCTGGAGAGAGGGATTGGCAGGAAGCCCCATTCCCTCCTCTCCATTTGCACCTGAGCAATCTGCATGCTGCCTGTGGGGGATGAAGCCCAGTGCAACGATGTTTAAAGGCTCCCATAATTTGTTTAACAGACCTGAGGACCTACCAGCATTTAACTGCTGCAGACATCGATGCATTACAAACAGCAAACCAAACCCAAGCGTGGCTGGGCTGGAATATTAATCCATCCCTTCAAGGGCAGTGGGAACAGGGAAGATCCCACAGATCACGTAGGAAGGGGGGACTGGGCTGTGGACAGGCAGCCTCGTTAACACCGACCCTTCCCAGCTATGAACACTGACATTTACCCTCCCCAAAAGGCTGAACTAATATCCTCATAGCGCTGCTGGCACCCTTCCAGCTGATGGTTTTGTACATAGACCTGTTGGGGGTTTTGACACAGTCACTTGTCTGAGTGCCAACATCTGAAAAATAACTCAGGAGGCCTTTTAAGGCTCTAAATTTGAGGCTTTGGGGACTTTTTCCATTTTTTTGCTTGTCAGACCATCACAAAGAATGCAAATACTACTAAAGTCATGGAATAGATTTCCCTGATTGTGTGTTCAGCTGTAAAGCAGTTGCCAGGGTAAATTCAAGGATGTGCTTTAAAATGCCAAAATATATTAGTAACACTTGTCTATGAAAATAATGATTATAGGAAAGGAGTTTATTTGTAAACCTTACAGAGAAAACACAATTCATCCCATATTTTGCTGTGGAAAAGTCCCACATGAATTGAATCTTCAGCTGGTGAGCTGAAAACTGCAGGAGCTGGAAAACTCCAGGGGCCGGAACACTCCCGGTGTCACTTTTCTGACCCACCCAGTCCCACTGGCTTTTAGCGGGTTGTTAGAAATAACCAGAAGGCTGTAAAAATAATATTTCTGCCTTGATTAACGTGATGTTCCAGTCTGTTGTTGGGTTTTGTCCTTGTTAATCGGAGGGCAGCGGCAGGTGCTGAGCGTGCAGTACCAACCACCGGTCTGTGTGTCAGCCCCCGGCACAGACAGAGGGGAAAAGAAAGGAAAGGGATCCAAGGGGAGAGTCACAGGAGGAATAATTACACAGATTTAAGAGGGAACAGCAACTCCTGTGGACAGGGAGCCCTGGCAGGACAGGGAATGCTGTTCCCTCACCTGCCAGAGGTGCTCATCCGTCACGGAGCAGTGTGACAGTCACCGAATTGAGGGCCCTCAAACCCGAGCCTGTGCAGGGGCACGGGCACAGCAAAGGTGCCACAGCACCCACGGGGACACAAAAGGATTCTCAGGACTCCCCTGCCCTGACCTTTGGCTGCCCTTGGACTCCAGACAGGAGGTTCAGCTCCTGCTGCTCTCACAGGGAGGTCTCAGTGTCCCTCGTGTCCCTCACGAGGGTCCCACAGCAAACCCAGCTCTTCCCGCCAAACACATTCCCGGGGCTCCCTCTGGAGCAGGCACTGCCAGCAGGGTGAGGTGGGCACCCCCGGGCCTCTCCTTGCACATCTCTGCGCTTGGAACTCATGAAAAATCCCAATTTATTTTTTTTTTATAGTTCACCTGGTGCCTCCAGGTTTCTGTGAGATATTTTATTGCATTAGTGTTGTCAAATGGTGACATTTCTGAGTGTAAGTCATAGGGTTGTTGTTAATGCCAATTTAATGGTGCTAAAATGATTAAATATGGCAGGCTTTTAAATAATGAGGTACATAAAAGGTGTTAATAACCTCTTAAGTGCTTTAATAATATTCTGTGCTATCATAAAATGTTAGTAATTGGACCTCTTAACTTTCATCTGCCATAAAGTAATGAAAGAAAAAATCTCAACAGAGGCGCTGAATGGCTGAAGATTTTGCTTAAAGAAAAGAAAAAAAATCGAACAATGGTAAAACTGAGCCCTATTTGTTAAAAAAAAAAAAAAAAGAAAAAAGAAAAAAAAGATAAAGAATTAACTGGAAAGCCCAGTGGAACATGCATTTTAACATCATGCAAATTCTTAGCATTTCCAAAAAATGTGTTTGGTGTAAGGCACTGCAAGAACAAAGAATCCCAATGAGGGCACGATGGCTCAGAGCTAAACCCAACATCGGAGGAGCTGCTGAGCCTGATGTGAGACAAACCCGTGTGTCACTTGTGTGAGGTGGAAACAGCAGAGGATCACAGAACCTCCTGAAAACAGAGCTCAGCTCAGCCTGGGCTGCTCTTGCACTGAACAGAGCTTCTCACACAGGTTAAAACCACCAGATCTGCTCCTCTGAAAGCTCTTCTGGGCTGCAAACCCCAGAATTTCAGAGGAAGTGATAAAGGGTGAAGGATCCTCCAGTGCCCCCACAGGTAATGAATTCTCAGTGCTGAGGAGAACCCAGTGAAGCACGAAACTGGATTGACGGCATGAGGAACAGCCAAATGTAATTAAAATTCTAAACAGGGAGGCCAAATAGGAATATCTAAATAAAATTTGGACAGGATTCTGGGTAAGCAGCAGCTTCAACAGAAAAGGCCAGAGGTCTGTAAAATCCCCTCCAGGCTACTGCTTGAATCCCATCCAGCGAGGAGCAAGAGGAGCTGCAGCGGTGTCCACAAAATGTGCTGACTCTGGGCTGGCATTGCCTTGAAAGGCTCCCCAGGATAATGTCCAGGGGTGTTCAGCAGGTCCCCTCCTCCCAAACAGCAATCCAACCCAATCAAATTATTGTGAGAAACCTGCATCAGCAAAATAACCTTATTAATGGATGTTTGCGGGTTCCTGGCTCAGTGGCTCTCAGGGAAACCTTTAAAGGTCTCTTTAGCTGCTGCCTGACGTGCTTTGCTTTTCTTTATTGCCTGTTAACATGTGCACCCCGCTCTTTTAAAGAACAGGCGCTTTGAACTGGCTCTAAAAAGCAGGGAATCAGAATTTTGGGGCTAACCATGTAAGAGTGGTGTAACAGAGCCCTTTTGAGCCATGAATCCCACCCCTGCGATTTCCCCCAGCCTCTATTTATAAGATTGCGTCACACAGCAGGGAGGGGGCACAGGCCCACGTGAGCCAGGCAGCCAATGCTCAGCAGGAACAACAACAGGGAACAGCAGAAGCCAAGAGTTTGCCCATAGGCATTGAAAAATTATAACGAGCAAATCGATTTTGAGTAGTCTAAATTTGCTTGGAGATAAATCAGGAGCCGAACAAATGCTCTATCTAACAGAGAAATGATTCACCAAGTACAGTATTCCTAGAGCCACATAGAATGCTTCTGGCTGTTCTGAATGCTGGCTTTTTTTATTATTTATTTCTCAGACAAGACCATTATTATTTTCTTGTTACAGGTCTAGTGCTGATCCCACTGCAGTCAATGACAAATTCTCCGTTAGTTTCAATGAAGGACTTGGTCTCCTAAAAGCAATTTTTCACCAATACCTAAAGTACTTCCTTGACTCTCATATTTAAGAGCAGACTCTGCTCCCCACTCATCTGCACCTCTCCCCAGCACAGCTACAATTTGCAGAGTCCCTCCCTGTCCCACTGCAGGCCCCAGCATCCCAGAATAGGATCATATTTCTTCTTATAGGGATGCTCTCTGCTTCATTTGATGTGCCCATTACTCGAGAACTGTCTCTCCTCTTGTCCATTAGCTAAATTCTGGATGAGCTTATTATTCTGCTTTGGTTTGTAACAATCCCACTGGCTCCATCTCTGTGCTTATTAGGATTTTAGAAATGCAATCTAATTTGTGCTAAAGCATACAGATTTGCTCCCCTATGATCTGTGCTGCTCGACACCCCAGTGCTGTGTCTGCAGCGCAGCCCTGACCTGTGCACATCAGTGGAAGGAGCAGGGATGGGGCACAGGGATCCCCACTGACAGAAATCCCTGAGCTCTGGAGAGCCTCGGGACCAGAAGTGATGCCAATTGGTTTAAAGGTGCCTCTATTAAATTCCTTTCCAACTCCCCATGAAATACTCATTTCTTCAGCTTGACTGGAAGTCATCAAGCTCCTCTGGTGGCCCTGAGAGCAATCTATTTTGAACAAAGTTCCTGCAATCAAAACATGGGCAAAGCCAAAGAGATGCTCTCGTGTTTTTTACGCTCATTCTCTGTGGTTTTTTGTCTCACACCAGTTCAGACTGCAGCCAGTGCAAATCCCTGCCCTGCTCTGAGCACATCTTCAGCAGCACAGAGGAACATAGCCAAACAGCTGGCAGGGACTGCTTGATGGTGTTGATTGGGTAAGTTAATTAAGAGCAGAAGTTAATTTGAGCTAGGATAGGTTAAAAAAAAAATATACAGAGCAAGTGTTTCATTTTGTGATTTGGCAGCTTTGGTTTCTGGAGAAACATCTCCAGACGTTGCACTGAGCTTCAGCGTGGCTGCAGCACGGCGCAGACACTTCCAGTTTCTCCCTGATTTCCCCTGAGGAGTCCCTCATGCCAACCCAACACCTGAAAACTGCCACCTCCTGAGGTCCCCACCTGCCCTTTGCCCCATCTTACCAGGGGTCATTCTCGCCCCACCAGAGGAGAGCTGGGACAAAGTGGTGCCACCACAAGGAAAAAGCTTTTCCTCCCTTCCTTAGAGTCCAGAGTGGGCTCTGCAGTGGGCACAGGAGAGCAGAGGGACGGCCACCAGCAGCTCTGGGGACACTCCTGGAGCCACAAGAGCCACCATGGCAGGTCAGTGGCACTGCCACGATGACAGGGCCACCAACTTGGGCAGCCTGGGCTCTTCTAGTCAAGGCTGAGCAACAAATGCTTGGTTTCTCCAAACTCCCTCGAACTCCAACAAGCCCTGTCCTCCTCAAGACTCTCTCACTACCATTTAGTGCCTAATAAATGTTCTGCCTCATGAAGAAGAAACAGATAAAATCAATAAAGTGCCTGCAAAGTTGCTTTGTACCGTCTCACATGCATATTTAGAAACCCTCTCTTCCCTGCCACTCACCTCATGGATCTATTCTTGGAGAATAAAAACTGGGATATACTTTGCAGCCAAAAGTAAAGTCATAAAGAAGTTTGCTCACGTTCCTCGACACATGAGATATAGAGTTAATTAAAAATTGTTCTCTGTACAACAGGTTTGTTTCACTGGAAAATGTCACTGATGTAAGGCTGTTCTACTCTTGTTGCCAACTACATTGAATTGACTCCATTATAAGCTTACTCCTCCCCCCTCCCCATTACTTTTCTTCCAATAATAAACCAGAGGGGTCTCAGAGCCCACTTTTTTATTGGGAAAAGTGCATTAGGATCAGCTGGGATGAAGCAGTCATTTTATGCCCCTCCAGTCCCTGTTTATCTGTGGCTCTACAGAAGCAGCAAATACTTGCTCCAGTCCTGCACAGTATAAATGAGATTTTTGATCCTACAGGCATGGTGCTGTTAAAAGATTTTTAATTAGATAAATACATTTTATAAAAAGATTTTGCAGAATAGTTGCCTCTAGCAACTGTAACAATCTTGAAGCTTCATCTTCTAAAAGGAAAGAAAACTCTTGCAGGAGGCTGGTTGTGTTATGTAAAAATGAAAGATGGTATTACAGAATTAATAGGAAGGGGCCAATGGAAATGCAGTCCCACTCCTGGAAACGGGAGTTGGTTTCATTACCGACTTCAAACAGCACATGGATTTGTGCTCTGATTTTTCCAGCCCGATTGCCAAGTGCCAGCCCTGGGCTGGAGGAGTAGCTGGGCCGGGCTGGAGGGAGCCGTGAGTTCTGTGTTCCCACAGCCGCCCGTGTGGAACTCAGCCCCAGGGCAGCGCTGCGCTCTCCCCACAGCCGTGCCGTGCTCTGCTGCCTCCCCAGCTCTGGGACATCCTCCCCTCAGGGATGTCACCAAACCCTGTGCAGCACGGAGCTCTCCTCGCCAGCCAGCCCGCCTGGAAGTGTCGTGTCCTTGGGAGCAGGGAAGCTCTGGTGGCTGTCCCTCCCTGCCCGAGGACGGGGAACAAGCGGCTCCCCCAGGCAGCGCATTCCCTGCAGGCACAGGGGAACCCGGCCCTCCTGATCCCACCGTCAGTCCCGGGACAGAGCAGGGTGAGGTGCAGGCACGGGCCCGGCCGTGCTGAGGTGACAGAGCTGCTCCCGTGCCCTTTTTCCGTGACGAGGCTGCTCTGAGCCGCTCCCTGTGCCACGGCCCCGAAGGCCTCGCCGCTGTGGGGCAGGGACTCCACAGGACCTTCCCTCTTCCCCGTTCACATCCCAGGGAGTGAAGCCTCACAAGGTGGGGACTTTCATCCCTGCAGACTCAGTGCAGGATAGCAGCTGGAATGGGAACTTTTCCATGCTCACCCCCATAGTCAGTATATTTAGCCCTGACCTAGAAAGACCATCCTTTCTAGGGCTGAGTTGTGATTCAGACAGTCTGCTTGCTGAGCAGAGACTGCCAACTGTGCCGAATCATAGCTGATTAGAGGTGGGAGAGAGCCTGAAAAACAATACACCCAGGCAAATGCAGTGGGTTTGGAGCATTTCATGGGAATTATATTTAACACCGTTCTGGTGACTTAAAGAAAAGTTAAAACAAACAACCCTCGCACCTTCCAAAATAACCCTACCTGTCTCTGGTGGGAGAGGAGAGACTGGCAAAGGGTTGCTATTTTAAATCACAGTGGAACGGGGTAAAGAAAGAATATACATGTAGGTAGATCCATACGTAGGTATAGATACATACACACATCTCCAGATGAAGCATTGTCTGAGAAAGGAAGGGTGGACAGAGAAGCAGATATTTTTTATTTTGCAGTTTAGGGGAAATTCTACCTTGAAGCAAAAAAAAATTCAATTGTGTCTAAAGGGAAACAAGAACAAAAGAAACAAAAAAACCCCAAAAAACGTGAGAAGATGTCTGGAGACATCATGCTCATAAAGAAATGTCTGCTGGCAGGTCAAAAAGTGTCCCATCAGCCCAGCGTGGGACTGGAGCTTGGGTCCCACAGGAAATTATCCCCTGGCTGCAGACACTCTCAGGCCATCCCTGGGATCTGAAGGAGAAATCTTATCTGCAGGCCTGTGAGAAAGCAGGAGGAGGCACATGTTGTCCTTACACACCAGTAAAACAACCAGGGAGTTAAACTGGAAAACACAGCCCAGCCTGGAGACAGCAGAACAGGAGACTAAACACAACAGTTTAACAAATAATTACAGGTTCTTTATACGGGCTAGAATTTGTAATCCACCTTCATCCACTTCTCTTTGCACAGTTTAGAATTACAATGCCAAAGGGATCACAGGGAATCATGAAATAATGTCCTGCATTTGAGTGCAGAGCAGACAGTCTCGGGTGGTTTTAGATACTCTTTTCATGAAACATTTACCATGTGGCACCCAAGTGTTCTCCCCATTGTACCTTGGCAAACACAGCGGACACGCTGGTACAGGCACTCACACGGACAGGATGTTTGCAGACATTAAAAGTGATGAGAGAAAGGAAAAAACCAAACCAAAACCCTGATCTGGATAAGTTGTCCTCGATTTAAATTCAGTAAAGTGTGGGCATTGAATATTATCTCCATAATAAATTTGCCACGCCATAAAACAGAGTGGGGGATTGAGAAGTGATATCTTGCATTTCAACAAACGCTCGGTCTCCGAGGACCCCCACCATCCCTTGGCATGTAGGAGTGCAATTTATCATCTGCATTTTTTCATCCTAACTGCACGGAGGAGAGGGTATTATGGCAGTGGTGCTGGACTGGTATTTGGGGAGCTGTGAATCCATTACCTGCGGCAGACTCCCTGACTCCTCAGTAAGCCCCAGCTGCTTGGTTTCCCATCTGCATTTCCATTTCAGAGAAACTTTAAATTATTGTCAAAAATATTTGAGGAGTCAAAAAGGAAACAGGAAATAACTGAGGTCAAATAAAAGATACTGTTTAACTAGAAATAAAAAGGGGGGGTTATATTTTAAGCGGGTTTTAAACACTTATAAATAATTCTGGGAGAAATTGCAAACTGGCAGCTTGCTTAAAAACGCCTTCAAAAACATTTCAACTTTTAAATACTTTTTTCATTACACAACTATTTTGTTAAATTGACACTGGTTTGGGAAGTACAGGATTGCCTACTCTGCATTTTTTCCCCCCATAAATGACCAACACCAGACAGATCTAATCATGAAGATTCTTTCAACAAAGTATGTAACAAAGGCTTTGCTTTAAGCACAAGCTTAAATCGTTGGGTTTTAGCGAGTTAAGCACAGTTAAGGAACTGCAAAGTGCTGGAGGATTCTGGAGTCAAGCACCGAGCAAGCACTGGGGCTGAGTGGGGTGAACATGGTGAAAAGTGAAAATAAAGCACGAATAAACAGAAAATAAGCATGGCACTTGGAGCCTGTGTGCTTTGCTGGTGGAGTATTTCTAAGGTGTGTTTTGTATGTTTCAAAAAATCCTGTTATTCAGGAGCCTGGAATTGCTCTTCCATCCCCATTGCTCATGAATAGCAGAGGCACAGCATGCAGCCCTTTATTCCGAGGGAACCTTAATCACTCCCCTCCCGAAACTGCTGCTCCATTTGACTGGCAGAATTAGAAGCAATCCACATATTGGAGGGGAAAAAAAGAAAGGCAGACCCATTTGGTTGTCAGACTGTGGGTACATACACAAAGCTTTTAGCACAAAAAAAAAAAAAAAAAAA
>VXBU01018853.1:441749-485508 GCA_013400315.1 Bombycilla garrulus | reverse complement strand
AAGAAAAAAGAAGAGAAAGTTGTTGCCCTCCTAAACGACATCTATATTAATGACATGAATGACAGGCTTAAGGGGAAAATGATAAATCTTTCTTGCCAGCTTTTCTTTTATTGCCCAACCATATATTTCATCTTTCCAGGGAGCAGGGCCATTAAACCCAGAGCTGCCAGCCCTGAGAGCCGTGGGGAAGCTGCAGCCAGGCCGCTCTGGAGCGAGGAGGGTCTGTCTGCCCCGGCTGGGACATGGAGCACCAACAGCACCGATGTAACCCAGCCCTCGGGAGGCTTGGCCGTGGATCCCAGGAGCCCTGGAGCTCCTGTTGTTTGGGGCTCCTGACCCCTCAATACCCTGCTCCAGAGGGAATAAGCAGAGGGGATGTTCAGCCCCTGTTTTTATGGCAGAACAGCTCTCTGGGGCTGCAGCAGCACCCAGGGTGACCCCAGAGCCCCCAGAGCCCCCGAAGGATGTTCTCTGCTTTGGCTGCAGTAGCTTCTCTGTCTCTGTGAAGGAGCTCCGGGCTCCTGATGGAAAGAAGAATGTTGGCTCTCCTCTCCCATGCCATACATGAGGCTGCCTCAGTCTCCAGAGCGGCCACAGATTTCTGCATTTCTGCTTTGTTCATTTTCCTACGCAGTCTCCAGGGAAAACAAGAGGAAGACAAAGAAACCCCAGTGTCTTGCAGGATCACAGACACAGATGTGATCATCTTCAGTTAAAAATAATTCCTTTAAATGTCCCTACACCAAGTTCCATTTTCCCTGGAGGTGATACATAACTAATAAAACTGAAAGACCCTCTGCAGTTGGGTGTTTGTGTGTGTATTCATTTACACATTCACATATTAATTTTTTTTTTCCACAGGAGCCTCCTGTGAAAGATCATTATGGTGAAGTGGAAGTGCCTGTGCTCAGACACACTGCAAAGATACTTCCTTGGGTTTATTGTCTGTGACCACCATACTTATATTTTATAGCAGCCTAATTACTGACAATCCCCTTTAAATGCTGACCTGCAGAGCTAAGTTATCCTGCAGGTGAATGAGTAGATGTAACATTTCCCTGTGTTCTCTAAAATAGTGTAGTAATATTAACTGGATTTGTCAACAGCAGGACTGTCTGGAGAAATTTTTCCATTTAGAAAAGGTCCTTGATTTCCCATCACCAGTAGCACCGAATCCACAGTGTTTGGGGAATGGTTATGTCATGGAGGAAGTGGAGGATTAAAAAATTAAATGAGTTTGTTGAAATCTCCCACACTGCTTAGTTTATGACAATAAAAGGCAATGATGGTTCCTTAAAAATCAACTGAGGGGACAGAATTAAGAAAAAAGTAAAAATTAATAATCCAGGTGAGGCCAAGTCTGGCTTCCCTGGCTCTACCTGTGCTACACAGCCCAAAAAGACACAGTTCCAATCTTTTTCCTAGCACTGCTACCATAGATAATAAAACTAATTTAATTTTCTGTCACTCTTTTCATTTTAATGGACACCCAGAGATTTCCCTGCCGTAGGAGAGCAGCGCACAAAACCACATCTTTTCTGGAACGAAGAGACATGGAAAAAGAAAAATCTTGTGTGGAAATGCCAGAAAGAAACATTGTCATGAAAAACAGGCTTTAAATATTGAAAACACATAAAGGAGAACATACAACACAGGAGAAACAGGCTGAATAAAACATGCAGCTATTAAAGGCCTGGAGCTCAGTCCTGCAGGGATTCGCAGTTTCCCGGCGCAGGCTGGGATTTTTTGGGGATTCTGAGTGCCACCGGGAGGCCGTGGGTCTGCAGAGACGCCGTGCCTGTCCCCGTGCTGTGACAGGTAGCGCTCCCTCCCAGGCTCAGTCTGGCACATTCAAACCCAACAGGATCTTTCTTTTTTCAGCTCCGTGCCTCGGAGGCTCTCACACGTTTCCCTTACCCCCTGCTCATCCCGCCCCGGCGATAAGCGCAGTATAAATAGCTACCAGTAGATGACAGATAGAACATGGACATGACAACAGTGTCCTCCCCCTGCTCCCACAGTCGGCACAGCGATTTCTGTCGTGCTCCGCTCCTTCCCGGGACTGTGGGGGCACGCTGGTGCTGGCAGGAGTGGAGCTGACTCCAGCAAACTCCTCACGCTGTCCCCGAAACCCCCAAAATCCGAGGTGAACGTGCAGGTGAATGTTTGTCTCAGCAAAGTAATAACCCCAGGGTTAATGAGGACCTGGCATAATTTAAGAGATGGTCGTAACTAGGAATGGATGCCATTTGTTCAGTGCTTCAGCTGGCTCCTGCTTTGGCTCTTTTTTCCCCTAAACCCCTGCAGCGCTGCTATCCAGGGATAATGGAGGGGATTAAAAATCAGCTCCTCATCTCTTGCTAATTCTGCTTGCTTCACTGTCCTATATCCAAAGCAACAAAATAGGGGCAGGATGTCCAGCTTTGGGAACCACCGTTTGGTTTGACTGGCAAGAGGCCAGGGAAGAGCAGAAAGGAGTGATAAGAGATGTGGAAAACATGACCTGTAAGGAAAGGTTGTAGCAATTGGGTTTGTTTAGTCTAGGGAAGAAAAGAACAAGGAAAGATTTGATAAGAGGAAAGATATGACAAAAGTCTTCCAACATGCAGAAGTTTGTTATAAAGAGAACAATACTCTTCTTGTTCCTTCAGAAATCACCTTATTTGCAGCAAAGACGACCGGGGTTAAGGCATTAGGAAAACGTCTTTCCTATATGGAAATAATTGAAATTAAAAATTGAAATGAAAAAACCTTTTCCCTGCAGGAGCAGGGGAATCCTGGACGGGCATTTCTGGTGTCTCCTGTGCACTGGGGACTTTCAGAACAGTTTACTGAGTCAGAGCCACGCTGCTCTGACAGCCTCCTCCTGGAGACTCCGTGCAGGCCGTGCCTGTGGGGCCGTGACCGCGTGCAGGTGCCGCATTTCGGCCGCTGCCCTCATGTGCACGTGGACACCCAGAGCAACGGAGCGTCCTGGTGAGGAGGGGAGCCCTGGCCTGGAGCCAGAAGAGAACTGGCTTGCAGAAGTCAATCCCCAGTCCTGCAAAGCTGGTGAATATTTCACGAGGTTCACGCAGCCTCAAACCCCACAGGCTTGGCAAAGCCTGCCCGGCCACTCTCCTCACGAGCTGTAAAGAGTCTGGATTCAGCTCTGAGCTGGCAGTGTGTTGAAGACACATGGGGTGGAGAAGAAACCAAACTTGCTCTGTTTAGACTGACATTGGCTCCCCACTGTTGACAGCAGTCCAGATTTGGGGTCTGGTCTTTCTCCCATTGAATTCCGCAGGGAATTTTTCCGTTGGCATCAATGGGGGCAGTAATAAGCCATTGTATCTGTCAGTGCAGACTGCCAATGGAAGACAAACTGGAACTGCTAAGCGCTGTCTGTAATGAGAGATCATTTTTTCCCTCCCTCCTCCTCTCTCTCAAGTCCATTTTCAGACCATAACCACATTTTAATGAATAAAAAGTTGTTGTTTCAAATCCTTGCAGAACTGCAGTCCCTGCCAAGCCTGTTTTTCTTCTGGAAAGACAGATGCATGTGCTCACATTATGGTAGTAGTTTTTTGCATGCCATATATTTTCAGTGATGTTCATGAAACTAGAATTAGTGACACTAATAATGACAAATCAGAGGGCTAATATTGTTTAACCCTGTTAAAGAGTGTTATTACATTTACATGTTCCCACAGAGTAAATGCTGTTCAACTCAGACATATGTCTTGCTATCTGTTTATTTTTATGAATCAGAAATGAATCAGCAGTCAAAGAGTGTCCTGTAGATTTACTTGTCTCATATACCATTCTAGAAGGGGAAAAAACCCTTCTACCAGGGCTCACAGAATCATTTTGTATTCAGTAGAGGCATAATAGCACTATCTAATTAATTCTAATCGATAAGAGAGAATACTGCAGGTGTGCACAGACTTACCCCAAAATGCTGGGCCATTGATGGGGCCAGCCTGTGCTCCTGCTGCTGTAACACTCGTTCCTATTCCCAGGGCGAAGGCAAAACTACACCTTCAGATCTGATCTCCTGTGTGCAGCTGTCTGGTTTTCACTGTTTGTGAGCAGATACAGAACTGCCTTTTCCTCAAGCCACAGAGTCTTTCAGGATGCAAAGAGCAAAGGCACAGTGTAGTCTGCAGCACTTAGGTTCTATTTGTGGATGAGACCTACAGTAATTTCAGAGCTGAAAAGTGCTTCTCTCTCTGCACTGCACTCAGCAGATAAATAAAATAAAATGACAGTCACTAATATGATGTTTCTATCCTTATCTTTCTTCGACACTCAGGGGCTTTTGAGGAAAGTGTTAGGATCGTTGGATAAGACTTTGAGAAGAATCCCCTACTCTTTGAATTGTGTACTTCTCTAACATGTCCAGCTCTTTACTGATAACGGGCTTGATAATATCTGCCTTAAAAGAAACCAAAATCAATACACTGCTTCAGAAATTTGACCAAAAAAAAGTTATGTAAGAGGTAAGAAAAACATCACACTTTCTTAAAGCATTAGATATTCCAAGAATTACAGAAGGTAATTTAAATTCAACTCAGCCACTACTGTTGCAATATTGAGGTTTTAAAGTCAGTTTATTTATATTTTAACTTTGCAGTTTCCCATAAGGCATGGTCAAAGTCTTTAACAGAATCACTGACATTAGGAATTCTCGTCCTCCTTTTCCCTTGCTCCTTATCAAGTGTACTTTGTTTCCTGCAATGGTTTATTGGGACCATCTGCATCTCCTCCTGTTTTCTCTCAGGCATGGAGATAAGATTTCACCTTTGGATGTCTGGTTGAAGTCCAGCTGGCAGTGGGGATGTGTTTGGTGGCGGTGGCTCCGTGCCTGTTGCATGCACGCGCCAGTCTCACATGGTGGCGACAGAAAATCCCACGTGAGAACCACCCTCCGTGCTCAGCACCAGCTTCATTTCCCTCCTTGGCCAGGGCCAAGAGCTTTGAATCCAACTACTTGAAAAATAAACTGCCCCAAGTCCTTATCCCAGTGATTAAACAAACGACTGTTTTACAGACTTTCACAGAGACTGAGCCCTCTCTGATGTGATGGTGAGGCCTGGTGGGATGACCAGGGCACCCTTTGCCAAACCAGCACCCAAACTGCTCTCCACTGCTTTTCAAACTGCTTTTGGGACAAATTATGTCCTTGCAGCTGCCTCCTACTCCTGTCACTGCTTTCCTCCTTTCTGATCCCACTGCCCAGCCTGAGAGCAGCCGATTGTCTCTGCGTCCCCTCAGGATTTCCAGAGCCCGGGCCCACAGCAGCCATCACCAGGTAACAGCAAAAGCTGCAGGGCACTTCCACCCAAAGCTGCCCTGGAAGAGGAGATCACCACAGGAAAAGGTTCCATCTATCCCACACAGCTCAACCAGCTTTTGGATGTCTGGCCATCCTACCCTTCTCCCCTATTATTGCTTTCTGCCCTATTCTGAGCTTGAACATGAAGTGAAAATCCTTGATTTCAGCCTTTGGCAGGGGTGATTCTCTCGCCAAGGCCAGCCCAGCTGGCAAATCTGGTTTCTTTGCAGCCGAGGCCTGGTAAAACACACCACAGCAAATGGCTGGAAAGTGAAATCAGCCTCCAGCAGAAGGGGTGGAGGACGAAGTGTCCCAGAGCAGGGGGAAGGATGGGAGAGCTCTCCTTCACCATTTATCTAGAAGTCCTGCAGAAAAGTTGCAGTCTTTGAAGATAATAGAAGCAAAGACAGTTCCTTTCTTCTCCCTTGCCTCCTCCTTTCCTCCCTTCATTTTGGAGACACATTATCCAGACAGAGGGTCAAGTACCCAGCAGATGAAACATTTTTCAAAAGCTCATTGTGAGCGTTTGCAATGCAGACAAACAATCTCAAGCTTCACTGCACATTCTCCCAAGAAACCAAAGGAACACCTTGTGCACTGTATCTTTTGTTTCTTTCTTTTGTTATTCTATAAGTATTTTTATTCTTTTTTATTTAGTATTTCACGAAGTAGAAGAAACTCCTAATCTTTGTTCTGCCTATTTGATGCTTAGAGAAGCCAAGGAGACAAATCTGTAAACAAGCTTTCTCTGTTTGTTAGATTTTTTTTCCTTCTTAAATACAGGCTGCAAGTTTCAGAAAAAGTCAAGGACTCGAGTTTCTCTTTGTTTTGAGTGTCTGGCTGCATCTACTGTGCTAAAGTGTCAGCTCCAGATAAATAAGGGAATGAAAACAGAGAAGGTCTATTTAAGAAAAAAATGTTTGTCCTTCAAAGTCTGGAGAGATAGAAGTGGATTTATTGTCCCCTGGGCAACATCCAGGGAATGTTTTGGAACCTTGAGGCAAATTGTGGACATTGGAGCCACAGTCTTTAGTGGTTTTGTGTGTCTTTAATATTGCACTGAGATCTGAACTGCTTCAGATCCAGAAAAGTGAAATAGTGGATTAAAACCATGAAGGAAGGGGGCACAGGGACGTCCTTGCACTGTTACTCCATCCGTTTTCTGGGTCATACTGAGGAATGGATGTACAATTTCTGGACCTTGGGCAAAAGGGGGCTTTTCTAAAGCACCTCTGCAGAAATATCACAGTTTTTATCATCATTTCAATTAGTGCAGTGCAGTCTTGCTTATTTGGACTCATGTGATTACCTGAGAACCAAGCCTGAATTAATTTTAAAGGAAAAAAAAAAACCAAACAGCAAAATAAGTGTCTGTCTTAGAGCTGTGGAGAAAAGTTCAAGGGAAATGTGGACTTCACTGATTTCCCACAGAAATAGTTCTGATGTGATCTTTTCCTTAGCAGCTCTTTACTTTAACAACGTATGGTGAAGCAGCTTTGCCTCAGTGGGGATGTGCAGGTCTCACTGAGCTGTGCTGGCTCCCTGGGCTGGAGGCAGCTCAGAGTATTTTAAAACAACAACATTCATAATTGCACTACATGAGGAATCAAGACTAATACAGAAGAGTTACCATAACAACAACACCTCGACATGGTGCAAGCACAAATACCTTACACATCCCGGGGAATGATTCAGTCCCATGTTGGGTGAAAAACATTCATCCTTTGAAGAACAGACCACTGAAAATGGTGGTGCCTGAGTCATAATTTTGTAGCAGGAAATCTGCCTATGAGAAAAGGCTTCAGCAAATGAATTATTAGAATTTTATTGCTATTTTATCTACCAGTGGCTTGTTAGCTACTATAGAAACTGTCATCCACTTGCTGGCTGATGAGTCCCACACCTCAGCACGTGTAAAGTGTTTCATCATACCATGTACAGCAACAGAATTGAGCTTTGAGGGGCTCAGCTCTGCACAAACAGGAAAAGCAGCAGGAAAATGAAAAAAAAAAACTTCTGGAGCTAAAGTTAAAGATGACCCTACAATACAGTGGGAAGGGAAAGAAAACACAAGTCAGAGTGGCAAATTACAGATTATTTTCATGGATATGTGCTCTCCTTGAGGGAAAAGCGTAGCATCAAAAATGATCCAACTGGAGAGAGATGTAGTGGGAACAAAGATTAGGGGGAACAGGGCAGGGAGGGGAGAGCAGCAGGGATTTGTGGAAAATGATGAGGGTGGACAAAGGGAGGTGACTCCACCAGATGATCTAAGGCCTGTTCTTCCATTCTCACACCCAGCAGAGGCAGCTGCCTTCACAAAGCCCTTCCTGACTGCCATGCTGCCGTGCCGTTGCAGTGCTCAGATAAAATACCACATTTCAAAAGACCATTTGGCCTTTGGAGGTGTTTGGGGGGGTTGGAGTTCTTAATTTTTTTTTAATGTGAGACTTTCTGTTGGTGCTCAGCATTTTGCTGTCTTTAGAAAGCAGGTAGTCAAACACAACAAAGCTCCTTCCCCTTTCAAGTTTCTCCTTCCTTCTCCTGGGCTGTAACAAGGTGTGCTGCTCATCACACCGAGCTGCACCAAATATTGGCTTCCACCAAAGAACGACCCAAAAGGGCAAACTCCCCTCTCCAACCTCTTCACTTCATCATTCCTCTTCACTTTGCAAAGTAGGAGGCCTTCATTTTCCTCTAAGTTTCCCTAAGTGTTGTCTTAATGCAGATCCTGCTTTTTTATTTATTCCCAGAAGAACAGTGCTTCATTTTGCTTACAGTTCTTCACTGCTGCCACGAAAAAAAAAAAAAAAAAGCTCAAGTGATTTCTGCTGTGCTTGCTTTGATAGTGATATTCAGCAACGAGATTCTTTGTGTGAAAGAAACCCAGGAAAAGCAGTTTTTCCTAGCATTATAGTTCGTTATAGTTAGGTGTTAAAGTTTTCAGCTGAGCTGCTGGTGATAAACACTGCATATGCTCCGGGCTACGTAGGTTCCCACCAGATTTTCTTTGTCCAGGTTAGAAACACAGCAGTTTTAGGTTCTCACTGCAGCTAATGGAGAGCAAAAGGGTTTTTAGGAGCTGTTATTTATCCCACTTGAGCTCCAAATCCCTGAGGTGTCTCTCCTCCCCCCCGAGTGCAGAGGGCTCCCAGGGCAGGGCCTTTGCCAGCTGGCACAGGTACATTTCGGGTGGGATGGTGCCTGCCCTAAGCTGCTCAACACCTGAGCGGAGGAGAAAACAAGTGAATAGGAAAGAAAAGCAAGAGAAGACAAGAGAGAGATGAGGCACTGCCTGGAAATCACACAAGGCACTGGGGTGGAAAGAGAACCCAGATCTCTTAATGAAACCCCTTTTTTTGTGCACTCTGTACCATGGGGCTCTTCGCTCTGTCAGACCAAAAGAACGTGACCCTGTATTTCCTTTTTCTCTTCCCTTCCAGTAGTTGCATGTTAATTAAGCAGTTACATTTTTCCAGAGCAGCTGTAAGACCAGAAACCTCTGAAGTCAGATGGAAAGAACTAAACATTTCAGCCACTGTGAAGCAGCCAGAAAAACAAGAATGTGGGAGAAAAAAAAACATTGTGCAAATAAAATTGCTGAGGGGAATACAAAGATCACATGAGAAGGGCAGATAGGGGCATTGTGTGAAGGATAAGGAAGGGGAGTCAGGAACAAGGGAAAGCTTCTGATTTTGATGAACCATTGTCATTGCCACTCCTGCCCAAGGCTGTAACACCAAGGCTTCGTTTCTCACCCCACACAGGCGTGAGGGTCCCACAACCTCGGGCAGCCAGGCAGGGGGACAGGAGGGAAGATGAGACTCAGGGATGGGAGCCTTGCCAAACGGATCCACCACGGACAAAGAAATCACCTCCCCTGCCCACGGCTCACTTGCCTCAGTGCTCCTTTTGCTTTGGAGCTGGAAATTTTTCACCTAATTCATCCTGCCAAAGGCCAGATAAGCTCTTTGTGTGGCTATGAAGGCAGAAACCTCTAAAAATTATAATCAAGGGCTAAACTGATTATTTTATGTGACCTGATCTGATTTTGAAAATAGCCCTTCCCGAAGCAGACAGCCAGACTAGATGACCCCCACATGTCCCTTCCAGCCCAGTAAAAGCTGCAAAGATTCAGGAAAACAACTCTTTTATCCTGTGGACTACAAAAATAGCACTTCCAACAGTTTTCCTTTCTTTATGAGAAAAAGGCCTAGACAACTCTCAGGGGCCCAACACCCTGAGACAAAGAGAGGTCTCTACAGACAACACCAAGCTCTTCCGAGCTTTCTTTCTCTGCCCTTGCTGTGGGATGGGATCCCAGCTCCTCTCTGAAGGAAAAAGCCAAAGCCAAGTGAAAGATGAGCTGTGAAGGTGCAGACCTTGCTGCTGCTGCTGCTCTCCCACAGCAGTCAAAGAGCGCTGATTGCAACACCAGACCAGTAGAGTTTCTCCACTTGTTTTGAAACTGTCTCAGCTGGGAACACACCCCGGCCTGTCATTCCTTGGCTGGGTTTATAAACTGCTCCGCTGGGACCTACAGGTGCTCAACACCTCCCCAAACAGAGCTGGAGCACAGCAGATCTGTGCCAGTTTGTGCACTTGAGGCTGTTTTGCCTTCCAGCTGCTTTGTTTTAAACCCAACCAAGCTGGCAATGCCCCAGCCCAGCACAGTGGGGTGACATCAAGATCCCCCCTTAAATGCTGTCAAGTGAGTTAAGTCTTTAATAACACCTGGAAAAGGATCTCTGCACCACAGAGGAACAAACTTTGCTCCAAAGAGGTTATCAACGGGACCCCAGGAGACCAGTCACTGTGAAGCTTTACTTCATTCCAGAAATGTTTTGGAAGCAATTACTTCATCTTGTTCTTTATTCACGGGATTCACTTAACTGATGACATTATAGCTCAGTCCATTAAGTAAATGGGTTATATATTTTCTCCAGGTTTTGAGGAAGTAATGTTGCAGTGTGTGTCACTATCATTGTCAGCAGTCAACAGGGACAGGGACTTTTCATTTGTTTAGTGAGGTTTACCTCTGATGATTTCTTAAATATGAAATATCTGGCTCAGGGTCTTTCATAACGTTTGAGCAGGATTTTAAAAACAAAACAAAAAAAAAAATTAAAAAGAAAGCAAGTGTTATTTTCACAAAAATTCCTGGCAGCTGTACTGTTTATTATGAGAGGAAAACGGAGCAAGAAAAATTGGCATGTCAGTTCTTAAATGAATTTATATCCTCATTTCCTTTAGAAAATGAATCCCTGCTCCATCTAGCCATTTTCCATCCGTCTGCAGGGGCAAAGTTTGCAGAGCACGATTGAAATGCTCCATCCTAGCACAGGCCAGGGTGCCACACATGCCTTTGGTAATCAGATCCCTCCCCACCACTGCTGCCGGTAGCACTTAGAAAGGTTTTATCTTCCATTGCAATGGGTCTAAAGAGTCAGCAGCAGCTCAGAAAATAATCAGGGACACGTGATCAAAATTCTGGTCACCAGGGCCAAAATGTCCTTCTAAGAGGGCTGCAGGAGCCCATCTGCTGAGAACTGACGAGCTGCATTTGTGTCCCCATGCCATGGGGGGGACACGTCAGGTGTTCCCTTTTGCTGGTTTTTCACCAGTATCCCAAGGAGGAGAGGCAGCAGCATGGGGAGGAGATTTGCCAAAAGATAAGAGAATTTGGGAGCCAGTGAAAAGCTCTGCTTTTGGGAACTGTCACAGAATGCTGTCACTCAAAAGGAGTTTCGCACAAAATCTCCAAAACAACCTCTTCCTCCTCCACGCTCATCCGCCTCCTCCGAGGGGTGGTGGTTAATATACTAAATACAACATAACCACTTGGAAAGCACTTTTCATTTTGAGTCACCACCTTGCTATTTTTGCAGCCGAAAATACAGACTGGTGGAGCTGATGTCATTAATGTGGTACGCACAGGAACGACTTGGGGAGCCGGGGTTGGAATTCTGAGGAAAAGGAGGCTCCCGGGAAGTGTCTTCTGGGGAAGTCAGGATTGCAAGCAGTGCAAATGCATCACAGCCAAGGAAAAGAAGGAAAAAGAGGGGAATAGCACTGTAACACCATTTCTGGTTGTCTCCAGTTTGTGTTTTAAACCAATATCAAATTAGGAAAAAGGAAAGGGGAGGAGGAGAAAAGGGGAAACGTTTCATTTGCCCCCAACATAAGAGGTTTTGTTTTGGACATAGACTTTTTATTCTTTCCCTCTGAATTCTTAAAAAATACCCAGGAAAGAAATTTAAACCCCCAGAGTTAATTCAGAATGAAAAAATCAAAGGCTCCTGTTTCAGCAAAAAGCTTGCTGGGACTGGGTGGCAGACAGGGTGGGAACGCCAGACACCAGTGCCTGGAAGGCTGACAAACACAAGGGAGGGCCTGAACGCAACAAAGCTGGGACACGAAACCCACAGAATCTCCTGATGATTTGGGTCAACATATGGCTCAACACAACATCTTTAGCCAACCCCGACGTGTTTCAGTCTCCAGGGGAGCGCGTGCGATTTTCTCACATCGGAGAGGAGAGCTCTGATGGCACTGGGGAAGGAAAAGCTGCTCTCATCCTACCTGCTCTGTATAAATGGGGTGCTGAAGCGCTGCTTACCCGAGCAACTCCTGATCCACAGCTCCCCTGGCCCTGCTCAGAGCTCCCAGGGAGCGTCCTGTGGGTTTTTCGGCTGCTGCACAAGAAAGCAGCACCACGGGTGGGTGTCAGGGGTCCCCAGCCAGGACACTGGGGGTGACACATTTCCCTGCCAGGGTCTGCACAGCCGCTGAGTGCGGGCTGGTGTCAATGGGACTGTTATGATTTCACCCAGCCTCGCTGCTCTGGCTGCAGTTTCCCCGATTCCCTGAACAGCAGGGAAGGTCTAGACTGGAGCTGCAAAGATTTCCACATACACAACACACAGACAAACACTTTTTTTTTCCCCCTGTCCTGCCAGTTTCACCAACCATGAGAGCAATCCACAAAGCACATGAAGGCTCTTTTCCCTGACCTGCTTGGCTGGCTTTGCTTTGCTGGTCTGAATGGTTCTGCAAACCTGACCATGAACGTACAGAAAACACATTTCAGCCTCTTGTAGGAGAGTTAAACTCTGGGAGGGAAGAAATGTTGGTATCAAAGGAGCAGAGAAACACAAATACGTCTGTGCTAAGGGAGAGAGTAACCGTGGGATGGAGAGGGACAGTTCAAGGCTGGGACTAGATATGCAAGAAGAGAAACTTGCCCAAACATCAGTTGTTTTTTCTAAACAGGAGACAAATATCTGCACTTGTATCTGAGCTCCCATCCTGTCCCTCTCACGACACAGGGGACAGACAAACACACCGGGGCCAAAGGCTCCAAACACGGGGCACTGTCAGGGCACATGACCCCACACAGCTCCCAGAGCTCTGTGCTGCTGCTCCCCTGCCACCCCTGGAGCACAGGACGGGAAGGAGCTGCAGTCAGGGGCAAGGCATTCAGCCAGAAGAGAATGCAGCACTGACTCTGCTCTGCGCTGGGTTGGGATCCATCCATTTCGCACCAGAGGAGCAGACAAAAATCATTCAAGCATTACAAGCCCTGCACAGTACTCCCTGTAGGCAGATGTTCTCCTGCTGTGTACTTTGTGTCTGCACTGGTGAACCAGAAGCATTTGAGAACTCTCAGTTGTACTCCCAGCTCCCTCCTCACCCAGGGTCAGGACGAGCTCTGAGTCTGCACAGCAGCTGCTCCCCCCGGGGAGGGAACCTCGGGGAGGACGAGCCACAGGGGAGAGGCGGCCAGGTGGGAGCAGAGCTGCTGCACTCGGGTCCTTGAGCAAAGCCTCTCAGTCTGGTGAGCTTTAGAAGGGCCCTGCACACAGAATAAGCACAGACAGACACGATAACTGAGCCGGGACGCGCCCTGGCACTGCCGCTCTGCACGCTCAGGATGAGCCATCAGTGACCTGCTGAGGCTGCTCCAGCTCCAGAGCGCTCACAGCATCCCGGCGAGGGCACGGAGCTGCTGTGCCAGCGGGAAGGAAGATCCCGGGGACAGGAACCCGGAGCAGCCCCGGCAGGGCACGCTCGGTGCGCAGGGTGTGTGACCCCAGGCTGTGCTGCTGTGTCGCTCTGCTCCAGGAACCTGCTCCAAAACCCCGAAGGACAAACAGAACAAGCAGCAAGGTCAGAGGCAGCCAAAGAATCCTGCAATGATTCCTGTACCCACAACCAATCCATGAAACGCAGCCATGACCAGGGGCATTTTCAACAGACGATACCATGTCAGCAGACTTGGCTGCTTTTGAGATAATTTCCTTAGAAAGGGACGATTTTGGTGTAGGCAACAACATAAACAATTTGAAAATCATCTGACTTTTATCAACCTCAAGGTTTAAAAAGAAAATAAAACAAGGGAAAAGAACAAACACTCCGTGCACAGACGAGAGGACCTTCAGGAGGAACGCAAACAACAGCTGCATTTGTTTGTGTTTGATTTTCAATTTTTCTTAAGAAAAACTAGGCATGTAAGAGTGAATCTTACTAATGAAATATTGATTCAAAATACTAATACACTGTAATAGGAATAAACCATTTGATCTCCTGCTGCCTCTGCTTTTAATGAAGTGCTTTTCTGTTCTCAGACTCTGAAGTACAAAAGCAGAAATCAAAGATTTCTTCTCCCTGCTCTACTTGGTGTGCCATTCCAGTCCAGTGCAGTTGTTCCAGTTATTCTTAAAATACCCTAAACAAATCAAAATCCCTTCAGGAGATGAAAGTTAAAAGAATACTTGTTTCTTTCAATGATCCCTCCTCTCTGATAGGTTCAACATATTTGTGTCAGGTGTTACAGTTGGCATCAGCTGCCATTGTGTTGGTGAGTATTTGCTTTTCTATTTCAGTTTGCACAATCCCTATCTCACAATGGGCCATGCCAACAATTTCCATGCTGGAAAACACAGAAATAAACACAGGAACAACTGTTCTGCATTACTGCATAGCGACCAGAGAAAATTATTTTCCCCCCCTCTTCTTTCCTAATGACTCACACCTTCCAAAATCACATTATCTAAAGTCCACGTAACCTGCTTTTTCTCTTGAAGTCACTTCTTTCTTTTTCCCTCTCCAGCTAACCAATGTAATAAGAAAAAATTTGCATCTTGGCCCTTTTTATTCTCTTTGATAAAAATGATCTGATCTCCATGAGGTGCCATAGAGAAAAACCTCCAAAGGTTTAAATTCATTTATTTGAAGCTTAGCTGAACCTTTAAACATCCCACCCTTCTGCCTAATCCCTCAACAAGCTCACATTTCCCCTTTGCCCTCCATGGGCTTGCCTGCAGGGAAATACCTTCCCAGAACAGCTGTACTAGAATAATTAATCCACTACAGATAGGCCAGGAAAATATCCTGCCTGCATATGACTCTGGAACAAAACTGATATTCTGGAAGTCTTTGTGCAGCCAGTATTTCCTTCCAGGATCCGTGCAGGGGTTTGGGGCAGGTGGCACAGGACAGGCACTGGGCCACAATTCTGCAGGGACATTTCCTCACCCAGTGAGGGTCTGAGAGAGAGTGAACTGCAGGAACATTCTGGGATTAGAACTGGGGTGTTCTCCTCCTCCCTGGATACTGGGATTGGAGCTGGGGCTGTTCTCTTCCTCCATCACCTCTGCCTTTTGGCAAGTTCTTCTCACACTTTTGCTTTGGTTCCTATATATTTTTTTTTTTTGGTAGAAATATAATACTGCTTTGGGAACTAATTAATTGATGAATATAGAGAGCCTGAAAAGTGTAAAGCACTACACAGGAGTTAAGTGTTATAATTAGGAGCAATTCTGATCTTGATTACAATGAGGTAAAGCTGGAAGTCCTATACCACAGAAAGATTTAAACTGATAGGAAAAAAAAAGGTCAGAATCAGGGTCTTATGATTTTAAATGTAAACTTGGGCAGATTCCCCGCTGAGTTACATCTGCAACTGTAATAAGATCAAGGAACATGACAACTTGTCATTTCAGTAACAGATATAGGGAGAATGCCCTTTAAAAAAATTAAACAGGAAGGAAATTTTTAAAGTGTTTTCTTTGGCTCTGAAACATATGCCCAGGGAGAAACTGTTCTCAGCAATGCAGTGGATCTTGAAATATTTACTGGATCTGGCATTTAACATAATCTTTCTTGTATAAACGATATAGAAAAAACACATATTATCTTAGACTGCAATCTAGTGTGAAGATGAGATGATATTTTAATAGAGCTGCATTCATCAACTGTAACAAGAGAGGAAATGTGCTCCAATCCAACATGCCCTGTGGGCAATGTAAATAAGAGTAAGTGACTTCGACCATCAGATAAATGCAGCAAGGGGGGGCAAACAGAGGGACACAGGCCTGGCAGGAGGAGGGCAGAGTGGGCTGGGAGGAGGGCAGAGTGGGCTGGGGATTTGATCTGGGCAGGGATGAGGGCAGTTTGGGCAGGGGGATTTGGGCAGGGATGAGGGCAGTTTGTGCAGGGGATTTGGGCAGGGATGAGGGCAGTGTGGGCTGGGGATTTGATNGGGGGGGAGTTGGGCAGGGATGAAGGGAGTTTGGGCGGGGATGAGGGCAGAGTGGGGAGGGGGATTTGATCTGGGCAGGGATGAGGGCAGTTTGGGCAGGGGGATTTGGGCAGGGATGAGGGCAGTTTGTGCAGGGGATTTGGGCAGGGATGAGGGCAGTTTGTGCAGGGGATTTGGGCAGGGATGAGGGCAGAGTGGGCAGGGGGATTTGATCTGGGCAGGGATGAGGGCAGTTTGGGCAGNGGGCAGGGAGGAGGGCAGTGTGGGCTGGGGATTTGATCTGGGCAGGGATGAAGGCAGTTTGGGCTGGGGATTTGGGCAGGGATGAAGGCAGTTTGGGCAGGGATGAGGGCAGAGTGGGCAGGGGGATTTGATCTGGGCAGGGATGAGGGCAGTTTGGGCAGGGGGATTTGGGCAGGGATGAGGGCAGTGTGGGCTGGGGATTTGATCTGCCCAGCCGTGGCACCCACTGCCCCTCACACCACGATCCCAGCCACTCGCTCCACTCATCCCAAGGGTCCTCCTGGAAACCTGAATTTCTCACTTGGCTTGCAGCGGGATTTGCATGTCTAGCCAGTGACACCACTATTTTCAGGAGTAATTAAATTTTTAATTACGCTTCTTAATAGGCTGTAGCTACTGCTTTGCAGTTCTGTTTCTGTCCCTGTTGGATGCCCATGGAGCAGTGCCATGAAGCTCCAGCTGCTCTTCCAAGGGGGTCAGGGTGTGCCCAGCTGAGCTTACAGCCACTGAAATCACGCTGGGCATACCTTTCAGAGCCACAGGAACATCCCTTCAAGATTTTTCCAACACTGGTTTGGAGAAGGAACACTGAAGACTGAAAGGCTCAGATGCTCAACGGTTTTCAAACTCACAGACAGATTTATTCTTGGGAACAATATCCCAATTTTCCTTCAAACCAGGCCTTCAAGTACTTACTCCTTCCTGGTAATTGTAGGACAAAAAAAAAAAAAGGGAAAGTCATCATATATAGGCAGTAAAACTGCAATATACGCTCTCTAGAGAGGACTTGTGCTGGAGAACATGCTGGATTGAAAATCATCAGGGAAAGACAGTGAATTATTTGTGACCTTAGGCAAGATGTTTAATGTCTTACTAGTTCAGACAGGCAGAGTCACACTCACACCAAAACCACAACAGCCTCCTCGTTCTCCCTCTGTGCGGGAGGGACAGGGCTGTGAAAGAATGACTGAGTGTCCATGTTTGAAGCAGACTCTTAGGAAGAAGGGCTCTAAATAAAACATCAAGAAGTTAAAAGGCAGCTCGTTGTTTGACTTGTCCTCAGACAGGACATCTGAGCAAGATGCAGCTGGACCCCTCAAGCTTTTGGCATTTAAAGGACCCCGGACCTTCCCAAAGCAGCCCCAAGACTCCCTTGCACCCATTTGCAGAGAAAACAAAGGACCCTGAGCACTGACTGCTCATTGATTTGCATTTCTTTTCCTTGCCAGCTTGTCTTCCCCTTGAGAGGGGAGACAGGCAAGGTTTTTATTATTTTCCAGCCACTGCTTGATGCACCTGCTGTAGGGAAAACGAGCAGGTGATGGAGCAGAAGCTGAACATCACTGAGCTCTGATGCCCATCAGCCCAGTGCCAGGATCTGTGTGTGTTCCCAGTCCCTCCAATGCCATCCTCGCAGAGACAGCCCTCACTCAGCACGTTTCAGACGTACAGCAAACACTGAAACCCACAGCAGGGCTGGCGCTGCCCTCACTGAACCCTTCAGCAACCCAAATCTGCACCAGGCATCAAAATCCTGCCAGGAGAGTGGCTGCCACTGCAGCTGTGCTCTTGTGACCCAGTTCACAAGGGCCGAGTGGGCTCAAAGGAATCTTCCATTTTCCCTGCCCTGGGACACTCAGCAGCCACCCCACTGCCAAGCGTGGCTCAGCTTTAGTTTGAACATTTGAACATTCAGTTGGGACTGTCCGTCCCTCCTGGCACAGCAGAGCTCTGCCCACGTGCCCTGTCACCCTGTCACCCTGTCACCCTGTCCCCAGGCACTGCCACCCCCAGCAGCTGCGAGTGCTCAAGTCCCGCTCCCCAGCCCCATCCCAGCACTTCTCCCTTGACCTGCAGCAGCAGCCAGGTACCAAAATGCAGCTCTGAGCGGCTGTGATTGGCCTCCCAATGACCAGCAGCACCTCACGTACCCATTTTCAGCCTGCAGCCCAACTGGATACACAGCCAGGGGACAGAGGGCAATGCCTCCATTTCAGGTCCTAAATTTATCTCGCTTTTTAAAGCGAGGTCTGAACCTCCAAGGTTTTGGCTTCTTCAGATTCCCTTGTTATGAAGTTATGAGAAAACATTTGTGGTCGGGTGATTTCCTTTTGCCCTAGACAGCTGTCAAGAGCAGCAGAATGGCCCAAGGCAAAATGTGATGTGGGTGTAAGAAGTGTCTTAAGCCAATAAGTTAAAGCGACGGGTTAGAAAGCCTGGGGAAAAAATGAGCCAATAATTGCTGAAAATCTTCCTACTCTGCTACGTTTATTTAGTCAAATTCAGTGGCCCCTCTCCAGGCCTTCAGCCTTCTCCACGCCTTGGAATAAGAACCTTATTAATCATTTTGCTTCTATTGTTTAATTATCCTGAGCATCAGCAGAACAGATCAACGCTTGGCTCTTGCCCACAAATCCCAGCCCTCTCAGACTGCAGCATCCCAGCAGCTCCCACTCCATGGACAGCAGAGGCCAAAGTACTGAAAGTATTTGCTGCCCTTATGTTGTTTAGAGTAAAGAGGGATTAAAAATTACACCCTGCCAGGGCTGCTGGAAGACTCATTTGATGAGTAGTCTCCATCGAGAATCATGGAAACCCTCCACCAAATGTTAAAGGAAAAGGAGGTGGGAAAATGGATTAGCAACTCAGAGACAATCACCACAGATCGTGTTTGTTCTTTTTGAAAAAAAAAAAAAAATCAGTTTTAATGAACACATGCACATCTCATCTCCGAAAAAATATTACCAACTGAAGGAAAATCTGTTTGAACAATCACTACTTTTAGTGGTATTGGGGGAGGAGAAGGGTGTTGGCTGCCAGACTGAAAAGTTGGGGGGCAACAGGAAAGGAGGGAAGGGGCATTCAGAGTTAATCCAACATTTCTGCCAGCAGCAGTGCCAATGAAGAGTCCCACTCAGTGTCAAAGTGGCCGTGTTTGGATGGCCTGGGGGCTGGGCAGTGCCTGCCCACATGAGATGGGGGCTCAGTTTATTATTATTATTATTTATAACGAGAGCAGATTTGGGTTTTTTTATATCTACATAAAGACTTAAAATTCAGCTTTTGTTTCCCCTGCTAAATGACTGTGCACTGACTGTCTCTCTTTGGGGGCCTGAGGCGTTCACTGAATAAGGCTGCTTGGTTATCAGGTAATATTTTATACCAAGATTGAATCTTTATTTAATAGGCAGAGTCTTCTATTGATTCATGCAGCCAGCAATGGTGACTAAGAGAGCTGTGAATCATTGACACCTGTTGGGTTTGAGGTTTCTCTTCACTCTTTACAACCTCTTCCTTCTGCTTCCCTTAAACACACACTTTTTTCTACTTTTTATTTATTTCTTTTTTTTTTGAATACAAAGGAATAGAACAAGAAGGCTACTTTTTGGCAGTATCTCTACAATTGTAGTAAAATTGGTATCTTAACACATGTCATACGTGCAGCTATTTTGGACTCATCTGCAAATCCCTAAAGCCATCCTATTTACCTTTTTTTTCTTTTTTTTTAATCAGAGAGGATATATGAGGTGAAGTCAAGCATATGGGCTACAAGAAAACAGTGTATGACTCATGACAGCCACTCAAAATTAGCTATTCCTTGGCCAGTTTATACCTGTACATACACAATTCCCTGCCTAGGAAAGATTCATCTCTTCATTTAGCAGGGGTCTCACCCTTTGATGACCCTTTAGGAGCTGCAGTGAAACCCCAGACCTCCCTCCCCTGGGGAGCCTCCCTGGCGCTTCAAACCAGCTTTGCTGTGCTCTCACCTTCCCTAATCACCCTCCTGCCCAAGGAGATTATGAGCATCAGGCGTGAAGCCATGGCCTCGTTAAATCAAACCTGACTTTTACTGTTGGTGTCAGTGGGGCCAGGGGTTCAGTACAGGCCCCGTTTCCTAGGCCCGACTAACAACACACGGCTCCACCTGGCATAAAGCTGGGTGATTCCAGGATTTAATTCATTAGTGGGTCATGATTCCACACTACTGATTGCTTCTGTGGAACTGTAAGACAAATAAAACCTAAATATTTGAAATTGTAGCTCTAAGGCCACTCAGTCCAAAATCACTATTTCTTTTTTTTTTTTTTTTTTTTTTTTTCCCCTTTATCCTTTCCTTCACAATCCACCTTTAAAATCTTTTTTCCCTTGGAGCCTGTCAAAGCTGCCTCCCCAGGGCTCTCCCCTATTGTGTCTGTCCTCATGCAGTCCCTTTGTAATAGCCAAGCTGTGCAGTTGATGCTCAGGCTGAATTAGAAAGCAGGTCTGTGTCTGATCTGCAAACATACCTCCAGCCTTATTTCCCTTCCCTTAATGTATTCCAGTCTATGCCTCATAGTTAAAATCTTCAATTCTACCACTCTCTCCTTTCTACATGGCTGTTTTATTTGCACAGTCATTTCACAGTCCAGTTGTTCTTTCTGGTCAGGTGGCCTATAAAATATTTCTATTACCAGTTTACTCGGTGAAACATCTCCAACTGCAGCCCATAATGACACAGCAGCCCCATTTCAGTCTCTCTCAGATCCCCACTTTCAAAGCCTAATAAATCCTTTTCCTTCTCAAATAGCTCTCTCTGCTCTCATTCCTTTCTCTTGCTCCCCAAACAATCTAAACAATCTCTACTCTTTAATGTTAATACCTCTGTTATCTTCTAAGGAAACTGCAGCTCCATCCATACCTATTTCCCAGTGGGCAATGCCCACAATGCACAGCCCAGCATCAGCAATCCTGTGATTGTCCTACTCCTCCTCCCATTCCCTGCACAAATAAAACCTCTTCCTGACCCCAGCTGGGACTGACACCTCGCTGCTCCTGAGCTGGGCAAGCAGGGCTGGTTCTTATTTCTGTCCATCACCCTGCAAGACTCCCCTTCCCCAACTGCTCCCAGTTTGTGTGGAGAGGACGACCTGGTTAGAGGCAGAGATTTCTACTTTTTAATGCATTTCTTCCACTGTATCCCATAAATACATTTAACTGAGTTCCCCGCTCCTATTGCACATACTACCCTTCTGTCTGCACTGTGCTGGGAAGATGAACCCAGCTCGAGGTCTAAACTGTCCTTGAGGTTTTCACTCTGCACCTTGACCTCCAAAGCCTGGAAATCTCCCCAGATGCATTTCCTTAGCACACATTTCTGCCTTTTCCTCCTCCTGCTGTGCAAACCCTGAGCAAGGACACCGCGGCACTGACCCCGGGCTGTGCACTGCCATCCTGCTCTGCCTTCCAGGAGCTCCACGTGGGGTGTCCTCAGCAAGGTTTTCTGAGGCAGCCAAATGAGGCACAGAGCTTCCCAAATGGAGCTCAGAACGTCCCTGGAAGCTGGGATGTCCATGTTCTTTTGTCATCACTGATATGTGAAACCATGGGAAACAGCAAATCCCCTCACACTGGGGAAAAAGAGGAGCCAGGAGTGGCTTAGGGTTTGCTCTCATGTGCCAAGGTGTTTTTAAGCATCAAGCCAAAATTTGAGGAAATTTACTCTGCACTAAACTTAACTATGTTAAAAAGGAAATTTGGCCTCAAAATTATTTGGTCCTAAGGTGACTGTAAAATGGGATTTAAATGTATTTAAATGATCTCGAGAAGAGCTTGGGAGACATGCAGAGGGATGGAGCCAGCACAGTACACAGCACCCAGCAATCCACCCTGCTCCATTTGCCAAAAAGGAAGAGAAAAGCAATTTCCTTCTTTTTCTCTTCTGCAGCCCTGTGAGTGGAATCTCCAAAGAGCCCTGTGGGGCTCCCTACAATCCAGGGAATCAGCACCACAGCAAAGCTCTGCTAGAGCAGTGGGTGTTACTGATACAGGCACCCACCACCACCCCTGTCCTACCACACACACCCAACCCAGCAGCCAAATGTCCCCAGAGAGCCTGGGATGCTTCTAGAAAGCACAGACGCCAGGTGATGCTCCAGGATCTCGAGGAGCAGGGCCCTGCAGGAGATCCCTGTCACACCTTTGGCTGGAGCAGCTGCTCTCCAGCGCTGGGGCTGGAGGCAGGACTGGAATCACCAGCCTCTCGGCCCACTTGTGAGCAGCTGGGAACATCCAGAGCTCATCTCTTCCTGTAAATCTTGGAAAAACTCCCGCTGTGGTTTCCCCATCCCTGGTGTTGACACATGTCCTTGGGCCTTGGAGCAGTCGGACTTGGTCTGAACTGGGTCAGACGGGTCCCACTTTTGCCCTAAGTCCATTGGCGTAACACTTCAGTCTCTCCTCTTGCAACTTCCAGTTGACATTCCTAAAATTCTGGGAATCTGTTTTCCTTGTAAGCCCCAAAAAAAGGCTTGGAAGAAATTTAGAAGTTTCAGTAGAAGTTGTCTTAGATAAGGATTGATTTGTGCCTCCCATGGGTGCGTATCTTGCATTAGGACTCAAATACAAGATTGGGAATTAAGAATTGTGAAGGGTTTGATCCCAACACTGATTTTATATGTGACCAAAAGCAATTAATTTTACCTCTTAATTAAACTTTTGTCATCTGGAAAATTGACTGCTAAAGATAATCCAAAGCCACACATTTTCTGATATCAAATTTGCTGACAATCATGCAGTGCTCTCAGGTAGATGGGTGAGTTTATTACCAGTTCTCTTGTCACCCAATAAAGTAAAATTATTAAAATGCGTTTCTTCTGTCCCAAACAGAAGTTTCTGCTGTCATTTACAAGAACAGAGGCAACACATCAGGAGAGGTCACGGAGCTCCAGCGGCCTACAGCGTGCCCACAGCTTTGTGTGACACGAGGAGGTGAACTGGGACACGGCCCCTCCTTTCGCAGCTCGGTGCACAGCCTGTCTCCATTGCAGAGCACTGAGCCGCAGCTCAGCTGCTGGAAGGAGTCACCCCAGGACACTGCCAGGAGGAGGAGCAGGGCTGAGCATCTCTGCCCGCTCCGTGCCCTGCTCTTTGCCCTTCTCTTGTGCGAGGGGGGCAGTTTGCTGAAAAGCACAGCACGCTCCTGCTGGGCACTAATTCTGTGCGGGGACCCCAGCATTTATGGAACACATGGTACAGACACGGCTCTAGCGGGTAAATGATCCAGTTAAACAAGGTAGATCAACAATGAGGGGGAGGAGGAGAAAATGATATTGACTGTAATGTTTACAAACACTCGTCACCTTCCAGCTCAGTGATGAATTGGTAATAGTTTTGCTGGAAGAAAAGATCCCTCTTGCTTTAAAGACAGCTATTTGATGAGACACAAGGGAGACAATTAAACATTTAATTCAGTTTGACCTGCTCTGTCATTACAGCTCTTTGTTTCCCATCTCTTTCTTTTCCTCTGACCTTTAGGACGTGGTACTTGGTGATTTGTTTTTATCTTTACTTTTTTCCAATTTTTTTTTATTTTTTGACCAGGTCAAATCAAACAGATCCCGTTTCCCAAAGATAACATGAACGTGGAATATTAATGCAGCCTCCCCCTATTGTGTCCCTGTGGCTCCCTTCCCCCTGTGCCCCCAGCCCACACCCCACGCACCCCCTGCCTCACGCTCATTTGCACAAAAGCACACCGAGTCCCCTCTCAGCAGCCCACCTTGAACAAAACACTCCAGGACTCTCCAAACAGCAGAAGTGCTAATCAAGCAGGGCCCTGTGCTCTGTGCTTCTGCAGTGGTTGCCTGGCATAGAAATGGGCTGTCTGGCCGCAGCTATGAGGTAACGTCTGGCTTTTTTGCCAAGCTGCAGAACTAGTCAGACACTCCCTGGAACAACATTTCTTCAGGAAAAAAAAAAAAAAAAAGTTAGGCAAGAAATGATCTTCCAGAAACTTCCTTGCATCTTTCTGTGTGTGGGGATTTTTTTTTTCTTCTTTTTGGAAAAGTTATATAACCAAATTACTTAGAATGCAACGGGTTTCATCAGCTGATTTTTGGGCAGTAATCTTATGAAACTGATTTCTCACACTTACTAGGCAAACTGGAAATTTGGAAAGGGGAAAGAACACATACTCAAAATATACACACACACAGATGTACCCCACTCTTTTTCCTGCAACACTGTCTAGATCCACCAGCTATTTTTGGATGCAACCTGAAATAGAGCAATACGAATTCAAGCAAGGCAGCTCTAACCTGCATCTGCGGCATCTTTTTTGCAGCGACGCTGATTAATCAAATTAACCACTTAGAGGAATTCATACTGCAGCAGCAGCAGCAGCAGCAGCCCTTCTGTTTCCTATAGAAATTCCTTCTTTACTGAAATTGCATAGTATTCTTGACTCAATGTATTCTCCTTTTCACAACAGCACTGACAATTTGATTTTTTTTCCTTCCTGAAGGACAGAAAATACACAGTTCATTTTTCTGCAGTGAAGGTTGAGAAACAATCTGAACTGAAGAGACACGGCTGTTGCTTTGGAGGTTCAGGCTAACAGGTCCTCCCTTATTAACCACTGTCTACATGCATCAGTCAGAAATTTAGACTTGCCCCAAGGTGACACACTTGGAAGAGTTAATTCCTGAGAAGCAGCAGCTTTGGAAAGGTGCAGGAAGGAATGTCTTGTCCTCAGGGTAGGAGCAGCCAATGGAGCCGGGTGCTGGTGATGTAATGCCTCGAACCTGATGCATCATTGGCTCTGCAGATATTAGGCTTGATATGATTTTGGAGAGTTTGGCAAGAGGAGTTTTTGCAGAGGAGCCTGTAAATTTCCCTGCACCAAGGACATTTCGATTCAATCCTCCGGTGCTCCTCGGCCGGGGAGAAGTTTGCTCTAACAGCACTTCTGTCCTGTGCCTTCCTGGTGCTGTTTAGCTGCTCTGTATCCTGCTATCTGGGAGGCATTTCTCTGAAGTCAGACTGTGCTGGAATTACTTCTCCAGCCTGCCCATGAAATTGAAATGAATTTTTAATAAAAAGCAGTTGTTTTTTCTCTGACTCACCTCTGAACTCTTAATTGTTTCAGGCACCAACTTCCATTCCCCCAGCTTCTATTACCTTCCTGGGGTTTTCATCTGCCCAGGTTTATTTCTTTAGCTGATTGCTGCATGAGGAGATGGCTGATGATGTTTTAAATGAGCCCTGCCAGTCTGGGCTTGCTCTGGAGGAATCTGCTCAAAGCACCTCGGTGTCAGAGAGCTCTGAGCACGCCGGGCTCCTGCTGCAGCCCTCGCTGCATCTGCAGCCCCCGAAGCTGCCGGACCACTCCAGCAGTTTGTTTGAACTTTAGCCATGATTCGGTCACAGAACCCTCTGAGATTCTCACCCTTTATCCTCATCCTCCCCTAAACGAAATAAAGATTCCCACAAAACCTACAGGGGTGATTAAAGCCTCAGTCAGAGCAGGGAAGAGGAAGCAGGAGCTGCAGGAGTCGTTGAGGGGCTGGAGATGCAGGAACCGGCGATGCCGAGGTCAAGGCAGCAGCGCAGGAAGCCCAGGCCAGCCCGCAGAGCTCTGGAATCCCGAGCAGAGCAGCTTCCCCTCCTTCCCCTGGGCACCCCCAGGAGCCCTGCCAGCTGCCAGAGGCCAAAGATCACACAAGAGCTCTGCAGAGCAGAGCTGTTCCAAGATACAAACGACTCAGTGCTTCTGAGGTTAGCTCCTTTTCCGAACAAAGAACAAAAAACTTTGAAATCCTGAAATTCCCCGAAAACTACAGATCATTTTTTGGTCAGGTTTTTACATTTATTTCAGTAAACCAAAAATGTATGTTTTGATGCAGACTTTTGAAAAGATGGAGAAAAACTGTGTGATTTACTCTGGAGAAAATTAAAAGGGAAATAATTAATTCCAGAAATGAAACTTTTCCTATTGCCTCCCATTTCTGCTTGAAATAAAACAAAATTTCAATAAAACTGGGTCAGGTTAGTGGCTTATTTGAATAAACACCTTCTCTAGGCTAAATACTTCCATTTTTTGGACAAGAAGAGCACAAGGCTGAACTGAAACAAACTTTGCACATCCCCTCCTTGTGCTGAGCAGTCTCATTTGCTCCTACACAGGAATTATCCCTGGTGTATGACTGTCTTCTGTGTCTGTGTATCACAGCCTTAGAGACTTTCAGAGAATGAGATCTAAAGCTGACCTAGAGAGTCTGTTCCACCACCTAACTCGCCTAATAAGCACAAAGATTTTCCTAACATCCAGTCTAAACTTTTTTTCCCAGCAAATTAAGCTGATTTCCTCCTAAACTGATGTCCCAGCTCCAGTGGAGAAGGGAAATAACTAACCATCCCCCTCCTTAAATCAACCTCCTCCATAGCACCAGGCTGTTATCATGCTCACCCTTAATCTTTTGTCCCACACAAAACCAATTCACGTTTTTTTCAGTCTTTTCTTCTTTCTCACGATATTTAATTTCAGGTAATTCCTGCTGTGCCTTCCTTGGGCTACCTAGTCATTTGTGTGGCTCTTCAATATGGCGCAAAGCCTCTTGAATGTTGACAGGATTGTTGTTTTATGGTGAAGAAGGGAGAGATTTCACAGGAACCCAGTGAAACACGAGGAATGGAGAGCACAGCTGAGCCCTGTTCCAGTGATTGCACACTGGGGCTGGGTGAAGAGCTGCCAGGTAATTTCACTGTTCTGCATGCACGGGATGCAGTCTGTCCCTGCCCATCTCCATCATCCTTCCCAGCTGAAAACTCTGCTTACATCTGGATCGAGTTGGTCAGAATTTGCTACCAGAAAACAACGATTTGTGATTACTTTCTTTGCTCTGCTGAGCAAAAGGAGGTTTTGGGGTTTGTTTTGCTACTGGAGACAGAGCTGCATCATTTCACTGCTGCCTCAGCACAGGTGGAAGTGTGAAGCTGCTGTACCATCAGACAACTTTGAATCTAAAAATGCCCCTAAAAAAGCCCCACTGAGCATTTTGATCCAACACTGTGCTCGTGGACTTTGACAAGGGACATTAGGATGCCATGGCAGTGACAGCTCTGTTCTGTGAGCCACCGTCACCTCTCCAAGCAGCAGCGATGCCTTTCCTCTTCCAGACCTTTCCAGCTCTCAAAGAGACGTTTTGTGCTGGCTTTGGAAAATCCCTGTTGCCACGAGGACTGAGCTGTGCTGGAGCTCCTGCTCTCCCTGCACAGGGAACTCAGGGGTGGCTGTGCAGGGCGTTTGCTGCTGCTTTACAGAAATGCATCTCGCTTGTGACAGCTTCCCAATCCTCTGAAATAAGAGTGACAGCTCTGTTTGGAGGGGTCTTGTGCTGCTTTGCTGAAGAGAGTCCTTCCATTTATCTGAGGAAGTTTGAGAGGGAGCTTTTGGTCTAGAAGATCTCTTCTGCAGCAGCAGCCAGCAAAACACAGGGAATACAGATGAACAGGGGAAATAAAAGTGAATTGGTGATTTGAAAATGTGACTGTTCCCAAATCCCCTTCCAATGTGGCACTGAAGGACAACTGCTGGGTAACTCAAAACACCCTGCCAAGGACTCGTTCTTCCTCGGTGTATTTGGAAAACCACACCAGGTAACCACGCAGAGCTGTCAGCCTGTTCCCAACCCGCTCCAGCCTCGTCCCAAAGGTGCCTGAAGAGCACCTGCAGCCGGCTCAGGGTGACACAAACCCTGCTGGAGCAGCGCCTGGAGCTGCCCAGCCCCATCCTGAAATCCATTTCTGCACTTCCAGGCGTTGGCAGATCCTCGGCCCTCAGCGCCAGCAGCCCCTCCAGGAGGACGCCCCAGTTTCAGGTGCTGAGATGTTTCATTGCCACCATCTTCCTTTACAAATTGCTCGCATTTGAGAATAGAAAAATTCCACTCCACAGGACATAAAGTGCCAATTTAAGTGTTAATTATATTTTCATATCAGAACACAAGCTCCAGTTTGTAAGAACATGGGTGTCCTTAAAGCATGTTGTAATAAAGAATTGAAAACAGCTAGTGTTCTTGAATCAATTTTCACATTTATAACTTTAAAGAATAGTTCCCTGTTCTATCTCATTTTGTCAGCTCTGTATGGCTTTGTGCTTGCCTTGTCATTTCATCAAAAATATGTCAGACTGCAATTTGCAATGTTTCTTTCAATTAAAACCAAAATGCCCCAAAATAACAACAATGAAAAAAACCAACAAAAACAAACCAGAAGCAAAGTCTCAATTATGTATTAAGCTATGTGGGAATAGCAATTTGAAGAAATACATATAATTTATTTTATCAACTATAAAGAAAACTGTAAAGATTCAAACTATAATTGTGAAGATAATATCCCACTGCTATTAATGGCTTCTGGTGGTGGCATATACATTACTTCTAATTTTCACAGCTCATTTGCATCAGAAATGAAACACAGAGAATCCTGTGGAAGATACTGTAGATAGCACATTTATCATAATATCTGAGGGGTTTCTCTGAAATCACAGAAATTGAACCTTACATATATATGATTTACTTGATTGGACTGCAAAATCTCAAATCTTTCCAAGGTCATTACGCTAATGGGAAGCACAAGGTTAAAAGTTGCTGACTACAGACTTTGCAGAACCTTTCCAATACCTTCTAAGCACTCATTTCTAATTCCTAAAATTACTGACTTCTTATTTTTAAGCTTCTCCAAACTCCCTCAAACCCCAGGAGCCTGTAGCAGTCTTCCAAACCTCTAGCAGTACATTTACTTTCTTCTGAGTTAACTACTAGACCTAATTAAACAACACTGTCTCATCTGAGTGGATGATATTCGTACAGTCTGAATACAAATTAAAATTCCAGTTCTGTTAACATTCAGGTCAGTTAATCAGAATAAATCTCTTTAAAAACTGGAAGACTAAAGTGGTTTCAAAGTCAATCAGGCTCTTAACTCATTTTTAAGGATGTCTTTTGTAATATCCTCTATTGGTTTCCTTTAAATAATAATAATAATAAAATAAAAGAGATCCCAGTTCTCAGTTCAGCTTAATTCAATGAAAGAAAAACAGAGAATTTTACATGAAGGGTTGCTAAAGAGCTTTGGTTTCCAAAGGGCAGGCACGCAGTCCTGCATGTTCAAAATTGCACAGACAGTTGCCAAAACAGCATGTGCAAATTAGACATCGTTCACATAATGAACTTGTTAGAAGACTAATTCAAGATTTGCATGTGGAAATCCAAATGTGGCGCTACAATATTCCTGGTGAATGCAGATGTATCTATTAGCCTGTGTATTTTAGCAGATGTTATTTTGAAAACAAGATCCCAGGTCCTCGCAGTACAGAAATTAATAACCAGAAACTGCAATTTTGTGGAGGGCTTTTCTCTTACACAGGACATGATACCAGAGAACCAGAAATGCTGAGTGCTCCTCTCACCCTCATAAGAGATTTCCTGTGTGAGCTCAGGGAAATTATATTCCTTTTACCTACCCTTGTTTACCTATCAGTGAAATGGCTTTAATATTCTTTATCTGCCATCGCAGGCGCACTGTCAGACTCAATTAGTGTTTGTAATTCTCTTTAAGCTCTGCAAATGATCGTGTGTTTTGGAACAGGATTCAAACTTGAATTGTTTAACCCAACCATTTTCTTACAGCCAATGCAAATCACTTGGCAACACCATTCTAGTGTTAAGGAGGGGGAAAGAGTGAGAAGGAAGCAGCCAGAGATCCAGGTGTCCTGGAAGGCTCAGGGGTAGCCTGGGCCCCCACAGCTGGAGCTGACACTTTGGTGAGTAAGGAGGCTTGAGGTGAGGGTGTGCAGGAGAATGCAGAAAGCAGAAACTGCCCTTTCATCCACTAAGCAAGAAAACCCATTTGGTTTGGTGTGGGTGGGATCATATCCCTCCCACGAATCCCTAAAATGGTGAGTTTCCAAACGGGCATGCCACGGGTGCTGGGTTCTGGCAATGACAAATGCAAGGCTCTGCTCAGAATTCTGTTTGCATATTGCTAAAATCCATATACCTCACTGCCCAGGGTTTAGGCCCTGTAATCACTCCTTTGAAAGTGCAGAGCTATTTTCAGCTTTATCTTCATTTTATTCTCATCAAAAATAATTGCTGTGATTTAGAGACTGTCTAATGCCCCGTTGTTATCTCCAAATCTCTAGTAGTGCGCTGGCATCCAAGAGTGAACCTAAAAGCTGCAGATTTTCAAGTTGCAGCATGTTAATCTCTCTGAGTATGCAGAACGATCCCTCTAATTGAAAAGATTACTGCATCCAGGTTTTATGTGCATGTTTGCATCTGAAATCCAGCAAATGCTGGGAAAGGGAAAAAAACCCACCACAACGTCAAAATAATCTTGATGCAGGTATTGGTTTTGAACTCAACAACCACATTGGATTTGGCCTGCCCCAATGTGCTCTCTCCATAAAAACTGAAAGTGAACATTATTCAAATCACCTTGTAGGGAAAGAAATTTGCATTCAGGGAGAGTGGAGTGTAAGGCCAGTGAAATCTTGATTTTGTGTAAGACGTTAGCAAGCATTTTGTTGACTTCATTAAGAATAAGACATCACTGCTGGGTGGTTTGTGCCTTAACTTGCTACACTGACACAGGAGATGTAAAGCAAGATGCTAAGCCTGACTCAACTCTGATTGAAAAATAACACAGACCTTAAATCTGATGGAGCAAACAACAAGAAAAGCAAGAGGAAAATGCATTTTACCATAAAAAACATAGGATGTCTTTGTGCTATCAATAATTTATTTGCTGGACTTGTTCAGTTGGCCCTTCCTACGCTTTTCGTACTCTCCCCTTCCCAGAAGATGTCTCCTGAATGATGTGCAGAAGGAACAGCCTAACCCTTCCTGAGAGAAGTATCCCCGTGTCCTGCACAAGTAACCGGGTACAGCCATTGGCAATAACTCCAGAGCACGCTGAGCCTGCTGGGTGGAACACCTGGAGCTGTCTGTGCGTCCCACTGACTCCTGCTTCTCACACCCTGCCAGGGAGGAGACCTTCCCAGAGAACCTCAGGTGAAAGAGAAACGCCGTAAGATGGTTTCAGAGTGGGGCTGCACATCACACACTCATGTGTTTTCACTTACTCTGCTCCTGCTCTGCTTTCAGCTGGTTGGCAATACCCAAGGGTGTGGTTTGCGTGTGAGATTAGACAGGTTGAGAGGCAGGCTTTTATCATTGTTCCTGCAGTGCACATGATTCTTTTTTTAATGTGTTCCTACTTGTAATTTTATCACTTGGTTATTATTTCACAGTGGTTTTTATAGCACGTTTTACTACAGGAGTCTTGTGGGTATTGGTGCTAGCAATCGTTGAGCAGGATCCTGCCCCTGCAGCCTGCCTCTGATAAACAGGTACGCAGGTGGCCAGTGGAAGTTGGTATTTTCCATCTGTGGTGGTGAAATCTCAAAGGATGCCTGGTGTCATTTACCCAAAAGCCCCCTGCACGATTGGGTCCTGAAGGAGTCCCTCACACCGGCCCAGGCAGACGGCGAGTGCTGGAAAGATCTTACAGGCAGGTTAGCTCTATTATCCGAATTGGGTCACTCATTCCTAATTATTTATAACCTCTGTCTGCAGTGTACTGCACAGCATGAGGAGTGCTCTGAAACAGGAAACTTCTCGGACATCAAACTTGTGCTGTTTTGTCTCAGGAGGAGTCCCTACGCAGAGTCCCCCTCGGGCACGCAGGAACTGCCGCTGGTCCGCTGGGCCTCGGGGCAAGCCAGCATTGTGGCTCTGCTCCCTCCTGACCTCCAGCAGCCCCAAGAATAACACTGGCAGGCTCCTTGTATGGCTCCCGATAATGAGGGCTCCCTCATTAACAAGTCTAATTATCGGAGTGATTGTAGAGGACACAACCTTAACATGCAGGCTTTCCTGACCCTTCTCTTTCCCCGGTTTCTCTGGATGCCTCACCAAGTCGAAGTGGCAGCGTGCAGTTAAACATCCTCACTGAGCATTTCCCTTCAGTCTCACACCAGCAGTCAGCTGAAATCAGTTTGATGAACCAGTGGGCCAGCAGGAGAGGAGCACAGCGCATTAGTCCTGAAGCTTTCCTGCATAAAACATCCCAGCTAACTCCGGCAAAAAGAAGAATCTGAGTGGGACCCTGAAGTTAGGGGAGGGGAATTAATGGATGTTTGCTGGGTTTGCTTTAAGGAGATCAATGGACTTGCTGGAGACTGGGTGATGGAACACAGCTGGTGGAATGGACAGCCAAAGATCACTATTTTTCTTTTAAGCAAATCAATGTGCTAATTGGGATTCTGGTGGGATTCTGAAGCTGCTAATGGAGGTGGGGGCCAGTGGAGGATCATTAGTCTCTATTGTAAGCAGTACAGTTACTTAATTGGGGTGTGACTGTGGTGCTGAAAGAGAGAGCAGAAGAAGAATAAAAAGTGATTTTTAAAAGCTGTCGGTTTAAACCTTCCGTAATGAAATTAATTTATTAAAAGCTAAGGGGAGATACAAATTGTTACTCCTTCAGGTCTTTGAACTTGGGGAGATCTTCACTTTGATGAGACCATTTTTTACAAGGCAGGTTTTTCCAGCTTTCCAACCCATCTTAGGGAGAGATTAAGTCATGCTTGGAAAGTTACTACTTATCAGAGCCTCCTGACGTTGATGGCAAGATGAGCTTAGGTCTTCCCAGACACCCATATGGACCCTGACACAGCTCCATCCTTTATTCCAACTTGGAATTTTTTATGGTTGCTCAGTTTCATGGGGATATTAGGGATGTGCCTCAGACCCAGATTTCCCGCCTAGCTGACAGATACCCCTTTGTCCCACACTATGGAAACCTTCAGGATGGATTGGGCAGTAAAATGTAGAGTGTGCAGAAAACTGGGACAGCATATTTGTGCCCCAGAGTGGACCAGAAGAGTTAGACCCAAACCTTTATGAAACTTTCATACTAATTATAATTTCATGTCAACCTTTCTGAAATTTTACTTTGCAAACAGAGAGTTTATTTGCCTCATTTCTAAAAATCCAGCCCCAGTTTAAGGACAGCACAAACTTTTGTTTCAAACTTCTCTCCTGGATTATCTGGCTGTGAGAAGCTCTGGGCCTGTCCATGCTCAGGAAGTCACTGAGGGGACCTAACAGCACAAAGAGGAGCAGGTTCATGCCAGCCCTCAGCCTACCCTCGGAATTCCAGCAGCTGGGAGTGGGGAAGAGCTGATTTATTCTCACCAAAAGAAAGAAATTTCCCTTGGAGAGCAGGTGGAGGAATGGCTGTTTCTGTATTAAAGGATTCCTCATGAACGGGACAGAGTTATTTGCAAAATTGTACTGAAAAACTGTGGAAGAAAACATTTCAGAGTAGATGCAAAATTGAATCCCCTCCTCTCTCTGTTTTAATGAAATGAAAAGAATCACTTAGGCTGACTAAAATCTGTCACTTAGTTTCAAGAAAAAAGTGTCATTTCACTTGTAAGCATTTAAAAACCAAACCCAGGTACATTTCTGAAAGGTGTACTGTTTCATGTTAAAATGTTGAAAGGGAACATTTTGACTTGCTTAAATTTTAAGAATGAAACAACTTGTTAAGCTGAACGTGAATTCACAAAATGTTTCAGTTGACCCAAATCTGTTTTCTTTAGAGCAGGATGTTTTATCAGAAGGTATCTCCCAGTGCTCACAATAAATCCCAGAAGTGCCCTGTCCCTCACACGGAATTAGACACAAGTTTTTCTCCAGCCACCTCCCTGATCCCTGCTCAGAGGGTCTTTGCTTTTTGTTACCCTGCAAACCATCACTGGACTTCTCACGGATTCCCAAATTTGAGGCCAGCTTTTCTTTTTCCTCTGAAGCATGTAGTACCCACGTTTAGCATGATGTGATTCCCCAATCGTCTTGTTGAATGTTGAAAGGAAAGCCGGCAGACTTTCTGGTGTTGCTAAAAGCCCTCAGGCCAGGCTGGCAGATAACAGCTCTCTTATTTATTTGTCTAAATAAGCATACAGCATGATGGATAAGCTGTCAAGGAAAATCAAATCAGTGGGGACATAGCTTCAAGGGAATTACTCACTATCTCTGCCAGTTCTGCTGCACTTCTCTTAAAAAAATACAAAAATTAACATAGTTGGTGGTAAGCGCCAGAAATTACATTTCAAGAATAACAGTGATATTTTCTATGGAACATTTCAGCTGGAAGGGTCCTGAACTACAGCACACAATAATCACACAGATAATTTTAGAGAGTTTGTTAGCTCAGAAGTGAAAGCAGAATATGTGTGTGAAACTGCAAATGACTCCAAGTAGGTGACTGACAGGAGATGAAAGCAATTTAATTGTTCCAAATTATTATATACTCTTTATATATATATTTGTGTGTTTGTGTTTGAGAAGAAAGTATGGGGGTTCCTGAGAACCTGAAAGCTTTTCACAAACTCATAAAACCAGACACTGTAGGAAATGAACTTGATCCAAAAAAGAAAAGCTACTTTTAGAAATACAGCTCCATGTCTGGCCACAAAGTAATTAAGGTTCTTACAGCTTTCCTGTCCAGATGAGTGGCTGGCACAAAAATAATAATAACTGTACAGTAATAACAGCAATGACTTGTCACTGAAGGGAACAGGCAGCAGTAAACAACTTCCAGTAGAGGGGTCACAGAAAGGCGTGGTGGGAGTGCGTGGTAGGGAAGGGTGGGAAGTGCATGTGCCTCCGAGTGGGGAGGTGTTGCAGGAGATGTAAGGGAGCAGAACAAAGACTTCCTAACAAAACAATGCAAAACATCTTGTCTTAGTGCTCAATTCATAAAAAGAATATAACTGAGTCATATTCTTTCCACTATTCAGTGTGTGTGTGTGACATAAGATGCAAATTCCACATGTGATTCATAGAGTTAAATGTCAGTTTTACAAAAGTCTACACGAGCCTAAGAGCTGCTTCAGGTCAGACCTCAGCCATTGCAGGGAGGTGACTTTTCTCTTCTATCTTATCCCTCCAAAGGCAGAATTTGGGGGCCTGGCACGGAGCAGGGTCACCCACCTCCTGCAGTTTGTTTAGCACTTTCCATTCTTTCTGGCAGGAGCGGAAGAAACTCGTCACATTTCAGAACCGGATCTGCAAAACTCATCCGGCTCAGCTGGAGTTTTCCATGAACACCGATGGGCATTGCACCAAGCCACAGAGGACGAAAAATGGTTCAAATATGAGCAAAAGCGCAGAACATCTTTTCCCAAACATCTGCCAAAATTCTGATGCCTCTGTTTAGTGAGTACGTGTGCCATGACTAAAACTCAGAGAAACTGCAAGTTCAAGTAAGGTGGCATCTCCTGAAAATCCAAAGTGTGAGACTGAAAGTCCCTCAGTATAAATTATTTCTGGGCTGACATTCAGCTCAGATTGGGTTGCAGTGCATTTACATTGTGAGTGAAAACACAAGAGTGATGCCTGCTGCCCTTAGATGGAGCATTTAGGGGCATTTTTCATAAATTTTAGGTTATTTCTAACTCTGACGCTGATTAGAAAATACTCCTCTTTCTCAAGGAAATGTGAATAAAAATGGAAATATTTTTTCTTATAGCCATATTTTCTATTCAAATGCTCATCTTCAAACACATTCACACATACATGTAGGTTTGTTGATTGAACACGCATTCTATCTTTCCCTCATCATATTTCATAAAATCCAGCCCTATCCTGGTGGCATGGGGAATTATTTTATCAAAATAACCAGTAAACAGCTACTAATGATGTTAAGACGAAATGATGAAGTCACACAACCTCCCTGTTTTGCCAGTTTTGCCCTCGAAAGATCCTTTTTAGGAAAGCTGCTGATAAGGCTGTATATATTCATCCAGTGCAGAAGCTGATTCTGTGTGGGGAGATTCAGAAACCCACGAACATCACAGCCCCAGCCAGGGGCTCAGGTTCTGCTGCATGTTTGGATCTCTGAATGGTTGGAGGACACGGAGAGAGGCTTGGAAGGGCCTCTGGAGCCGTGGAGAGAGGCTTGGAAGGGCCTCCAAGGCCCTCGAGCCCATCTGCTGCTGTAGGTGAGCACAAAAGGTGCATTCAAGAGCAGCCAGGGCAGTGCTGGGAGGCTGCTCCGCTTGGAAACCTCGAGTTCATCTGCCCGGAATCACCCAGAAAACCTCCAAGGGTCACTTTATTTCAGCCATTGAGAAGGAAACTATTTCAGGTTCAGCTCATGGGCTGCACTAGTAAAGGGCACCCTGAGGAGCTCACACTGCCTGGAGAAGTTGATCCGCAGCCTCATTTCTCTCTCCTTTTGTTTTTGCTCCTGCAGCCCTTGCTTGGTTATGATTCACCCTCAGAGGAGGAAATGAAAGTGCAGTAACTGTTGACTTTTCAGCCAGGGAGGCATACAGTTTATGGAGCAAAAACTCCAGCAGGAACAGAAGTGGGCTGAACTATAAACCAGCTTCAGATGGGATAAACAAAGGAACAAAAATATCAGCAGCAAAGAGCAACAGCAAGGTTGAGCTCTGGTCTGGTGTTTGGCCATCAGAGGGTTACAAGCCAACTGAGTGTTTGTGTGAGGCTGCAGACAGGGACTGCAGTAAAAGTACATCTAGGAAAATACCCTGATGGCAAAATCTCCTTCATTTGTCTTTCAGTTTGAGTCTGGGTATAATGAGGATACTTCATCTCAAAAAGCGAAAAAGGAACTAAAACTTGCAAAAGGGAGGCCTGCTGCAATCTGTGAAAGACCAGTAGACTACCAGAAGGGAAGAGGGCAAACTTTCAATGGGTGTTTTACCAGCACCCTGAAATATTTGTATTGTATGTCTCCACAGGTTTTTTTTGTTCTATCAGCTTCAAATGATGGCTAGGAAATCAAACACTTCTTAGTGTGTATTTCCACTTTCCCAAACTTCTACCAAGTTCTGACAGAACTGTTACTCTGTCCTCTCAGGTGTAAAGGTGCATGGCACTATCACTGCTTTGAGATGCTGAGGAACAAGAGGCTGGCAGGGCAGCTCTCTTCATGTGAGGGCCACCAGCTCCGAATGAGCCCAGCAGAGATGAAAGAAAGGGCACTTAGGCCTCGAGTGTCCCTTAGCCAGGTACAGTGAGGAAGCTGTCTGTGTGCTAGACAGCAAGCTGTCAGGAAGCTGAGCAGACAGAACAGCACAGGATGAATCAAACAAAATCACCTGCTGAGCTGAGATCAGCAGCTCTCAAACCGCCTGCCTCTGAGCCTTGAGATAATGGGGAAATAACTTCTTGGGTGCTATCAACAGACATTTTATTTTTTGAAAAGGAATGTAATGTTCCTATCAAACTGAAATCTGCCTGGAAATATCCTGCACTTGTCTAGATGTACCTAAAGCAAGAAGTGATGAATCCACATCTAATGCTGTCCACTATCAATGCTGCTATCCACCTTGAGGGGCTGAACCAAGGAATCTCTCTCTGTCCACGCTCCTGGGCTGCCCAAGGAATCCCAGCAGAGTCACAGGAATCACTTGTTATGCTTGAGAAGCACAGCCCTGTGCTCTGCAATGTGTAACCCCACAGGTTACACGCCCCGAACACATCCCATCTCCAGAGCCCACCATGACCTCAAACACGTCGCTGCTCTCAGATCTGCAGGTGCTGCAGGCAGTATCTGCTCTTACAGCTGCTGGGTCTCTATAAACCAACCCATTCACCTCTCCCACGGAATTCAGGGGATATTACAGCTCCTCGTGGCACCACAGAGCAGTATGAAATCACTGTTTGCCCTGGCTTAGAGACAGAGAACTGAAACACAGGAGGATAAAGCGTCTGGATGACAGTCAGGTGGGAAGTCCCTGGCAGGCCGAGGGACTGAACCCACTTCTTCCATCTCCTCCTCTGCTGCCTGACTTCTGGCTGCCTTCCCCATGCAGAGGGAGACTGTCCCAAACCTGCCACAGATCCCTGGCACAACTGGGGCTGAGCTCAGGGGGCCAGCGTTCAGCTGGATGCCCCCAAAACAGGGCTGAACCTCCCAGTCTCTGCCAAGGCAACAGGAAAACACTGCCTGACTTCAGATTGCTGCAGGCTGATTACAGACGGGAGAAGTGAAATACACTCCTTTGCCCTTAGCATCTGATTTAGAGAGGGGAAGGTCATTAAAATCATGACTGCAGTAGATCAGCCCTGAGCACAGCAAGAGATCTCTGCCATGAGACGCAGCAGCGCCTGCCCAGGTGCTCCCCGGGAATGCTGAGCTGGGAGCGCTCTGCAGGCTCAGACACTGCCAGAGGCACATCCTGGCCTGGGGAGAGAAGGGAAGAGAAGGGTGAGATTTTAAATACAGGCAGGAATAGGATTCTGGGAGATGCCTCGAGAAGGTGAGAGATGTAGGTGGGTTGGGAAGATACTGGGATCCTTAATTTTTCTGAGCATCCCTCCCAGCCCCACAATTTCCTCTCCTTAAAGCTCATTTCATTCCCTGCCCCTGTGGGAGACACCACTGAGTTACAGAGTCCACAGCTCAGAAGTTGCATGAGAAGCTTTGAAATCCTGGGAATAACAATCTTATACTATCATCTGGAAGATGTGGGCAGCTTTCTTCCTCGAGTCCACTCATTTAGAGTAAATAGCACAGTGGGAAAATCCTTTAGCTGTAGATCTACAGGTAAAACAGAGAAAATACCTCTCTACTTAGTTTGTATTTTGGAAGTTACTCCCATTAAAATTACCACAATGACTGCAGCAATTACAAAAAACCTATGCAAATTCTATGAAAAAATAGAGAATTAGTCATGGAAAAAAAGAAAGAAACTCTTTCTGGTCTAATTTAACCTAAAATTTCAGCTTTGTAGTAGCAAGCTTTAACAAAACTTGTAATTCCATGATGTTTTGTTGTAAATTCCAATGGAGAGGGAGGAGATAATTTAGAACAAAGATTCTCTGCAGTCCTTGCTTTGTGAGTAGAGATGTGAAGCCTGAGAATCTTGCAGTGAGAGCAACTTAAATCCAGCCAGGCTGGTCACTGTTGGGAATTCCTGTTCCTCCAAAGGGACGCTGCTCCCATTGCTCCCTCCAGAACCTTCCTAGCAAAAAAATCACTGCCAAAAAAAATCAAAGGCTGGAGCAACAATTTCTCGGGGCTGGGTTCAAAGAGTTAAGTGTGGAGGTTGGGCACTCTTGCCTGAACTCCGGTCAGCAGAGGGCCTGGGCTGGCTGCTGTTCAGGTGGCCAAGAGCCAGGGCTGCAGCAGGACCTTGTGAGGTCAGTCAGTCTGTCCCAGCTCCACCTCGCAGCCTGTTCCAGGGTCATGAGTTCTTGTCCAGCAAGAGAACGGCCAGCAAAGAATTGCTCTGCAGCAAAGAGCAGGGGGCAGTTCAGAGATGGGAGAAAACTGAGAGCTGCCCTCCAAAAATCAGCTGAAAATCCTGAGGGGTTCAGCAACAACATCCCTCTCCCTCTATGTGACCTGTGGCAGAATTAGGGACCTGTGGCAGAATTAGGGACCTCTGGCTGAGTTGGGGACCTCTGGCAGAATTTTGCCAGCTTGGAAGGGATCTCCAGGCATAAAGAAAGCAATTTTACCCTTATGCTCACCTGTAAACCAGGAGAGAGGGTTGGGAGGATTTTTTTCCAGTGAGCGTAGATTTCTTTTCCTCAAATCTTTTCATGTTTCAGAAGTATTTAAGCACAAATGTGAATTTATGGCACCAAAAAGAGAAGAAAAATTCCAAGTATTTCTGCTGAACACACAGCAGCATACACACATAAAAGAATGGACCCTAACACAGATGCCTGTCCCATCTTTCCCTACAGATCCCCCAGCTGGGTGACCTTTCCTATGCTCTGGGTTGGAGCAATAATAAGTGGTGAGTTCCATGTGGTGTGAGGAAACCATAATTCTTGGAAGATAAAGTCAGGCTGACTGATGCAATGAAATGGGAACAGGAAACATGAGACCCAAAGCTCCCACCACACAGTTCACGTTGCCTTGCTTTGGGAGATTTCTTCAAAGATCAAAAAAAGATTCTCACAGTCCTTGCAGTCCCTCCAAAATATTTCAATTAATCCAAACCCCATTTTTTGGTCCCATGCCAAGAGATTTTTCATAAAGTTCTAGATAGGACAATATTCTGACATTAGGAAATCAATGCTGATATTGAATATAGAATGCAATGCAACACGGTTTTATAGTGAACAGGATTCTTGCCTTTACCAAACTTCTGGTTATCTCCTACTGAATCAGACTGAGAACCTCACGGCTACAATTTGGGTAAGAGAGCTGGAAGATTTTATTTTATTTTTTCACATAAAAAACATCCTTGCAGTTGAGTTCCCCAAAAGACAACATCTCTAAAAGCGCTTCCAAGAAATACATGGACACTGAGGTATTCAGCAGTAGCTTTGCTTAACTTGAAGTATGATTTTAAAAGTATTTTTAATACTTATTTGGCAGCAAAGCAAGGGGTTCTGATAAGCACCGAGTCAGAACCACCCCAGCAAAGGCACAGCGTGGGCCCCACGTTGGCATTTAGTTTAGTCTGGGGTTGGACCATCCAAAACCTGCCTGAACCTCTTAAGAGAACATTTCAAGGACACTTTTAGGCAGATTTTTAATCACAAGGGGGGGAAAAAACCCAAAGTATTTGAATTATTTATCCCCACCAGTGTATTTTTAGAGAGAAGAAGTTAAAATAAACTTTATCTGTAGGAAGCCTTAGCCTGACTGAAAGCCTCTCCATCCATTTGGAGTCCTGCTAATAAGCCATCCAGACAGAGGGAGCATTCTTCTGGAAAGCCCGTTTGGCACAGCAGCCTGCAGCAAGAGCTGAGCAGGCAAATCCCACGGCAGGGGAGAGACAGCACTTTTTGACCCAAACAATGTCTAGACAGCCTGAAAACAGATAAATTAACAGGCAAGCAGCAGCAGCATCACCCAGCAGCAAAGCAGTGGATATTTGTCACCTCAGTGATGGGTTAAATGAAGACTCAAGGTCCCGGTATAGTCTTTATGAAACACAATGTGCTCCAGCTGTCTCCCTCCCTCCTCCTGAGCTATTTACTGTGCTAACAGCTCCATGCAGAAAGTTCACTGCCACAGGACACATTTCCCATCTTTTACAGACTGCCCTAATGAGGCAGCAGGATCAGAACAAATTAGTGGCAGAATTCCCCCGTCCCCTGGCTCACAGGGAAGGAACAAACATCCTTCCCTCCTGCACAGGCTGCGGAATCTGAACCCAGAGCAGGACACGGCCACCCGGGGCACGTGAGAGGAGCTCGCTCAGCCTCATGGTGTAACAATATTTTTAAGTGCAATTCCTGCTCGAGGATGCTGCGCTTGCTTTGCGGCCCAGCCCTCCTGTTGGAGAAAGCACATGGTTTGCTATATATAGTGGGGCTTGAAAAATCACTTCCGTTACTAAAGCAAGCACAAATAGTTTCAGATGACACTTTGGGTAGAGAAGATCCGTGATTTCGTGCACTGTGTTTACTGAAAATTATGCGCACACAAATTACCTTAATGAGATGCAAACCTTGTCATCTGCATTTAGTGCACCAGGAAAAAAAAATCTGGTAGTTGCAATGATAGTATATTTAACATACAGAAAATAAATAGTTTGTTACATCAATGCTGTCAAAATGAAACAAGCCAAACTGTGATTAAAGCAGTTATCATTAAACCAGAGGCTGACTTCCAGAGCTGTTGTGAAAACAGCAAAAGAGCAATTTTCCTAAGTGCATTTCAAGTGATTGAGTAAAAACTGAACTTATGGTAGACTACGTTATGGAATACTACTTAAAGTGTTTGGATGATGGTACTTCATAACACAGAAGCCTTCACGCAGCACAGTTTTAATGTTTTTTTGTTGCTGAGCTTGAAAGCATATTAAAGATTGTGAGACTTTGTGAGGCTCAGCCCCGCCATTCTCAAATACGACAGCAAGGAAGTTTTGTCCCTGTGAGGTTCCTTGTGTATACAGAGCGATGGAAGGGAGCGAGGCAGAACTTCTTATATCATACAAGATGCATGTCTTGGCTCCTGCCAAGCAATATTCTGTGCATCTTCAGCATGGCAGGAGCTGTAAACATGTTGTATAATCACATAACTGGGCTGTGACCCATTTGTTAGCAGCATAGGAAAAATACATCAAAGTCACAGGGAGTCTCTTCAGACAGGCCTCGACAGATACCCATCTGGTAATAACCCCAGACTGGGAGGGATGGATGATTTATAGAGGTGTTAAGGAACCCTTCTTTCTATGTATTTATAAATCCCTGTTTAAACTCTGTGCTGATTAACTATGAAGTGCAAGGAAAACAGGAGGAGGAACAATGCACTGTTTTAGAAACAGGGGAGAACTGAGTGATGGGTAAGAAAAGATTGTGGCCATATTAGAGCCACATTTAGTGCTGAAGATCACAGGATCCTGGAGTGGCCTGGGTTGGAAGGGACATTAAAAAATCATCTTTTTCCACTCCCTGCCATGGGCAGGGTCACCTTTCACTGCCCCAGGCTGCTCCAAGCCCCATCCAGCCTGGCCTTGGGCACTGCCAGGGCTGGGGCAGCCACAGCTGCTCTGGGCACCCTCTGCAGGGCTCCCCACGCTCCCAGGGGGTTATTCAGCACAGAATGTGTCATTAGCAGCAAAGAAGCCCATTTCATGCTGGAGGATCCCATTTTTGTGCCAGGCACATACAAACACAGGATGCTAGCCCCTTTCTTCAAAAGTCTGCAATCCCAGTATCTTAGCAATTTTAACAAGGGTGAATACTGAAAGCTGAGTGCATGCAGGTATCTTTCCTTGCCATGAGTCCAAACCCACAGCATGCATTTTCTTCATGGCATTATATTCTGTTTGTATTAATTGCTTTGCTTGGGGCCCTTCCTTTCCCGAAGCTCTTTTGGATTTGGGGAGGATACATTAGTGTTGTGGGTATCTTCTGGAGACTTGCAAGTTCCTACTCTATTGCTACACTGCTCACTGCAAGGTTTGTAAGTCACACTACTTGTCAAAGTTATGAGGATGCTGAATCATTTTTATTAAGCATCAAAGTCTCTCCCCCCCCACCTTTCATTTCTTTAACTGAAAGCTTCATTAGATTGCAAAATGGCACCTCTGTGCTCAGACAGGGCTGTGGGCAAATCAGGTTCTCTCCTTTGTTAAATCTGATTGATTTATTGCACATATAAAATGAGCAGTAAATGTTCAAGTTCTAAAGTTATTTAACAAGTGTCTGAGTGGAATGAAAATAGCTTTCTAAAATAGTGCAAATACTTATCATAAGCATATTAAAGAGACTTTTCATTTTCAGACGTTACCAAATGCCCATAAATTCTTAGATATTCAAACAGTCAGGCACCTGAGGAAGCTTAGGATAACAATTAATTATGAGACACGCTGCTCAAGAAACTCTTTGCAGCCCCGAGTTCTGCAGCACTTCAGGAAGAAGGAAGGCACCATTCTGCTCATTTAGGAGCAGGAAACAAGAGAGGCAGACAGGGTTTGACTAGTGTGAGATGCAGTATTACCTCAAGTCTCCCTCCAGCCAAGCCAGGAGGCACGTACTGGACATCAGTGACCTCCAGATGACTCCAGGAGGACTCTGGACCCTTTTTCAGGCAATTGTCAGTGATCTCACTGATGCAGGATTGTGTTCTCTCATCAAACCACTTGGCACTCGCTGTCTCCAGTTCCTATTTCACATTAGTTTTGCTACTGGTGGCCTTGTTCAACTTCAGAGATACTGTGCTCACAACCAGTTTATTTCTAATTTCCACCGACTACATAATAGAAGAAGAGAAGCAAAACAAAAAGGAGAGAAGTGTGTCAGAGACAAGAAAGGGTTGAAGAAAAGAGGAAAAATTCAGTTGAGAGGTGGCAGAGGACATCTAGGGATTATGCTCTGAAA